>VZTN01000131.1:1243-30531 GCA_013400515.1 Erpornis zantholeuca
AGTGTTATAAAAGCTATCACCAAACATTTATTTGGGATGTAGATAAATTTTCACTTCCTAAAACTTCATGATCCCTAGCAATTACAATTAAAAAGAAAAGGTTCTCTCAAAGTAATATTACTTTGCTTGTTTTGAAATTACATAAGCAGCTTTTGTGCCAAAAAAGGTGTTATAATTTTCCATATTGAGAAGTAATTTTTTATCCAAACCGAAGGTATTTTTACTGTTCTTTACTGAGGTATCAAAAATTCAGTACCTATACCAGTTTAGGTACTTCAAGGACTTGCCTGGCAAAAAGATAAGTGTGATAAAGGTGTCAACTTGTGCATGAAGGGAGTATTAAGGAAAATGAACCAGCTGAATTTCCTTGGAGTGACTGCAGATTGCAGTCTAGGAAAAGAAAACATCCCAAATGTTGTGTGTATGTAACCTCGCAGTACATTTGGTGGAAGAACAATAATTCCAAGGGTTATATAAAATCAGAATTCTTTGGCATGGGTAAAGCCTTATTCTGCCTCACAAAAGACCTGATAACTTTTTAGGTTCTGTGAGGGGTAACGTGTATAATTGATAGAACTAATTTTGTATGGAAGTCTGAATTTCCAAAATTTTCTTGTAGCAATGCAGTAAGCAATGAGCTCAGAATGTATAGACCTGCTTGTTTTATTGGGATAATTTTGATTTTCTGTTCCTTTTGCCAAAGCTAGAAGTCCTATTCAAAATTCTATTCAAAATGTTCTCTCCTAAGATCTCTACTGACCTTAATTTTCTCATAGAGATATCCCTTTTTCATCTGATTTTGTCAGTAAATTTTCATTTGACTATCATCATTCCAATTCTGCGTTTGAAGGATGGTACTCTTTTTATAGCAGCCAAACAAAATTATTTGCTGTGGTTGTCCACAGCCTGGTAAGCAATAGCCTTGCTCTTAATGTCCCTCACCTTGACTTCTCAGACTCAGAAAAGTGATTTGGTCTGAATACGTTCTTGGTCTTTGATCTTAGCTGAAATTGCCACCAGGGGAAGCAATAAGTACAACTTGTCATGTTCTATTTTTACAATGGTTATTTGTTCACATGGAAGTGAGTGGAATTCTACTGTTTCACTTAAAAAAGGACTGTAGGTACAGACTGGACAATGTATTTAATTCCTGCCTAGTACTGGAGACTTCAATTTGATAACCTAGAACTTTGGGAAGTGCATAGTATTTTCAAGTCACTCCCTAATTTCTTGTAGTACTTTAATCATATTCGAGAAGTTAACATTAAAATTTTCTATGCGTTTTCTAAATGGGAAGAGCTAAGTTCTACACAACATGAAATCAATTAAAACAGCGGGCTGCTAATAATAATGTATTTCCTCTTTATTAGATGTAAACCCAAACAAGGTTAATTAAGTAGGGGTTTTACTTAGCACCCCTGCTTCCTCCCCACATGAGGAAAACAGCAATAGTTGTCAGGGGCCTTGCGGAAGATACCTGCTCTAAGGACAGAGAATTTCTGTTCAGGAAAAAGCTGTGATATCAACCTCATTGTTACCAATTTGTTTCACTGTCTGTTGCAATCCGTTCCTTCTGATGGAAGAGGCTGAACACAGATATTACTGTCAACTCCATTCTCTAGATATTTCAGCCCTGTGCTCATTACCAGGTTTTGCCCACTTGCCATGCAACAGCAGTTACCTTTTTGAGCAATCGGAAGCCGTTTATAAGAAGTGTTTAAATTTCATCTTTTAGTAATAAAGAGTTATTTTAAATTAGGTAGGGTACTAAATGGAACGAGGATTTTTGTAATTTGAGTTCCATGACATGTAGCTACAAACCAAAATCCAAAGACAATTAAGACCACAGTGTAATACAGCACTTTGCCATGTGCTGCTTCCAGGATATAAACAGTTCTAGAGAAATGATTGAATTTATTTCATGCTGCGTTAGAAAGAGACACTCTAAACATTTCCTAGAATCAAAAAAGTATGTTGCATGCAAGTGCTTGTGGTTTTGGCTATTAATAGAGAGTAAGGGACAGAGATGATAAGCAGCATCTTATCTTGTTTAGCCTGGAGAAAAGGAGGCTGAGGAGGACCTTATTGCCCTCTACAGCTACATCAAAGGAGGATGTAGAAAGCTGGGGATTGGTTCTCCTCTCCCAGGTAACAAGTGACAGGATGAGAGGAAGTGATCAGGTTGCAACAGGGGATATATTAGATTAGATGTTAGGAAATATTTCTTCACTGAAAGGGTGATCAGGCATTGGAACAGGATGCCCAAGGCTGTGGTGGAATCTCCAGTCCTGGAAGTGTTCAAAACGAGTGTGGATGTGGCACTTGTTTTAGGGGTGAACAAGGCCATGCTGAGTTAATGGTGGGTCTTGATGATTTTAGAGGACTTTTCCAGCATTAAAATTCTGTGAACTCCTCTATTTAATTTTATTTTAGACAAGGGAGATGACCAATCATTTTGGAAAATGTGAGCCTCTTAACATTCCTGAATACGAATTTCTATTAAAAAATTATTGCAATAAGTCAGGAAATACAGTCAGATAATTTTAAAATAATCTTTAATTAATTTAATTACATTAAGGTATTTTTTTTCGTTCCTTGTTTACAAGAAGCACTCTAATGCAAAAAATCTTGAGTTAAATAAAAGATATTTCATGACAGTCCATTCTTTCCCCTGTTTAGTTGGTGCTGATGGATCATTTAACTGCTTGGCACAGTGTTATTCTGGGCTATAACAGCCGAGTTGATTGTTTGAGCAACTGATCAATATCCGTTCCTATCTCTGCATCTTCCACTGAGAGCGCTGCTGCCTCTTCTGCACTTGCAGCTCTGCAGCCTTTCTCCCCACCTGCTGTGGCAGTGCTTTCCAAAGCCTTCCTGGCTGTATTTCTCCACTGCAGTTCTTACACTCCCAATCTCCTGGTTTTACTCTTGAGGCCTTGCACCTGCAAACCCCAGTTGTGTTGTTACAGAGAAGTGTCGTGGGAAGAAGCTCTCGCTGTCCTGAAACTCACCTCTACCCCTCGCCCCATTTCTTTGTCTCTTGTTTGCTAAACCAAGACACAACAGTCAGCACAGTAGATAATGTTCATAAAAATACTTCATAAATGTTATCCAACAGTAGACATACTATGAATCTTAATAATCAATCATTGCACAACAACTGCTCTTAATTAATGTATTCCAACAAACATGGACAAAGAGGAAGTTTAAGTAGGCCCCAAAGAAAATGGTATAACACCTGGAGGGAAAAACCCAGCAAAAAAACATCATGAATTTCATTGTCACCTATTGCACTGGAGGAACCCTCTAGAGGCCTTTTTTTTTTCCTTTTTTTCTCATGGTAATAAGATTTTAGATAGACAAAATGAATTTAACAACATTAATGTAGTGGGCCTCTCTGTCCTGAAGTTTGCCATTTCATATCCTATCTCTTTTTGCATTTCTTCCCATTTTCAATAGTTTTTCCATGTTTTCTTTAATCCCTTGATTTCAGGAAATGTGGAATGTCATGTACCCCAGTACATGGCACACCACCTGACAGCTGATATTCTTTAACTTCATCTCTTTTCGTCCCTTCTTTTAATAAAATTAATCAAACTCATTTGCAGCAATTCAAGATGCACTTGAGATTCATGTGAAGCATTTCAAGCTGATTCAAGTTCTCCCTATCCACTTCCAACACTCCATCACTCTCTGGAATCCACTCAAAGCCACCAGTGCTCACCAAAACAGCTCTTTTCATAACATTTGCCTTGTCTATGAAGGGTCTGCACATAGATGATTCTTAAGGATTCACAAAACAAAAACCATCTTTTTAACTTCTTATAGACAGAGGAAATGCAAGATGAGTTTCATCAGATTTGCCTCAGTCAACCTGCACCAGCCTGGATACTATTATAATACCATTATTATACTACCACATACTATTAAAAACAACAAAACTAATAAAAATGATTTCATCTTCTCTGTTCCAAATATGATTAAAAGACAGAGCTCAGGATATAATTTTCCATTATCACTGTATCAACCAAGAAATCTTCTGCTTCTTAGGAGATTAAATATTTGCAATTTGTAATCATCACAAGCAGTAGACAGATGGAGTTGATGTGTTCAAACCTGAGCATTTGCACGAAATGGCACTTAAATTGCCCTAAATGCATTATGGACAGAATTTGGCTTGAAGCCAACAATACAGCATAATGTACATATAAATTGTTGGAGTTATTTAAAAGAATTTTATTGTATTGCTGGTTTTCAGTTACTGTTGATGGTACAAAGATAACACTGCCATAAAGTTATTGTGTACAATCATTAGTTTGCTTCAGACAAATTCACCAAAAATAAACTCCATTGCCACTCAAATATAGCAAAAAACAACTGTGAAATAATTTTTGAATTTAATCTAACAATTTCATTAATAAAGGCTATTCTCCTAAATGAAGTAATATACAAGTCAGGAATTCACCTAACCTGTGTGTTATATGTAAAATTATTTTAAATAATTGTTTACAATTATTTAACCATATATTAAATAATTGTTTACACTGAAAAAGGTATCCTTAACCCAGGTCATTCTTGTTTAGGATCAAATCTCAGTCCTTTTAACTTGACACACCATTGTTTTACTGTTCTCAGTTTAAACAGAATAGAATCTTTTTAGGCTTTTAGTACTTCCCAAGCACTCTCTTCTGTAAAAAAACACTTTGTAGGAAAGCATCCTCACCTCTCACTGTCAAGAGATTTAGATGACAGGCAGCAAACCTCGATAAACCCCTGTAGTCATAGTAAAGAAGTGACCCAAACTCCCCTTAGGCTTTCATCATAAAAGATTTCCTGCAACAGCAGTCAGCGTTTGCCCACTCTTTTCCTCCCTTTGATTTAAGCTTTTGTTGAATCATGATCATTTGTAATATTCTCATTACCCATTTTAGACACATTCTTCCCAGGCAAAGAGACAGTTTTCACCACATGTTGTCCAGGTTGAGTTCCCAACCTGAATCCTCTGCACAGTAATAGGCAGTCCCCAAGCCTTTGCAGTGCAGAAGCTGAGAGCTGTGGGTCACCACATCATCTCTACCCACTATGCAGTATTATGAACTTCTTTGGCTTTTTGTCCCTCTTTCCAAGATAAATCGAAGCTACATTCAAAGAACTGCAGTTGGAGTGCAGAAGGGAAGTATGACAATCAGTGTGGAAAATAAGCAGAATTAAAAGCAGATTAAATGAAAGCTTGGTTTGATACAATGATAAAATGATGATATTTCATATATATTTTCCACATATGATTTCGTAGTTTGAGCATGTGTGATACATTATGTAATAATCAACCCAAAGTGTAATTCTTTCATGGAAGTGGTGGGGAGAAGGCAACAAAAGACTTACTAGATATTAAGAAAGTGCTCTAGGGTGCAACCGTGAGCTCCATTTCAAATGGAGACAGATTAGAAATTGTTCTTGTGCAAAGGCTTCAGAAGAAAAGGTTGGATGCACTAAATGGACCACCTTGGTCTAGAGATAAAAACTCAGCAAATGAATGGACAGATTAACAGAGAGGTTTCCTAGCAACTGGCTCAGGATGATGAACTCACTCTCACAGGAAGAATAAGTTTAATTCTCTTCATTTAAAACAAGAACCATATGTAAAAGTTCTGCATTGCAAAGAAATTCACAACTATTAAGATCTGGTTATTAAAATTAGAGAGATGTCTTTGCCCAAATTAAGATGCAAACCAGACCATACATCAAAGTCATTAGTATGGATTTTTGTTTAACCATAAATGTGAGGGAGAGATAGAAAGAAACAGGAAAAGAGAGTGGGGGCCGGAGGAGAGTGACAGAGAGACAGAAAATATGTCACCACTGCATGGATTCTGTTGTTTCTCTTCTTCTGATCTTCTCAGTCGTGAGGGTCCCAGTCTAGTCAAAGTGTTGGTCACTGTCTTGAGCCATAAGGGGTGGGAGAAGCCCAAGAAACACAAAATCCACTGGGTTTATATTTAGTCGGGTTCAGGTGGGAATGCCCAGGTACCTCCCTTGGGGCAGGGAATTTTAAACTGGATGATGTAACACTTCAGATCGCGGAAAAGTTGGAGGAGTCTGACGGGTTTTGACATCTTTTAAGAATAAGACATCACAGCTGCATCTTGTATCAGTGAAACTAAATCAATTATGGCTCACCAGGAGGGATGAATTCCTTCAGGCTGTGTGTGAAGGTCCTGGTACTTCTCTGGAAGGGAAATTCCACAGCTGACCCACTTGCATAAGGACTTTGGTGTGAAACAAAGCACTACCATAACTCCCAGGATTTGCCTCTTATCAGTCTCTTCCCTTATCTTGTCCAATACCCAGCGGTAGCCTCTGGTGCACACCCTCTGCACCTGGGTAATTAAGAGGTTCACTGTTCGAATAATTAACTGTTAACAGTCCAGTCTCTCACAACCTCTTAAGATTTATGAGAGGGAAAGAGAAAACAATGCACATAGAACTTCCTCTTTGTGGGTATTTGATATGGCTGAAGAAGTATTAATTCCCCAACAGTAAATTCTTTGAAAATTGAGGTTTTTTTGTTCTGTTTTGTTTTTTTGCTTCTGCAAACCCCCAACATTAGGACAATCAGTGCAGAAGACAAATGCAGTGATGTCATTACTACTGAGCAAAGTATGCATATTATATGCTCCTTGGAGCCTATTTGAATTTGGGGAAGTATTTCCGCATCAAAAGCAAATACTAAGGTACAAGTGGCACCAATTTTTGAAAAAGATTACTATCAAGCAATACTTTATATGTAAAGTTAATTAGATATGTGGCAGACCTGACTATGCCACAAACACCATGCCACACTGAAGCAGAGAGAGCCATAGCTGGACACAGCATTCAGCACTGGAGCTGCCCAGAAGCAAATGAATGGGATGTTTGGGAGCATAATATTAATGGTACAATAATTTGTTGTCCTGGAGAGAAACATTAGTCAAGAGAGATAGCATTCTGAGCTGTATTATTATTATTTATTTTCTGCTTAATGAAGACCAACAGTGTACAGTAGTTCTATAGCTGATGCTGACCTTGAAAATTACTGTTTCGTTTCCTAAAAATCAGTAACATTTTGGTTTAAGTTTTAGCTTCAGTAAAATACAAGATACATTTCACACAGTAGAAGATTATACTGAGATTAAGGTGTACTTATACTTGGTTAAATGAATAATATGTGATGCTCAGAATACCAATGAATATGGATTTTTCTAATAAAATGCTACTTTGAAATAAAGTAGCAAAATATTCCCTGTCACAAAAGAGCATAAAATAGGCGAAATAAAAAAGCAGCTACAAAAACATACACTTAATAGCATCAAAATTTAGAACTAGACGAAGAAATTTAAACACCACTAACATCAGCTTTGATAAAATTGAGACCACAAAGTTGCTGATACACCAGGCTGTCCTAAAGCATGTTAGTCCAGGTGGGAGACACCTTCCTATACTGTTTGCATCCATGGCACCCATTTTTTGCCTTCCCCCAAGGGGAGTGTATGTCTCTGCTTTTGCTGAAGCATCACGTCTTTTTCCACTAATAGAAAACTAAAAGCAGAAGAAAGTTTCTGATCTTATATAATGGAGTCTCTGCTGCATTCTCACTTTGTTGGTTTTTTTCAAAACTAGTTAGCAGTTGTTCAAGTTTAAGTAACAACTGCAAAGACAAGGTGCAGAAATTTTCTTAAGACTTAGAAAACCAGCACACCCAGACTTTTATGTGGCCTAGAGCCTCTCATTACAGGATAAACTAAACAACAAATAATCTGTCTTCCAAGACTTGGAAGAACCTGTAAAATTAATGAAGACCACTTTATAAATGCTACTGAAGAGCAGTAATACAGTGTATTTTTTTAAAGTTACTGGTCAAACATATCTCCTTCTTAGCCAAATGGAGCTAATATGTGTCATTATTTTCTTGATTATAATCAAGAATCTAATGTCTGAGCATATACCTATCTGTATGAAACAAAGTGAGTTTAATCCACTCACACATCTTCAGGAATGCTGGCTGCACATCCTGTTATCTTGTAATAAAAGTGTTTCGTAGAGATCTATTGTACTGCACTAGTCTCCACTTACAGCAATGATTCCTTCAATTGCTGCTTGTCTGCCCAGTTGTGCAGATGAAATATGTATATTTTTCCTGATAAGAATATTAGGATTCACATGTTCATGAACCCTCTGGAAGCTGGAGTGACAGCCAAGATTTTTAACAGCTCCTGAGCAATGAAATCAGACAGCTGTTATCCATTATGCTATTCTTCACACTTAACAACAAAACACACATTAGATGTAAATTATCCTCAAGAGAGGACAAATGTGGACCGATTCTAGTCTTATCCTTTTAATAACTAAAGCTTTGTTCCAAGATCACTAATCGTCTTGAGCAACCCATCTCAATAGCTAGTAAATGCTTCTGTGTTAAACAACTTAAAAAAATTTATATCCTGAATTTGACTCCTGGTAGGAGTGTGTGCTCTTCTTTTGCATTTTGAGTTGTAGAGTACTCAGATATCCTTTCCACTGCTGTGATTTCTCAAATGCCAGAGCAAGAATATAAGAATTGCATTATGGCTTGAATGGTCTGAGTATCTTCCCTTCAGCAACATCATTATCTGGGCCACTTCAGAAGGCAAAACACTCCCATGGTAATCACACTCTTAGATCTACAGAGTTATTAAGCTATAGATCATGCTCATATTCACTTTGTCCTCAGAAGCAGCCTTGATGTCTCCACCTCTCTTTTCCTTTTTTGTATGTGAATATACTTTAGTAATGATTTTGCCTTGTTGCTACATGGAATATTATGACAAATTACTTCAAAAATGTAAATGAAGCGAAGATTGATTGAAGAAGTGTGCCAAGATGTGGTGCAAAGGAAATCTTCTGCCTAAAAAGAAAATACTAAATTATAGAAGATTGGATCTTGAAATGAATCCTATTTCATCTCATCATTAATGACCTTGGCATAAGAGAAAGAAGTATGCAAATGACAATCGTATGGTACAAAATTGGACATCTTACCAATACAGCAGATGATGAAAATAACAGATGGGAGCAGACAAGAAATGCATTCCTATGAAGAACAAGGTCATGCACACATGAGTGACTGGTTATAAAGCAGTAGCTCACAACTTGCAAATGATTAAGGATAAAAATCTAAGTGTACCTACATGAGCACAGAATAAGTATGCGCCAAAAAATGCAAATATGGATCTAGGTGAATTCCTAAACAGATTTCCAACACAGCTAGAGAAGTACCAATGCTTAAACATCTAGTAAGATTTTATTTTGAATTCAGGGTACAATTCTGCTCACTCAAGATCAAAATTAATGAAATTAGAACCACTACATGGGATAGAAATATATAATTCAAGGGAAGACTCTCAGTGTTTGCTTGATTAGCAAAGTAGACCAAATCTGAGAAGGGAAAGGCCTATACTCAATTAATATTTCTTAAAGTGAACTTTGGGGAATTGTAATGACTGTTTAGAACTCTAAAAATAAATTCAAAGTGGTTCTCTCTTTATACTCTCTCTATACATCTTGCACATTTCAGGTTTAAATACACACAGATTTCAACAGGAAGGATGAGAATCTGTTAATATTTTCTCAAACATATTTATCATTAACTTCCTCTCTATTATTAAAAATCAATCAATATTATCTTTCAAGTTATATTAACTTCAGCACAGTAGCAAGACATATTCCAAATGTCACTGCACTGCAGTAAAGAGGAAGAGGAAGAAAGTTTTCAATTTCTAAGAGGACTTTTTAAATACTAAGGATAGCATCTGAAATATTTCTCTTCACCTCCTTAATGAATCTCTTTGTGTTAGTTGGAATGATTCTCTTTGAACATGTAAATATGCACAATGTGCTTTAAGCAAAGTCAAAGTTATTAAAAACCTGAAATGCTCTTCTTTAATCCCGATTAATAATTGTATAAATGCAGTGTTCTGATAATCCTCACAAGAGGGTATTAGGACACATACATTTTGCAAGATGAAAGCTGAATTCAAGAGTTGCTCAAACTGTACGAAAACACCCTTGTGAACTACCTTGAACACAGATTTGCTGAGTTTTAAACTGGCACTTCATTCCTGTTTCAGCAAGCGTCCTCTGCAGATTTAATGATCAGGAACATCCTCCTGATGCACGCCGGGAGATACGGTTGCAGGGTCCAGACCGCAGCGGACACGGTGTCGGATGAGACGGAGCTGCTTGTCAGGGGTGAGTATGCTCGTGGTGCCCCCTGAAAACACAATCACCACACACAGGTGTACCAGGGAATTTAAATACTTGAGCTTCAGGGATGCTTCTGCCAAGCAGTGGTCCTCAGATTTTATATTATTGAAGGCATTTGTGATTAACCTGCTGTCTCTGAAAGTGGTTTCGCCATAAACTGACCTGCAGACACTGCAAAGAGAAGAAAAAGACAGTGGGTTAATAGACAGTTTTAAGAGATGTAACAGCACAAAAGGTATACCAGATTAGCTAAAAAGCACACAATTAGCCTTTACAGACCCACATAAGGTAGGTATAATGAGTTCTTTGCTTTTTTATGTGATGCTTTGCATTTCATCGTATGGTCAAGCCATACCTTCAGGTTTAGCAGTTTAGGAACATTCGTTCATTTCCTGAGAGGGGAGCCCCTGCAGCCTTTTGTAGAATTATAGATATGAACGATGAAACAAAAAGCCCATAATATGACAGGAATTTGGGTTTTTTCACACATGGAGTTGTTACCACCAATCATTCACTGCATCTTTATGCCCAGTCCTATAGTCTGTTAAATTGTTTCACCTGTTATTTAACTTTTCTGATGGTGCACAGGAACACAGTGTCCTTTTCCTGCAGGATCCCAGATCACACCTAGGATGCCACCCAGTTTACAGTAAATCAGGGCAGCAGCACCATCTGTGCCTTCCATTAAGCAGAGTATTTCTGCATTCTGCACTGCTTGTGGGTGCGTGTGCATACGCACACGTGTGTTCAGTGCCTGCGGGGATCGGAGCACTTGCAGCTCACTTACTGGCATGATGACTGCTGGGTCCTGCAATGCCAAGAAAGATGGATCCCTGCTAGATAGCACAGCTGGGTAGCCTTACTGTGGATTATACATTTTTGAAATAATAAATCAAGGTAGATATTTTATTACCATTTGAAAAACTCCAGATTAAAAAAAAAAAAAATCTAAATTATTTGGATATTATAATCTTTCAAAAATACTTATTTTACCACATTCCACAAAGTCTTTAGACTTGATGTGTTCCTATCTGTCACTTTTAGGACAAATATATGTTTTAAATGATAAAGAATGTTTCTGGCTGACTGCAGGGCTCTTCACATTTTCATGAAAGTAATAGTTAAATATTTCCATAAAAAGACTTTGAGGACTGTCAGATTTCTATGAGCTATGGCACCATTGGGATGGTTGTATTCAGTTGACTCATCACAGCCTTGTAATACCATTTTAGCTGCCTTATGAATTCTTATTCATATTTCTGAGTTATGGAAGACCTTTTGTGTTAGCTTTGTCTGTCTCATACAGGAACTGGAGGCTCTATGGATGGGCAAGGCAATCTCAACTTTAAATTGAACTTTTGTGACAAAAAGGTCTTAGTTATTATCTAGGATAGATTGATTACAAAATTATTTTTTAAGAATACTGGTTATATAAATTAGTTTATTGAATTTGCTGTATAAATGAAATTCTTCTCTGAGGAAGAGGTCTAAGATTAAACTTTTTAAAAGGTATTGTAAGAAGTACCAGGATGCATTTATGTGAGTCTCATTACTATGTCACCATGCTGTTGAAATAAACTGCTTTGTAGTGGAATTTAAATTCAAATACGCTTTGCTTACAATCTTCTCTTTTTTTTGTTTCTATAATTGGATAATTATAGGATAGAGCAAGAAATTTTGGGTTGTATTGCAGAAAATGTTTAAAGCACCTTAGGTGTAGAGTTACGGATGACTAGTCCTTACAGACTTCAACAGTTCAGAAATAAAAAATATTTCTGAGAATCTAATCTATCTCTCCTTATACTTTTACAGGAACAGCATTTCCATTTCAGTTTCTCTAATTTTTTTTTTTCCCTATCTTAGTCTCACTTAGTGGTGTGCAATTTGACACCGATGATCCCAAATTGCAACACCTTTCAAACTTCTTTATGTTTAGCTTCCGGTGATACTGGACATTGTTTAGGAGAAGATACCAGCAGAAACAGATGTTTCAGTAAATATTTCAGTTAATTCTGAAGAATTCCACCTGACAAATGAAGTCATCTTCTGTGAAGAAACTCATACAGTAAAGTTTGTAATCCAAAGCCATATTATTCTTTATTTCCGTTATATTTTATAGTTAAAATATTTTCATTTTATGCATATTACAAAGCACCCCTTTCTTTTAAATGTTACAGCCAGTAGCCAAACTGAGATAGCAGTTGTTGTGAACTCTTATATGTACTGATATAAGCAAACCTAGAGCACATCCTTGTTCTGACCTTACTTTCTCTCCTTTTCCCTCTGCAGAAAATGCCAGTGATAATACTGATAATATCATACCAGCATATAATTTCATTTCAATCATTACTTTTATTGTAGGTTTCATCTGACATTTTAATATACAATTGTAGGTTTTTTCTTGAAAAATTGTTCTTCTTACAACATTTCTACAGGAAATAAATTGGACGCACAGAATAAATTCAATTAAAATAATCTCATTCTCCCTCCTTTAGATATTTTTGGATATCAGAATTACTGCTACTAGCAAACTGACTAAATTTAAACTGAAGCATGCATTCAACTGGTTCACTATTTTTATGTCAAAGGACTTTTTGTCAGAACTTAATTACAAGTAACTTGGAAAAGTACTATACCTTCTTGCAGCCTCCTCAGATGGAGGAAGCAGAAACAAACTTTGCAGATTTCTGTTGCTCGCAATTAACATTTGATCTTTAACCACTGTATTGTCAAGGAAGTGCAATGTCTCAGTATCAGTTATTGTGGGGAAAACATAGAGTATCCTTGAACAATATTTATCTATTTTGAAACCGTTTTTACTAGCTGCTCTACTGGAAGTCCTCTTGAATATATGCCAATATTTTTGCCCTTGTTCTCCTTTCCTCTGCATTAAACAATGAAGGTTAAATTTCAAAAATATCACCAATGAAAGAACACGAAGAACAGAGAATGAACAGTGCCAAGTAAATCTCAATTTCTTTGAGTCTAATAACTCATAAGAAGGTAATTAATGGTGCAAGAACATTTCTGAATTTACTGCACATATATACCTCTGTGTGTGTGTGTGTGTGTGTGAGAGAGAGAGAGTATGAAAAACAAAGGAAATTAAGACAGCAGGAAGTTACTACTCTGCAGCTTTCTACAATGTGTTACACTTTTTTAAACCCAAAATTTAATTTTTAAATTCACTACCTCGCAGGTAGTGAATTTAGAAAAATTGCAGTGAAAAATATATTTAATATTTCTTCAATAATGATTTTGACCTAGTGAATCTCTTTCAGGAACATTTCACAAGAATATTTAAAAATTTATTCTAGGTCATGTTTGACTAAAATCAGGATTCAAGCCCCATCAGCACTAACTACTCAAAAAAAACTTCCAAACAATTCTCCAAGTGCTTTGAAAATGTGATTAAACTATGTATATTTGTGGATGCTGACAAGCTGGTCAGGGAGAAATTCTCCAGCTCTCGGCTCTATTCGTGAGAAGAAGCTACATTCTCATGAGACAGAGCTGAGAAACCAGAAGAGAAAGTTTTGCTCTGGCTGTGGGAGCTATTATCTTCTCGCAGCTAGAAGCTGGGAACCTGAAGAAATTTTTTGTAAACTATCTGGGATGTTTTGAACATTTTGTTATTCTAACAGATTTCTCTGTAGCTAATGAATTGTAGCTGCTCTTGTCTCTCTGTCCCTGACCGGGCATGCTGGAAGAAGCATCCAGGTCAGCGCAGCTGGATCTTTTTAGATCTCTTTGCCTTGTCTGCTTGCTTCTCCCTCAAATAAAGAAGATATTTGTCTTCTGATGGAGTAATGTTTTTGCTGCAAATGGCCAGAACCCAGCCTGAATTGCAACATATATTAAAGTAAAAAAAACATTTTAGTGGTCCCCAGCAATTTTTTTTTTTTTTTATGCTGCCAATGGTGTGGGTTTCTTTAGGAAGAGATGTTCTGCCAGCAGCTGGACCTGTCAGGCAGTAAGCTTTCCAGCTTAAATGTCTTGCATTTTATTCTTGGAGTGGGTTGTGAGTGCAAGTATTTTGGCAGTCTCACCTTCAAGGGTGAGATCTTCTGACATACCTGGCATCATCTGTTTATATTCAGGTAAGCTACTATCCTGAAAAAGTGTTTCCTCTCCAAAATGCAGCTCTAAAAATTCTCTGCAATTCATCATCGCAGGTTGTTTTTATTATTGGGTACCCCCCCAAAAAAAATCACGATCTTTTATTCATCCATCTGAGATCCACCATCTCCTCCAGATACACACATTGATTCTTTAGAGGTCCCCAGAGAGTCCTTTACTCTCTGAATACAGGGAGGATGAGAGAAGATTTGGATCAAAGGCCAGAACTGATTTAAGGCAGAAGAGGCAATGCCAATCACTTTCAACTGAAGCTCACCAGATGCAGTGCTCATCTTCAGTGTAGGATAGCCTTTTTTATCTGTCTCAGACCAGGATCCAAAATCACACTTTCTCCTTAAAAGCATGCTATACATGCAGGTGGCTGTTAGGTGGGGTCAAGATATGTTTAAGCCTCTTTCTGAGTCCAGAAGAGCCAGAAATCAGGTGACAAACAAATGAGCACCTGGATGTGTAGGGCACAATTTAGGGCATCTCAAGTAACCCAAATATCTTCTTTTTTCATTGAATTGAATCTTGCTCTAGAAATGAATAGAGGTTCCCTCAGGTGAACTTCTGTCAATGGCTTAAGCCAATATATTGTACTGTTTATCAGAAAGGGAAAAGCTAAACAGCAGGCATGCACTCTGCACCAGGTCGCCCTCCATTGGGACAATGATGCAGATAGTGGCTAAATCCTTAAAAGCCACTGCAATATTTTCTGGAAGACAGTCATCAAAGCCCATCACAGCAGAAGATATATAGGCTGATACATGTCAAGGACATCTAGAAGAGAAAACAGCTTTTCACAGAAGCTAGTAACTATTCTGGCACCAGGCCTGCACAAATGTGCTACCTCAAGTGCAGTCCCATGATAGAAATCATGTATGTCTGATGATCAAACAAGTAGTTTTAGCAGAGTGAATGAATAGAGGAAAAATCATCACTATGGATTTATATTCCTGACACCAAAGTTGTTACCTGATTTCATTTCATTTATCTTCTGTTGTGGTGACCCAAGGAAATGCAGAATACCTGTTTGCCATGCAAACAAGAATGTTTACAGGAGAATGTTTACAGGAGAATGTAGATACTTGCTACAGTCAACAAAGGTCTTCCTTAGCACTTGAAGTCAGGAGCCATTTAGGAAGCAGAAGTGATTTATGACTTTTATGAATGTCAATCCTGTCCTTGACATCAGTCCAAGAATAGTTTTCCCATGTCATGTGGATTTCCTGGCTACCAGTCTTTACTTATCCGCAAGTTGAAGTCTTTACTTCAACTTGCAATGAATATCATGTAGCAGAGGAGCAGAATAGCAGAATGCTATAGCTTGGCTGGTTTTCCACTTATCATTGTCACACCAGTAGTCGAGTTGTCTCTGTACTGATTTTTCACAAAGAAGTGATTACCTAAGCAGAAGGCTCTAATGCAGGATAAATATTCATGTCATGTTCTGACACTAATAATATGATCACAAACATGGGTACCGAACATCCAAGTGCCAGCCAGGAGACCTGCCTCTCACAGATGTCTCAGATGATCTTATAGCCAGAAATGTGTCAGCTTTTCTTGAGACAATGCCGGCTTGCTGAATTAATTTGTTTTTTAAGCATGACTTCCAAAAAGAGCTTATTGTATTCTTATTGCCCATCACGTTGTTGAAATCTGAAGCTATCTGTGCTTTCATGTTTTCACTGCAAACAATATCTAAATGATCCCATGCTTCAACTACGTTTCACTGTAAAGATGTTTAGAAGTGGAAATATTTTTTTATCATAAAGAGGTTAACACCATGAAAGGGCTGACCCTTACTACCTTACATTGGTCCGCTTAACTACAGTATTTTTCAGTTTGTGTTTATTTAACTCATTGATACAAGATCTAGTACTCAGTGACTGGGAGGTTTTGATGAACACTAGCAGAAGTCAGAGATAAGAGTAAAAGGCGTTGCATTTTTGACTTCTTACATTTACTTTTGGCTAAAACTATCTCTTTTCTCTTAAAACACACAGTTTCTGATGAACTCATTTGAAGCACTGCTTTGTCATAGGCTGCAATAAAGAAAAGCTTGAGTAGAAAAATCTCCTACCAAAGTCAGTTATTCTGTATTCCTTGCTCTTTCTTCTGCAAGTTTGGAAGGTTGGCTGGAGAAAAGCATCTGCAGTTCAGCAAAGAAAAATAGTGGAAGGTGGGAACACCATACAAGAGCCTAACTTGCCTTCACAAAAGTTATCATGAGGCTTCCGACAGTCAATTACAGGTACATACAGGTACTGCTCACATACCCTGAGTTGAGCAGTAGTCCTGGTTCAGGAGCAGTTTCCGAGAGTAACAGAGAGCTTCTTGCGGATTAGAGGATCAGTGCAAAACCTGCGGTAATACTCATCTGGTGTGGATGGGGACAGTGCTTCAGACATTCAGAAGAGAGTGAGTGATTTTTGTTATATAAACCTCCATATTGGTAGAGGTGATAGTGACACCACAGACACCAGAGTAGTTATTTTTCATGGTCATCATGAAAAATATTTTTCATCATTTTCATGCATGACGTTCCTATTTAGAAGCATCATGGCTGAGTTAGGAATACAAAGTTGTGAAGTGAAAAGATTGGTTTACATCTATGAAAGCTCCAGTGCCTAATCAACGGTACCAAGTTTCCAGTACTTCAATGCTTATTGAATAAATTCAAGTTTTTATCATAACAAATTACTGGTTTCAGTAACACTAAGTTGTCAAATTAATTCCATCAACTCATATTTGTAAATTAGTCTTGCAAAGCTGGTTTACAGTTCATTATAACCAAAAGAGTAAGTTGTATTGGTTTCAAACTACTCAGACTGAAGCTGGATGCTGCATTATGCACTGTCAGTCTATCGAGCAGCAAGGTCATCTCCAAAATTTCTTTCTTTTAAATTTCTCCACCTACTTGCAAAGGAGCAAAGACTACCATACCCAAAAGTACTTACTTGATGTTTGAATTTCTGCAGTGTAAACAGTGTAAAGGTAGTGAGTGTTGACAGTAGAAGGTAACAGCCCAAGAGAGTGTGTCTAAGAAGATGACATTTAGGTCTCTTCGAGGAAACTACAGCAATGCAATAGCTGGGCAAGTTTGCTCAAGTTTTGAATGTGAAGTGTTAACTAATGACATGTACCATCTTTTAAGACAGAAAAGATTTCAAATAAATAAAATGCATAGAAATAATTTATTCTTGTTACCCTTTATTTATCAGTGATTATACAAAGGATCATTTCACACATCTAGTCCCTTTAACAATTTATATATTTTTAGATAGATAGATAGATAGATATAGAAATACAGATAGAGCTAAATATATAGGTATCACTCTCTACCCGAAAGGAGGCTGTTTTGAGGCAGCGTTGTGATGCTTGTTCCATGTAGCAAGCATCAGGATGAGAGAAAATGGACTCAAGTTGCACCCAGACAGCTTTAGATTAAGTATTAGGAAAAATTTCTTCCCTGAAGGAGTAGTAAGGCGTTGGAATATGATTCCCAGGGAATTGGTGGAATCAGCAATCATGGAAGTGTTCAAAAGGTGCAGAGATGTGGAGTTGGTGGTGAACACAATGGGGCTGAGTTAATGATTGGACTCAATGATCTTAGAGGTCTTTTCCAACCTTAATGACTCCATTATTTCATAATTTTATAAAAGTACTTTATAAAAGTTATTATATTACATATCTATTGTAAAATATACTTTAGGAAAAATAATGTTTTAGTGTCAGTTCTATTACAAACACCTGTGCTCTCTAAGCATAAATACTGTTCACTTTTTTTACAGGCTATCTCATTCATCTACACTTAAGGATTTTGGTAAATTTAGAATCCAGTTATTTTCTGGGTATTTTAGTAATAGTTTACTCACTGTTATTTGCTTTTATCCCCTTATGCTGAAATAGTTTTCTATTGTAAGGGATGTCAATAGACACTGTGATATTCTAAGGGGAAAAAAATAAGGTCCAGTCCTTTTAATTCTCTGCATCAATGCTGTATACCCTAAGAAACTTATTAGCATATACAGAGGGAATTAAAATCCTTTGACCAGTACAAATATTATTAAAAAAAAAAAGAAAAACCATGGCGGGAATCTTCTTTAAAATTGAGATGAAAATCAGCTTCCTTCTACAATATGTTCCATGTATTCTAAGACTGTGCCCCGAGAGCTAAACACATTCAGTGTGCATGCCTAGTGGAAGTTAAATGAGCATTGAGATCAAACAGCTACCTGCAAGCTGTAAGATCTTGAAATTAAGCAGAGCACAGGCCGGTACTGTGAAGGGATGAAAAGTCTTTGTGACTACAGTCTGTGGTTTGAGTACACATTTTGTGGTCTAAAAATAAAATAAAAAGGTTAAAGCTATTCATCTTATAGACTGGCAAAACTAGCAAACTGAGCAACAAATCCACTCTTATGCTTTGTTTCTTGAGAAGTAATATTTCCTCTGAACTCCAGTGACCCAGAGCAAATGTAACACAGGAACTGCTGCTTAGGTTGACCACCCTGCTCCTTTCTGTTGTGGTATTGCCAATAAAACTTAAAGACAAGTACTTGGGTTTAAAGACCTTCAAACACTTTATTAAATGGAACGTAAACAAGGTCAGCAGATTCTTGCTGGTCCTTGAAATTACATGTGAACTGTAGCAAAGGCCAGGAAGATGCCCTGAGCACAGACCCCATTATTTGGACTCACAGAAAATGTCCATAATACGGAACTGTTCCCTGAGGCCAGTGAGTACAGCAGAGTTCCCATTCTCACAGACACATTCCCAGCACCCCTTCCCTCAGGATGGGCATGGCAAACTGCCTGTTAGGATTTGGCCCAGCCCTCAGTAAGCCATTCACTCTGCCATAGCACTGGCTGGAAAAGTCATAAATTCACAGGGTTGGAATGGTGATAGGGTCTTATCTTAGGTGTTATGCCAACATAAGAGCAGATAGGATCAGGGCTTGAGTTCACATCTGTATTTTGGCTCCCTTCAGCGTATCATCTGGCACATCTAAAACATTGGAAGACAGTATATTACTGTAGATGGAGAATCAGCCCTTTAGCCCACAGACTTCATCAAAATATTTCCAGGAATATGATCTTGTAATAGGAGCTATTTTTCTAAAAATATTTTGCTGATATGGAAGGGAAACAGATTCATGTCTTGAAAAAGCTTTTTTTCAAGAGTTTAAAAATCATCCTTTGTTCTAAGTTTCTTTACAGGCATCAACTTATAGGTATGAACTTACTTCTGTCAAAAAGTGCCTAGAAACAAATATAAAATTAGAGATCATATGTGATGATGTTTATTAACTCAGTTCCTGAAATAGACATGTGAAACCCTGGTGCTCACAGCAGGTCTGCAGAGAGTGAGGGAGACACCACAGACCAGGGCTGGGACAGCTGGCAAGGGATGCCCTACAGCACTAAAGGCAGTCAGCAGGCCATGCCAAACAAAGAGACGTTTCCAAAACTCAGTCTCTTTCTCTATCTGGGACCTGATAGCAACATCATCCATGATTGATTCATAGGCTACTTGTGCTTTTATACCTTATATGAAATTCTAGTTCCCTGCGCTGTGCATACATTTGTGTCAACAACTGCTGCTACACAAAAATACAGCTCAGAGGTTCTAGACTGCAGTCTGGAATCTGAGCTCACAAAAATCTGCAGCTCTCAAGATAGCCTCGTCCCAGTTCACTATTTTGAGGTTTCCACAAGGCAGAAAAAATCATCAGGGCAAAGGGGCACAACATGGCATATGGTAGTACCACTAAAGGGCTTCTCAGGCAGGACACCAGAGATTTCTCTTGACCCTCATCCCTGAAATTAGTAGAGATTATTCAAGCTGAAGTAGTCAATCAATGTCTTCTCTTTCTTACATGCCAACCCTGAACCTAACCTTCCTGTCTGTCCTGACACTGGCTGGGTTATAACCTCTCCATCGTAGCCCACATCCCTTATGTATCTTACATAAAGCACACATGGAGGGACTGGGGTTTTGGATGTATCCACTAAAACCAATGTGTCTCTAGCATCTACTGTACATGCAAATTTCTCTCCATCCCCTCCACCATGTGCAAACACACCACCTGTCATAGCTGGATACAGCAAAGGGATTTGTACTGCAACACCCAAGCTCCTGTTTTATGCAGCAATTTTATGTGCCTTTTCCACTATTCTATAGTTACTGTCTCTTTATGCCCTTTTTCTTGACCTCTCATCTTCTTGATGACAAGCTAGTGCACCTTGTCATTCATATTGCAAAAACCTTCAGGTCAAAAATCTGTGTTTGTGAACTGCTACATATCGTTCTTCTTAGCTGTTTGGAAAAAGTAAGAATGCTCCTGGTCAGGCAGCAGTGGAGTAAATCAGTGCACATTCTGGGATTCACAGGAAAGGGCACTGCCTCACTGAATGGCTACAGCTATTATTGGAAATTGTTTTCAAGAACACTCATATTAACATTGTATCATGGCAAGCAATCTAACGACCTCTCAGGATGATCATTCCAACAATAAAAAGATACATAAAACAAATTTGCCAAAATGCAGTCATGCATGTCCTGAAATGAAGTATCAATCTATGGAATTGCTCTGAAAGGAGATAAGTGACTAATATCCTTGACAGTGGCTTCCCAGTGCTCCTAGAATTGTATAAGAGCCTATCACAGCCCCAAATATCTGCCTCATGAAGGTTGACTGCACTATAGTGCATTTATGACCAGTCATTTTCTGTGTAGTTTCCAGACAAGCATTTGAACTGACCAGGCATTTTTTCTTCAATTGGCTATTCTCAGCTAAAAATTGTTTTAGAGATCCTGAGCAATAACACAGCCCTTGGGAAAAAAGCCTTTCTGCATTAGCCATCTGACTGACACTGTGAATGATTACATCCAAGTATCAAATTTAATGAGATTTCTACAAAAATGAGTGACATCTGCATAGCACTCATGTCCTGGCTAACTGTCATACATTTGTCATCACTGAGGCTTTTGTCCTTTATTAATCCAGTTTCAAGAATGCCTGCTGTTGGAAATTGAAATGCTTTTTAGCAGTCACCCTGCAGACTGTAAGAGCACACGTCTCCAAAAGCATAATGACACATTGTCATGCCTAGGAATGCATTTAAAACATTTAAAAAACATGAGAGAACTCTGACAACAAAATATATTGAGAATTTAGCAGGCAATGTCTGCATAAATATTATCTTACATCCTTTAATATAAGCAAGGTGCATGTTGTTTGGTTATAATATAGTGGCTTGAAACTCCTTAAAAATATTCTGAGTGCATGGGAGAAATATTGTCCTAAAGAAAATGTACTAAAGTATTTCCCTTTAATTTTGTTTGTGCTTGGGACCTTTATATAATTCTGGGCCTAGGGCTCTAACTCAGTAAAAGCATATGATTGTATCAAAATCCCAGCTTTCCTCTAAAATTTCCCTCATGGCTACAAATAAAAATTTCACTAATATTTTCCTACATCAACAGGTAGCCCGAAACAGTAGAGAACGGAGATTGAAGAATCACCCTATTTTATTAAATTAGCCCCAGGACTTTCTATTCTGAGTCAAAGATCTGACCTGGTGCTTCTAACAAAGAACAGCAAACACTTTGCAGGAAGGCAGGAGTGTAGAGAACAGGTATTGCTGCCATGTTTTCTCCAAGGAAGAAAAGCAAGACATTTCCACTGCAAAGTAAAAGGGTCTCCAGCAGGCCAAAATCTGAAAGGTGCCCAGTGGGTGGCATCATCTTATTCCAGTCATTGTCTGTGGCTCGATGACAGCCACTGACAGCAGCAAAGTCAAGCCTGGTGAGTGGGCAGAGCAAGGGAAGAGGAGAGATTCTCAGCAATGAAGTTGTTCATTGTCCATGGAAGTGGAAAACCTTGTTCCTTGCTCTTCCTGTGGCCCAGAACCATACCCTGAGCTCCTGTGAAGACTGCAGTTTGTTGGGAAGAAAGTATTTTTCCATTGTACATCCATAGTACTAAAGTTTACTGAATTGAATCTCCTGAATTTCAAACATTTGCTTCTCTTTCTTGTTGTTATTATTTCTAAATGCCATATATTACCAACACTTTAATGTCAGTTAGTTGCCTTTAGATCACTGCCAAGCAAACAGACAAGTGAATCCCACAATTCACGCTGTCATTTATAGGATTCTTTCACTCTGAAGATATTGAGTCCAGCTATTACAAGATTCTGATCCTATTGCTGTCACAGCATCCACATGCTGTAACTATGTTTTAGTTGAAGACATATCAGAGGAAACATAAAGCAGTTTGCAGCTGCAAATGACAAAAAAATCACAGTATATACAAATACTTCAGTTAATAGGGCTTTTTTGCCTTTGATGTTCAGATAAATTTGTTTCTACTCTTGGACTAAGAAACCTAGCCAGCAAAAGATTTGACTGCATGAAATAGCACTAAAATATAAAAATGCTGAACTCTTTAGTGCAGAAATACTGACTACAACTTCCTCTTCAAATGGAGGCACCAGATCCCTGTGTTTGCCACATTGATTTGCAGGTGTTAAGTTCTGATATTTCAGCAAATGGGACCACACCAACCACCACAGCTCAGAGGAATGGAGGTTTTCAAAGGTCCTACTCCACTACAGCCCATGATATGTTCAAACAGCATTGGGCTCAATCAAAAATGTACCAGAAATGGCTTTCTATCAATGAAGTTTTTTCCCACCACCACCCTTCCTGCAGTTCCATTTTGGGAGAAAGTGTCCATTATTAGCACATTTCTGATTTCACAGTCCACCATCTGTGTAGGAGCAGAAGCAAAACATCAGCTTTCAATAGCAAGAGGATGGAAAACAATTAGAAGGGCTTTGGATGACCAAAAAACCCCATATTTTTCATAAATAATTAGAGCTATTAATAATATGAATATCTTATGGAAGTATCAAGTTCTGTCCTCCAGGACTTATATAAGCTTTTAAGTATAAGAAATCACAAGAAATAAGTTTGTTTTGCATGAATACATGACAGAGACACACATTTACCTCAGAATACCTGGTTAAAAACAACTATGGAGGAGGACAGTGAACCAGGACAAACTTGCCTCCAATTTAGTTCAACAAGTGTAAATGGGCAATGTTTTCAAACACTAGTCATATTTATTATCAAGAAGAATTAAATATGAAAATTGTGGATGGGAGTGGGATGTTATAGCCACATTTTTCTTTACAAAGTTGTGTTTGTTACTAGAGATCTCACTTATGCAGTAGTCATATGGCTTATAGAAATGGCAATTAACATTTCTCATTTAGAGCAGCTAAATGGAAAAAATAATCCTTTGCTTTTCAAATTAAGAAGTTTCCGTAGGATATTTGTTTTTTTTAATGGTCCCCTAGTAACTTTCAGCTTTTGAAATATTTGGGTTTGGGTTTTTACTTTAGTTTTAGTAACTTTCAATCAAAGAGTTGGACTTCCAGCAGGAATCCAGGCAGCTTCCCTGAATGAGTGAATTTGAGGAAAAGGATGAATGGTGTGTTCGTGATTCAGGTATTAGTCATATTACTGTCCTTCATGATGCACATTCTCCTGTGCTTCATTTTGCTTACTATCTGTTTTTTCCTGCTGACAAGCCTCACACAAAGAGAAGATGTGATTGTGGCTGTTTAGTTTATCCTGGATGTTTCTTAAAGTTCTTCTTTTTTTCCTCTAATTTTAGGTTCAGAACAATTCTAATGGAGTTTTGGGGGTGTTTTTTAATCTGTTTCTATTTCTAGTTCTTCTGCTGTCACTCTGACAAGTTAATTGATGTTCACTCACACTCACACATCATCTAATGAATAGCAACAATCACAGTTTACAATCAGAAGTCGTGGAAATGAGGTATCTCCATAACGTAGTACTGTGTATCTTAGATCTCGTATTTCATGGATATTGAGCTCCCCTGGGTCCCTACAGAATACATCTCCTGTATTATTGCTGCACATCCACGGTGATGGTGTAGTCTGTTTGATTATTCCACTTTATTTCTAGGTCCTCCTGGTCCCCCAGGGGTTGTAATAGTGGAGGAAATTACAGACACAACAGCAACACTCTCCTGGAGTCCTGGGGCAGACAATCACAGCCCTATCTCACTCTACAACCTGCAAGCACGCAGTCCCTTTTCCCTTGGCTGGCAGACCGTAAAAACAGGTGAGAAAACTTTCAAACAGCACAAGTAGACTGCTCAAAACTCCTGATCATAACAATAATAACCACTGGCAGCTAAGGGAACAGATACTCTTAAGGAAAGAATGACAAATTAAAAGCATGGATTTTTTTTTCTTTTTTCATTCCTTTTGTATGACTTAGCAGCAGCTCTGAAAGGACAGCACAAAGACACCTGCCATGATGCATCTGTGAATAAGCAGAAAGCTCTCCCCTAAATCCTTCAATCTGTGTCTTTTCAGGAATACTACAGTGCCAAAAACCTAGCTACGATTTCTGACATATTAGATCCTTGATGTCGATCATTTCTGATGACCATGTTGTATCACAAAGTCCACTTTCTGTTGAGGCACTGCATGTCAGCTTCAGATTTCTGAGTGACCTGTACATTTCTTTACTGTCTGCAGTTCCAGATCTGATAAGTGGTGACATGGAGTCTGCTATGGCTGTGGAACTGAACCCTTGGGTGGAGTATGAGTTCAGAGTAGTCGCAACTAATAAAATCGGGACTGGAGACCCAAGTGCACCATCACGAGTGATCAGAACCAATGAAGCAGGTAAGGAAAGGATAAAAATGGTTATTTTTACAGCACTATCAGAAACAAGAACTGCTTTGATATAATAATAGACATGATCTCTTTTCACTGGTTCACATCTATGTGTCCAGTCATCACTGTTCCAGGGTGATATTCTTTGTAGTGGGGAGCCAGTTTTAATTACAGGAATATTATCTAATTTACAGAAATTTCAAATAAAACTATTCCCTCCTCTTCTACTCTATCTGAGCTGCCTTACTTTTCATCTTATACTTAACCCATTCCTGCCTTCTCTCTGATAGGCTTCTGCTGCTCTTTAATTAGGCTGCTTCTCAGTCTCTTCAAACAACTTCTAAGCCACCTCTTCCCCCATATTTTCATAACTTTTCTCATGATAGTGCATGGAATTTTTCAGCAAGACAGGGAAGTCACAAAATCTGCTTGATTTAAAATACCTTGTATTCTATGTTTCTTTGTCCTGCACACTCCACTGTGAACAGTTACTAAATTTTAATAAATTTCATTACATTTCTAATTAGGATGAGACATGAAAAACAAAATATCCTATTTGTGTCTCTTGAAAGTTACAATGGACTCATAAGATTTGGAATCATTGGCCATAACTTGGGCAGAATTAAGGGAGATAAAGAACTGGGCATGTGAGAAAAATACCTAGGTGCTTAGAAAGACATGCTTTAAGAAGCAGAAAGAGATAGAGATAGGAGTCAGACAAAATCTCAAATGAAAACTACATGTGAGAACACTTTCAGATTATTCTTCATTCTTCTTCATAACTTAGGATGCCTAGACAGATTACTTTGAGTTTTGATGTTTCATCAGCTGAATAATTTTTAAGTAACTTATTGCACTGCTGTGAAGACCTCATGGTCTGCCTCCTCAGTGACTTGCCCACAGGCACTGGGAGCTGTTGTTTAGTCTCCCCAAGACCATCTCTGGTCCAGGCTGAACAAGCCCAGCTTCCCCAGTCTCTTCTCACAAGGCAAGTGCTCCAGCCACTCCCTCACCCAAGTGACATCACCTGAATTTGTACTAGTTGATCAATGTCTCCGACATTGTGGCACCCAAAATTGGATACCCTATTTCAGATGGAGACTAAAAAATCTATCTGCAGTTGTAATAAGACATAGTTGTGGTTTTCTGCTTTAAATATGTCTATAGTTGCTGGCTGATATTAAATTTAACTGCACAATAAAAGAACAGCACTGAAATTATTTGATTCCTATTCATTCATGGTGAAAGATGCTTCCTTTCAAACTCTTCTCCTCACCTTCTTCAAACTCCCCACAGTGTGAAACTCAATAACTTGACAGCAGAAGCTTTAGATGCTCCACACTTTTTTCCATTAAGAAAAGGAGGGAATGAAAATGAAATAAAAAGTACAAGGTACTTTCATCTCAAATTATTTTTTAAAAACTGGCTCTTTTTTCACCATCATTATTCTATTCTTAATTTCATTGGCATTGCAAATTCTTCTGGACCCAAATGTTTGAAAAACTTTTCTATTTATTTGGGTGATACATATCAGAGAGGACAAAAAAATTCTGGAAAAAGTTTATCCTTTTGCACCCCTGGTATTATGCTCTTTCAGACTGAGGAATATTTTCCCTGTTTTTTTCAAGGATGGTTCAGTATTTTAATCGACCAGGTGTAGTTAAACTGTGAGGTAAAGTTTATTTGACAAACTGAAGTTCGAAAATGTTAGATTTCATCCAGCTGCCAGGTTTTTAAGCTCCTTCTTGCCCAATGTTTAACAAACTAAGCCTCTATTTGCTAAAACGTATTCTTACAACTAAAGTGAAACTCTTCTTCATGCATATTCATTTTCAATATTCTTTACAACTTTATCTCTGGAAAAATAAATTGATTAATCATAATACTGATCAGCAAAAACAAAATTGTGGGAAAAGACAAAGCATGAAGTGTGTGGTGAATTTTCATCCAGTCCTTGGTATTCATTCTGGGTAACATTCCACTGCTATTGCTATCATAAAGAACAGTTTCTAACTCAAGAAACAATGATCTTAACTCCAGTACATGGGCTTCTGTTGAAAAACGACACTGCAGCTAATAATAATGCAGGTCTTCTTGAATAATAAATCAGTAACATATTAGTTCAAACAGGAAAAAGACCATAATAGACACTGACTTGCACTTTCATATTCCCAGTTAGGAATACCTTTTTTGCTACCAGTTACAGCTGCACAAATGTCATGTTAGAAAAGTGTGGTTTGTTGCATGGCAGTGAAATCCAGATGGGTGCCAGTAAAACAACTGAACAGCTTTCAAAGAAATAGAAGCTGAATTTATTTGCTGTGCCTGCCTAATACGACATGGCACAGCAGAAGTCTGTTGCTATCGCCCCAATTTCAAAAGACTTTTCTTCAAGAAAAGGTTCAGTTTCCATTTCACTTGCAAATGGTTTGGGGTTTTGGGGTGGGATGGCTAATAAAAAACATAGATACAGCCTCCATTTTCTATTCTATAGAGGAAGTGAGAAAAGTTAAAACAAGGACAAACTTTCCAAATTGTTAGAATCTTCACAAGTTGTTAAATGGGAACAATAACACAATGGACCCTGCTTTAAATAAAGAACCAAATAAATTTAGAAAACCCTAATAGTTGCACATACAGTTATTTGAAAAATAGCATGCTGCTCATAATATGTTTGGCACTCTTGAAATGTCAGAGCCTTTATGATCTGCTTCATTCAGACAGTCAGTTTCTCCTGAACTTCAGATATTGCTGAAATTCAGAGCCTGTTGCCACTGTATTCTGAAATGCCTTTCACTGATTTTAGGAATTATTACTTAATATATAGTTTTCAGATGCCAAACAGAGAGGAAACCAGTAATAGTTTTCAGTGGCTTACAACAGTTTTTGTATGGGTTTTCAAATTAGCATAACATTGCCTATCTTAGTGAACCCATTGATCCATTATTTTTCACAACCTCTCTATTACTGATTTTTTTTTTTTAATCCAAAAGCTCCAAGAGAAACTGTCTATTAGCATGATGCCCAGTTCTAATATCATAGTTCTCGATTCTTAAAGGACATGTATGTGAAAGAACGTCATATTTCAGAAAGAACATGGCATGGAGCTCTACTCATGACCCAGGAAAAATAACCAGGCTATTTCCATTGATGGTAGATGTGGCCCACAAGTGCAAACAGGCAGGTTACTCTTGCACTGGGTAGAAATCCAGAAATATCCATCTCCTAGCTGAGAAAGTGGCTGTGACTCCTACTCGGATAAGAGTTCAGATCCACCAGGCTGAATGGTAGTTGTGTAGACAACCCACAGAAGCAGCAAATGTGTGATTCTGTTTCCATTATTTTACACTTAAATGGAAATCGGCATCTGTAGTTTAATGTCACAAGACTAAAGTCTTTCTTTATCCCCCACATCTCACTTATTTTATCACTTCTTACCCAGGATAGTAACAATGTCTTATATTAGTCCATTATCTAAAAATACCTATGAAAATAATAATTCAGATGGTGTAAGGAAGGCAACAGAATAATAAACAGGTTTCCATTTGCTTTAATATTTTAATTAAACTCTAATCTTGTTACTTAGCTCATATTTAGTTAACATGATTGCTTTTCATTGCTACTTCCATTGGAACATATAATACCGCAATTTTCTGGCACATCTAACTTACAGCCAGCTGCTGCATTTCTGTCAGCTCTAGCCTTGATACATATTTTACAGGTCCACAAGGTGCAAAGAGCCAATAACATGAATTTAAACATGTCTGGCATTCCACTAAGACAGTTGGGGCATTTGAAGCCCGGGGCAAAGCATCAATTACATTAACTATTCACAGGGAAACATGGAGAGAGGGAAATTGAGTAGAATCAAAGTTTAACCTGCTAATCATGCATGCAAACTTGATTTTATGAGGTAGTAATGGAATGCACTCTATTAGTAGCAGACTGTACACTGGCTTTATTTTTAATAAGCCCTTATGTTCCATTAAGTTGCCCATATTCTCGCAGCATAACAAGAAATGTCTCTGTCCCAGGAAAAGTTACGCATTTTAGACCAGTTTTATTTTCAGGGTTTTTTTTATTTTTGGGGGTACTGTTTTATTTATGATTTGTATAAAAGAAGTTCCAGATTTTTGCATTATCTTTTTTTTTTTTTT
>VZTN01000131.1:35241-58833 GCA_013400515.1 Erpornis zantholeuca
CAATTTTTCAAGAGCTGTGGGTAGTAATGTTTCCAGCATTTTTCAAGAAATGAGGGATATTTAAATTGGTTGCTTTAAAATTTCAGAAAAATTGGATCCCTGATAGAGCAGTGAAAAATAAATTTACAATAATTAAAACATTCTAAATAACTAACTACCTGAAAAATAATAGAGACATTATTAATTGTGTCCTAAAATTTTATCTGAAATCTGAGATACATCAAGTCTCCTGGCATTTGAAGCTGTTTGTTAAAAAATTACAAACATGAACAATTCCTGTATCATCTCTTTTGTGATCTGTACATTGAGGACCTAGTACTCAAGCAACTGTGTATTCCAATATTATTTTTATTCTCAGCGTATGCTTTGTTTGAGTTTTCTAGCTTATGTGTGCCATTCTCTGAAATGAAGGTTGAGCAAATTTTCTCTACCACAGAGTGCTATGTTTTTATGTCTGTTCTGATTTAACAGTCTCATGTCTTCTGCAGCAACTCATTACTATGGGGAAAACAACAATAACTTGGATATTCTGGTTTGTTTTGTTTTGTTTTGTTTTTGCTTTTTGAACACAGTTCCAAAGACACCTCCAGCTAACGTAAGCGGCAGAAGTGGAAGACGACATGAATTAGTAATAGCATGGGAGGTAAGGGACTTTTTTGTTTACAGCTTTTGTTTAATGTTAACTTTTTTGAGGCCAAAGTAAAGAGTACTCTCTTGGGTTTTCCTTACAACAAATCTTTTCAACACATGAACACAAAATACTGCTCTTAAATATGTTCTAAAATTTCAAAGTACTGTGAATTTTCGTGAGGTTTAAGTTGAAGACAATATGGGACTAGCTCTGAAGTTCTACTAATTCATCAAGCTTTTCTTCCTGATCTACTGCTTGGGTTTATTTGATTTTTCTGGATCTCATGTAAACACCAGATGAAATTATAGCTGAGAAAAGAAGAAAAGCCTTTTAAATTTTTTTAAACTTCAAATGAATAAAATATTATTTTTAATTGTTGAATAAAAATACGAAACTAAAGAGAATCTTGAGAACATATTTGTAGTGCAAGATGCAACACAGATGAATGAATGGTCATGCCAGTGGGCAACTGGAGGAGTGGGAGTTGCTTTCTCTGCTAGTCACAATAAACGGTAGAACAGAGACATTTCTTAAGGAGTTTAAAAAACTTCTAGATTCATCATTAAGAGTTTCAGGTTCATAAAAATGACATATATATGCCCCCCCACACACATATCTATAGATAAATGCATGGTAATTTGAGGAGCGATTCCGATAGTAAGAGACACTCCAAATTCTAATTGTTTCAACTGGCAAATTTTAGGACACCTAAAGAGACTGCCTTCTGTTGGCACATCAGACTTTTTTGATACCAGCTACCAAAGACAGCTGAGATGGAGATGATTTCAGTTTGCTTTATACTCTCTAAGGGTAAATCTCAACATCTCTCTTATTAGGAGAGAATTTGCAGAATCCTGAACAAAAATACCAGGTGGCTAGAACTGTATCTGATGTGAACCGACCTAACCCCAGCCCTTAATAAGATATATTAGCATGCAGTGTTCATATGAAGTGCCTTTGTGGCATTTCCCAGGTGACTGGGTTGGGGGACTACTGGAGGGTGTTATAACTCCCACTCTGCCAAGGGTCAAAATTTTCTTCCAAAAGAAACCAGAGACCCAGGGGTGAGAATAGATTACACAGTCTTAATTTTGCATGCTCTGCCCATGGAGTCATGAATTTTTTTTATGCTGGAATGCACTTCAGAAGGATGGGCAAGAAATTTTGTCAGCAATAGAAGTGCCAGGTGATGAGACATTCACTTGAAATGTGGAGGGGAGAGGATAAAGTGTGGCCTGTGCCCTGGCTCTGATGCATAGGTCCATTAGCTGAATATCTATGATGGGCACTTCAAGAGAGGGAGGTTAGACACCCATTTTTGGACATTTCCAATAGGTTTAATATGCAGACAGCTATTCAATATAATCTAGTTCCTAAACTAGACCACTGACTTCATAATAAATGTAAGCTACTGCAAATTTGCTAATTAGCATGAAAGCTCCCATTCATTGAGTTGAACATGTAAGTTTTAACTTTTGCAATGTTCAGACTCTAAAACAGATAAATCCCTTTTCTAACTCCCTGCTTATGTCAAATGAGTCCCAAATGAAGTGGCTAATTTCACAGGTCCTCTGAAGAGGGAAAAGCAAATAAATTAAAAAAAAAACCAAAAAAACAAACAAAAAAAACAAACAAAAACCAAAACACAACAACAACAATAGCACAACTTTTTGAGAGTTAGAACAACTTAGATTTATTACATTGCATCTTAAGCCTTAAGTTGAAACCTGGGCTTAAATCTCTAAGACTTAACACCTCAACAGAATTCAGACAGGCTGGCACCTAAAACCTAAAAGGGTCCCACCATACTAGGTGCCATGCACATCATGTTACTCACAACACGTTGCTCTATGTTTTTGACAAGGCCACTGATAGAGGCTATTCCACATAGAGATAACTGCTTAAAACATTAACAAAAAAGGGGATTATATAAAAAAAAGCATTTTTCTGAGCACAGGAGCTCATTCAGTCCTAGGACAATGACCTAACTGTGGCAATTAGGTGAGAAAACTCTCTTAGAAGGTTCTTCTTTGGAAGTAATTGTACTTATGAGGACATGTATGGTAAGTAAAATCCTATAATGCAATGGTGACTTTTTTTCTAAATTAGTAAAACAATTTCTGATCATAATTATGTTTCTGAACTTAATTTNATGCATCCTCTTATAACACTCTTTTTAAACCTTAAATTACAAATGTCTTTGCAGAAGTGTGAAATAACATTAAACAGGTTTTGCAGAGAAGGAAGTGAACTAACTCGCCAAGCTTACCTAGAAAGTAAATTACAGTTTAGGAACAGACTTCAAGCCACATCAGTCATAATCAAAAGAAAAGCAAGCCCCCGCCAAAAAAAAAAAAANACAACAATAGCACAACTTTTTGAGAGTTAGAACAACTTAGATTTATTACATTGCATCTTAAGCCTTAAGTTGAAACCTGGGCTTAAATCTCTAAGACTTAACACCTCAACAGAATTCAGACAGGCTGGCACCTAAAACCTAAAAGGGTCCCACCATACTAGGTGCCATGCACATCGTGTTACTCACAACACGTTGCTCTATGTTTTTGACAAGGCCACTGATAGAGGCTATTCCACATAGAGATAACTGCTTAAAACATTAACAAAAAAGGGGATTATATAAAAAAAAGCATTTTTCTGAGCACAGGAGCTCATTCAGTCCTAGGACAATGACCTAACTGTGGCAATTAGGTGAGAAAACTCTCTTAGAAGGTTCTTCTTTGGAAGTAATTGTACTTATGAGGACATGTATGGTAAGTAAAATCCTATAATGCAATGGTGACTTTTTTTCTAAATTAGTAAAACAATTTCTGATCATAATTATGTTTCTGAACTTAATTTTTCAGCCAGTGTCAGAAGAGTTTCAAAGTGGAGAAGGATTCGGATATATTGTAGCCTTCAGACCCAATGGAACACGTGGGTGGAAGGAAAAAATGGTGACATCTTCAGATGCCTCAAAATTCATCTACAGAGATGAAAGTGTGCCACCTCTGACTCCTTTTGAGGTGAAAGTTGGTGTTTACAACAACAAAGGAGATGGTCCCTTCAGCCCTATTGTGGTCATCTGCTCAGCTGAAGGAGGTCAGTTCAACATGAAGCTGAATTTCATATTGTGAACAATATTAAGCTTTTTATATTTAATGCATCCTCTTATAACACTCTTTTTAAACCTTAAANAAAAAAAATCAAGAAAACAAACCCGAAAAAACTCCCCAAAAATAAAAAAAAATATAAAAATAAAAAAAATTTAAAAAAAAAAAACAAAACCAAAAACCAGCAAAAAACCAACAAACCAACCAAAAAAACACCCAACCTTATTTTCATGAAGGTTCATCCTTAATATTAAATCATTAGCTATAACTTTAGACAGAGTTTCTCTAATACTGAGCAAAAGAAGGATGTTATTTTCTAATGTTTCTGAGATTCATGATCCTTTTTATGATAGGTTAATCAGACAACAGCTCAAAGACTAAATGAATTCACTTATGGATGTTCATTTCCTGGTTAATGCATTCTAAAAATGCACAGAAATGAATTTTGTTCTAATTTTTATTTCATCAGTAGAAAAGTTCTGACTTTGCATTAATGTCCCAGACTTCAGTGTGAATTATAGGAATAGCTCTTAAGAACAAATGAAAAATATTTCTTAAAAAATTCTATTGAGAATTGATATAAATTCTAAACATTGTTTTTTGAGGCAGAAAAGAACCAAACAAGAATAACTAACAAGCACTAATTTGTATTAGTAAAAAAAGTTGTTCTGTTTTGACAGGACCCAGTGTATGGGGGGAAAAAAAAAGCATGCACAAAAAAGGCAAAAAAATGTTATCCAGAAGAATATTTTGAGCAACTCCATTATTGAAATTCATAAATTTCAGTTTTTCTCTACTATACTATCTTGAGCTATTCCATTGTCTCCTATTAAGAGAAAAAAATAAGCAGAGTCCTAGTGGAAATGAGAGCAATTTCATACTCTCTCTATGAAAAAGTAGTGTGAAGATAATAATATTTCATATGAAGCTGGAAAACATTAACCCACAATAAATCTATAATTTTGGAACCATGATGTAGCAGACACTACCTACTACTATTCTATCACCATAATTAGAGAGTTTGGAGCTGTCATTTTTGCTAAAAGCAGTTCTAGTAATTTGTTTTTGTTCCACTTTTTGAATCAGGATTACCAAGCTGTAATATTTTTATAAAAACAATTTCATTTTAAAATGTAAAGTTGCACTGTACAACTTGAAAATTGTACAGTTGACTTCCCTGTTCCTCAATGAAAATTGTTACTGTGAGGCCAATGGTGATGTTTCTATTTTTTAATAATTTCATACTGTAAGCTGAAAGTTTATTGCAAATAAAGTTTTGCAAAGGAAGAGAGACAGACACTTAACTTTAATTTCTTTTATGTAGCAAAAGCTATTTTAAGAAAAGCTGAATGCCGAATTGTAATTATGCATCCTTATACCTTTGCTTTTTATTTGGACAAGACTGGAAATAGAATAATTAATAATATATAAGCAAATTTTTTCTATCAGTTTTTTAAAATATGGACTTTAGAAATGGGCTTAATAGTATACTAAAATTAACTTTCTCTAGAAACTAACTTCTCTGATATTAATTCAGTAACTTGAAAGTATCTATCCATTATCACTTTATTAATTCAGTCTCTACATGTGTCTGTACATTAGACTTGTCTTTTGTAAGAGGAACTCTATGGACCTAAATATTTTACAAGACTTATACTTCAGAAAAAATATGAGATGCTGTGACATTACAGAATAAAATTAATTTATAAAAAATTTTCCTCCAGAAAAAGCCAAGGTAATATACTGAGAATTTAAAGGAGTAATGAAACAGTTTATTACAGCTAAATTCTGGGCAATATGAAGATTGAGGACAATAGACATTGCAGTTTGTTATGAAAATGGGGAACTGCTTTTGAAAGGGGTGTGGACTGTCGTGCTAAAGGAGCTAAAGAACTGAAGGCACAATTTCTCAAGGATTTCTATTGAACAGTAGATATTAAATAGTGACTGACACTACAATATATTATCATCCTAGGGCTGATCCAGCAACCCCTTAGCTTACTTGATTTTCGTCACACATTCAATTCACTGCTCAGCAAACATCTAGAAAAAACAATAGGATAAAATCATTAAAAATTGAGGCTTTGTGTTGCATAGAACAAGTTTTCCCACATATACAAATGGATCTACAATTGTTTAACTGTGTAACAAATTTGTCTAAGGAAGTCTAAAACATGTTGCCTCTGCTAAGCACACTGGAAAAAAAACCAAAGAGTTTTTGCAGGACAGATTCTGAACCATGAAGAAATCTCTTATTTATGGAGAATGAATGCATCTCCTTCTTCTGTATGACTGACATCATAATGTGTGCATTCTGATTCACATTCAGAGCACTTTTGTGGACGCTCTGAGTTCTTCTTAAGCAAGCAAGTGGTGCTGAGTAAGGTGTTCCCTCAGTGAACAAAACAGACTACCCTCTGATTACATAAAATGATACTGTCTGAGGCAAAAGGCTTAAAACTTTGTCTTCTGAGTAATAGAACCCAAAAAATTTTGACCAAAACATTGAGCACTTTTTCAGAAAAAAATAGAATGGCTAATATTTTTCTGTCTATTAAGTCAGATCATGTAACAGTATCATAGAATGATTGGGTTGGAAGGAACCTTAAATATCATCAAGCTTTACACACTCTACTGTGAGCAGAGAACCTTCCTAGACCAAGTTCCTCAAAGTCCCATCCAGCCTGGCCTTGAAGATTTTCAGGGATGAGGCATTCACAACTTCTCTGGGCAACTTGTTCCTGTGTCTCACTACCCTCAAAGTAAAGAACTTCTTTCTAACAACTAATCTAAATCTCTCCTCTTTTTGTTTGAATCCATTCCCCCTTGTCCTGTAACTATCTGCCTGTGTAAAGTAGCTCTCCCTTTTATATACACTCCCATTAAGTCCTGGAAGACTACTAGACAGTCTCACTGGGGCCTTCTCTTCTTCAGGCTGAGCAACCCCAGCTCTCCCAGGTGGTCTTCATAGGAGAGGTTCTCCAGCCCACTGATCAACTTCATGTCCCTCATCTGGACCTGCTTTAACAGATCCACATCTTTCCTGCACAGAGGACCCCAGAGCTGGATGCAGCCCTGCAATCTAGCAGCCAGTCTGGGGTCTGTAGCCCAGGCCCAGGAGGCCGAGACGGCCCCAGAGACAGAGAGAGGGACAGCCTTCCAGGGAGTCAGCGGCATTCCCTCAGCTGCCGTGCCTGCTTCGGCAGGCTGTAAACTCATAGTGATATTCAGCTCAGTGATTTCAGCTCTGACCTGCGAGGCTGCCCCAGGCAGGCTCAGGGAGGAGAGAGACAAGGGGCCCGTATGGCGGTTCCGCAGAAGGTAGCTTTATTAGCAAGTACTCAGCAGCAAAGGGAGCCAGGGACGGGAGCTTCCCTAGGGTCTGGGAAAACACAGGGGTTCCTATAGGGATACAGAGGTGTGTGTGAGGGGGTACAAGCAAAAGGGTTACAACAGATCTACATAAAATCTCCCAGAGAATTGTGGGTCTCTTTTCCTCGCCGTAGCCAAAAAGTTGCTTTCTTATCCAGGGCTCCGGCAGGGCGATTGTGCAATCCTTCCTTGTTTCTCAGCAGGCTTCCCTCCATGGCAGGGCTGCAGTGGGTTTGCCAACCCCCACACTGCAGGTGGGGTCTGAGCAGAGTAGAGCAGAGGGGCAGAATCCCCTCCCTGGCCCTGCTGCCCACACTGCTTTGGATGCAGACCAGGGGATATTTGGCTCTCTGGGCTGCGAGTGCACATGGCCAGGTCATGTCCATCCTCTCATCCACCAGCACTACCAAGTCCTTCTTGGAGGGCTGCTCTCAATTAGTTCTTCTCCCAGTCTGCATTTGTGCTTGAGACTGCCCCAATTCAGGTGCAGGGCCTTGTACTTGGCTTTGTTAAACCTCGAGAGGTTCCCATGGGCCCACTTCTGTAGCTTGTCCAGATCCCTCTGGATGGCATCCTCTCCTTCAGGTGTGTCATTTGCAGCACTCAGCTTGTTGTCATCTGCAAACTTGCTGAGGGTGCCCTTGATTTCACTGTCCATATCGTAGATAAAGATATGGAAGAGCAATGGTCCTAAGAGAGAGCCCTGGTGTACACTCCTTGTCACCAGCCTCCACCTGGACATACAGCCAATAGGTATTTAGAGGACAGAATTACACCAATGGTTGCTGAAGCACCAATGACAGTGGTGACCCAAAGATGAAGAGGCAAGAAAGTCTAACTGGTTATAGATGTTTTAAGACCTTTTTCCTCCTTCACTGGACTTTTGACTTCATAAAAAGCATCACCACAATATAGTTTGTGGAAAAGGCTGTCCTGGAGCTAAAAGTGCAGATGAACGTAATGGAATAGAGAATAGAATGGAGATTCAGTTAAAAAGGTTGTACAAAACTAGACATATAACCCATGGAGGAAAAAGCTAAATACATGTGTGCCACTCTGGAAAAGGTGGCTTAATTCAGTAGGAAAGTTTGAAGGAGGAGCCTTCCCTAGAAACCTTAGGAAAGGAAAAATCGCAAGTAGTCAAAAGAAAAGAAGAAAAATACAGGTCACATGTAGGGATGTAAAAAGGAATGATGAGACCCAGGAAGTGCTTCTGAAGAGGGAATGAAGATGACACTCAGAAGATAAGGATAGAAAAAAGATGCACTAATCTTCAGTAAGAAGGCAGAAGAGAACGACACAGTAGACATTTCTAGCACGAGGGAAGGACAAGCCTGAACTTTTTATATGAAGGAAAACTTTAATAACAGAAAGAGATCTGAGACCACATGGAGAGCATGGCAAATTAGGCTACCTGCCAAGAGAAAGGTTTCAGTGTGTAGGCCTGAGGCTGAAAAGGATCATGAGCAGAAATCTTCTGACCATACTTTCTGTCAGTAAAATAAGGTATCAGATTCATGTTAGAACATACTGAAAAAGTCCTGGAATTCAGCACAGGTACAGATGATTTTTATCCACACAAAAAAATATTGTAAAGGCACTAGACATTGAAAATAAAGCAATGAACAAAAGCAGCATTAGCACTTCCTTTGTTATAACGTAAATATTTATGCATTTTTTTTATTGACGACTACATTCCACTTAAATATGGAGGTCCTAACAATTCTAAGTTTAGTAATACAAGGTTTCCATATCAGGGAAAACCATATGCAATCTCTATGTGTGGGTTTAATCCACTGGAAAATGAAAACTGGGAAAATCACAAATATAGCAATGGAGAAGGAAATAAGAGTGTGAAGGTATGATGGCAAGAAGATGAAAAAGGTTGTGCTGATAACAGTGATGGCCAGGCTGCCTCTCTTTAACAAGCATAACAAGATAAAGTATGAGCTACACAGGAAAGACAAAATAAAAGTAAGAAGTTGGATGTGGTAACACACTGATGATGTGATAGTGCATCGGGAAATACAAAACCAGTGTTTGGATAGAACAGAATAACCTTGGTTTCTGTATAATTTTGGCAAAGGGTGATTAAAAAAGCTAGAAGTCAAGCTAGAGGTCAGTTGCTGATCAACTAGGATGATGAGAAAGACCTTTCTTATTGTTGATATATACTAGAGAATGCTGTTATTTATGAGAGAATTTAGCTGTTCAGAGGAGTTTGGATAGTAAAAACTAATTAGTAAGGACTAATGACCTTGTGATCTTGCCATGCTAATTAGCAGATTCTTTATCCACTACTAAGTGAGAAGAAATAACAGTACAATAGCCCTGTTCTGATGAATAATTAAGACAATATAGAAAAGCTGATCATAATAAATAACAGTGGAACACGTCATCATTAAAAACCAGGAAATTATTTTATTAACTGGCATTAACAGTTAAAACTAAAAAATAGAAGTGTTTTGGAATGTCTCTAAGCCAAAGATGTAACAGATATTTGAAGTTTATACTGCAAGAAGAGGAACATGTCTGAGACAGGACATTACATCTGAGGATCTATAGATGTACCCTCAAAAAGATGTTCAGAATAAGTAAAAAGCATATGTAACACAATCCAAGTAACGAAAAGGATAAAAATACTACAAGTATAGACAAAAAATAAGGTCTTTTTTAAGTTGGGAAAATTTATAAGGCATTAAAAAATGAAATAAATAAGGCATTGATATTATAAATAACACAGAAATGGACAACAATAATGAAAAACTTTTTAATTTATTTTAAATAAATAAGATTATATAGACAGGATAGCTAATAAGAATGTGAAAGTGAATTTTTTTATATCTGTAGTGAATAGTTCTGGTATTGTCAATTGTCAGAAATTCAACCCCTCCCAAATTAAACAATGAAGAATTTTCTATTCAAATGTACCATAAATTAAATTCAACCTGTTTTTCACTCATGGAGATGGGGTAGAACCTACACGTAAGAAACACTCAAATGTCTGATTTGCATCAGGCCATAATTCTGAAAAAACTGTCATATCCTGGGGCACCCCAAATTTCCCAGAGTGAACACAGATGATGCCAAGAGTGTATTGCTACAGATACTTCCACGTTCAGGGTGGTGCCTTGTCTCTCTATCCCTGTTTAGTTTGCAAGTATAGAAACAGCCCAAAAGCATAAGGATAAATATGAATTAGAGTACTCTACAGTATGCAAATAGGTGAGAACACAAAACGAAATAGAAATAAACTTCTGGGAGAAAGAAGGAACTCAACTGCTTTCAAGATGAATTAGGTCTTTTATAAAGGGTTTTTTTGTTAATGATTGTCTCAATGGGTGATACAGGATCAGTTCTGTTCATTTCAGTATCTAATTTCTCCTTCAGGCACCTGACAGAATTATTTTCACAACAACTGAAAGATCTATAATTTTGACAGAGTATTGAATACTACTAAAGACTTCTATATAGGAACTAGAAAGCCCTGAGCAATACAGGTTAAAGCCTGAAGACTCTCATACTCACTGTTTAAAACCTCCTGAGGGACCCCAGATGCATTTCTGTAACACACACAAGATGCAATGATACTGCACAGAGCTTTTGCTCTTGCTTTGTATGGATTTGTGGTAATTCATCGAGCCAATGCAGATCCAAAGCTCTCAGTTATTTCAAAGGCAAAGGACCATACAAAAGCCTTTGCAATTTTTTTTCTCCTCCATATTTAGACAAATAATTACTATTTTCTTTTCATTGAGAGGAAATAATATGCAATTACACACTTTTGAATACCACCTCAATGTCTTTCATTAAAATCTTAAATTTATGAAGTAATATCCTGTGATCCATTTCATAGCTAAAGCTGAGCTACTTAGGGTTTAGGTGAATCTGAAAACTAATAAATTGGCACATTAGCTGTAAACTACTGAGGGTTATTTCCTGATTCTGCTAGATGATCTGTCCAGAGAGATCCTGTGGAAACTCAACTAGAGCTGTCTCCAATGATTTTTTTAAGGAATGAAATCACAATCCTGACATGCAGGAGTTTATTAAGCACTCCTCTGATCAATGGCACTAGTCCCATGGGAAGGCAGATGTGCAATCAATATAACAGGCACATCCCCTCCTCACATGCTGAGGGTAACTATGTCTGCCATGTCTCTTGATAGAAACAAATCATTTGCATTCATGAAGATTGCCACACCCATCTGGTAAAGTCTTCATGGGATAAGGCATCTCCTTGTTCCCAGGTGACACTGCTGTGTGATAGATCTGGGTTATTCCAAAGGGAAGGGAGGGCCACAGCAGAACGTGCACTGTGAGAAAGTGTGCAGGAGAGCATCATTACAGGAGAAGGCTTCAGAAGTTCTACCCAACAAGTAAGAGTATTTCAGCACTCAGTCAAAAAGGTTCAGGGCAGAGGTCTTCACTGCTAGCTAATTCCAACAGTCTTTCTCTATTTCACTAATTTTTCTCTATTTTAAAGTCCCCTGCAAATGCGTTGGTCAGAGAGAAGATGAAAATAGAAAGGACTTGTGGAAAAATGAGAAGTCTGAAGGCCTGTCCTGGAAACAGTAATCTTGTTTCTGTGGAAATCTCTTATGGAAATCAGATATCTTTTCCCTTTTGAGCACAAGATTCTGGAGAAAGTTCTGTATCCTGTGGGCAGCCATTTCACTGCAGATCTGGTGGAGTCTCCCATTTCTCAGGAATGGAGAAAGTTCACTGAAGGTTCTCTGATTTGGAAGATAGTCCGTGTGCCTAATTCTAGAAAGGAAGCAAATGCTACCACTTTCTTTACAGGTTGACATGAGGGATGAATTTTCCTGATTTTCCTTCTGATATATCTCTTGTGGGTTTTTCCACAGAGAGGCATTATCACAGAAATAGATCCTGGCTGAAATCCCAAAATCTCAACTATGAAGAACTGCCTGCAGTCATAAGGCAATTGCTCAGGCTGAGGTTCTTAGCTTCAAATAAGAAGCTCGAATTTTGAATAAGACTACTTTGTAAAAATCCTTTTTGGAATCAAAATAAGAGCTGAACAGATATTAAGGGTTTGGTTGAGTAGTCCTGACTGAGGCTCTGTTCCACAGAAGAATTAAAACAACCTAAATTTCAGTAGGCTCTTGGATTTGTTTTTAAGGTAGATCATGTGAAAATCCTTAAGGATGACTATTTCAGAAAAACAGATCAGTTTACCATCATAAATAGGTAAAACACACTGAGGGCTAGTAACTGATTCCTCTTTCTTTACTTTCCAGTGTCAAAATTCGGGAGTTGCTCTCTGAACATTAGATCAATGCAATTAGTGTAAATGCATGTCCTGCCATTTTACAGCCACCCCAAAGACCTATATATTGATCATGTTTCTTTAAAGTGTGATTGGAGCACAGGGAAAGACAATGTTTAATGGACATTGCGCACGGCCTTATGAGAATTTGTTGTACTGCATCTTTAATTCAAACAGGGAATATTAAAGGGACTATTAAAGATGTTGGCCCCTTTCCTTTTTTCAGGAAGTATGACCTGAGGCAGACACCAAGAGGCTCAGCTTAATGACAAGATCTGAAGAAAATATTATGCTTATAACATCAGTGGCCATAATAGAAAAAGCTAATGAACCTATCAAACTTATCATTAGTTTTAGGCACAGAGAATAAAGCATGACATTGGAGTGAACCACAGACAGTATTATATCACCAGAAATTATATGGTCCTCATCATATCTGAATCAATAAAAAATGCTATTTAGTCTCCGAAAACTTTCAGACAGTCATAATGTTTCTTATTCCCAAATATATAATTTCTGTTGTTTTGCTGAACACTATTCTCAGTGCCTAATATCAGTGAAACTGCAGTGAATTATTTCTGAATATGTGAGAAATACATTTTCTTCACATAAAAAATCCAAACTATTTCTGCTCCATTTGTTGAAAACAATTTTTAAAAATATCAGGAAATATTCTATGTTTCTAGTCAAGCAATATATAAGCCACTTCTAGTGAATGCTATGAAGAGGAAATGATACCTGCATTTATAGAAAATGTAAAGTCTGCCAACCAACATTTTGTGTACATCTCAAATTATTTATCACACTGCAATCTTTTCTGACAACAAGGTAATTGCTTCAATAATACAAAAACTAGAAAATAGCTTTTGCCACACAAATCTTAGTAGTACATAAAATAGAAAGCAGGATATAACTGTTGAACAGAAAATCATATTATGAGCAGTATATTTCTTCATAGCACAATTCTTTCAGTATTGAATTTAAGTGATCATTTCTCTTACTGCTGAACATATTTTTTTTTATTCTTTATTACCTAAAAAGTTCCAAACATATTTTATATTTATTAGTAATACTCATTGTTAACAAACACCACTTTGAATTACTTCTTTTCTTCAGATGTATATAAAAAAGAGATCAAAAAAGAGTGACAAACATTGAAGCCCAGACATCAAAAAGGATGAAAAATTTGTATGAGCCATGCCAAAAAATATATGTAGGTCAGCAGCACAGAACAATGTCTGCAATATGATCAGAGAAAGGGGGTAGCTAATGAGTCAACACTGATATTAGGTATCTTACATATTAGGTGGTTCGACCACGGTGAAAAATATATTATTTTATTTCAGGTTGTTCTGCAAGGAAACTCCTTTCCTGTAACCCAAAAACAAGTCTCAAAAAACCCATTTTGCAGAAAGCTCTTTGATGTGTCTCCTTATAACACAAAACCAGGACCGCTGCCTGCCCTTCAGGAACAGATCAACACATTAGAAATGTAATGAGGAGCATTAGGCCAAGGAAGAAAGAGCAGGCTCTGTGACAATAGGGGAATGTGAATTCATGTTTTTGCTGAGCAAGTGAACTACTCCAGAAAGGTGGAGAAATGCCCTATTGTATGCTTGACAGTATATGTAGAAATACATAATATATTTGCCTCCACAGCTTGTCTTAAGAAAATTTTCAGTCATATTTTGGTAATAAACCAAAAGACACGCAGGATTTCCTTGACTCATGTCCCAGTTTCAAACAAGACAATTTTTGGACATTTGTCAATCCCAGTGTACTGTAACAGATGATATAAGTGAGAAGTGGGGTGCCCAATAGCCTATCAGGGCAAATCTCTGGGGACATTTATCCAACTTCCCAACCATTGCAAAAAGCTGGGCCTCTATAAAATGTTCATTGACGTGAAATTAGAAAAGCAAACCTGCCTGTGACAACATTTTTGGGCAGGTGTGATACATAAAGCATCCTACAGCCCTATGCCTCCAGTGAGCACCCTGGTCATGCCCCAGCATCACCAAAGGACACCCAGCCTGCCTGGACAGGAAGGGTCCTCTGTTCCAGATAATCAGGAGATCAGGACTGCAGAGTTTCTTATGAACAGCATGGAGATAGAAACACGGACAGAGGACCAATGGTAACAACACAGGTAATCAGAGGGACAAACCCTAGGTCTTGGTGCCTTTATAAAAACGTGTGCCCAGGCCTAAAACAGTAAATGCTTCACAGCAGAGAGAAGGTGGGACATCCCAAACACTGGTGCCTGTTACTCCAAGGACATAATAATAGCGACTTAAAAAATATCTTTTGCATCACGTTTCACTACAGTGTTAGGTATCACTTCTTACTCGGAATTGCCCCAGGGCAGGACTGACTGATCACCCCAGTGAGGTATTGCTCTTCCTGAGCTGACAGAATGGCACTAAGAAGCCACAAATGGAGTGAATGCTCCATTTACTGCTGCAGTAAGGGCTATGAAAGGGGTGTGTGGAGGCAGGGGACATATGTACAAATATTAAAGCTTTTTTAAAAAATCACAGACAAGAGATTCTTTCACAGTTTGCTGCACCCATCATCAGTGATGAGATATTGATGTAGCATGACACAAATAAAGAAATACAACAATAATAATCTCTTCATCTTGTTCAGTTTTTCATGTTCCCCCTAAGTGTCATACCTTCTTGGGAGTATTAAGGTACAATAAAGGAAGTAAATGACAGTTTCAGACTGAGTGTTTTTGATACATACAAGCTGTTACAGTGGAGGTTTATTGTTTCAATTTTTCTTAATACAGAACCCACTGCTGCTCCCATCGATGTCAAAGCTACGAGTTTGTCTGTATCAGAGATTCTTGTTGCGTGGAAACATATTAAAGAAAGTCTAGGAAGACCACAGGGATTCGAGGTATGAACACAGAATATCATAATGAGAAGTCTTGTTGCGTTTGCGAGTGTTGCATTCTGTTATCATGAGCAGTAATGAAACTTCAATAGGAATTATGCTCGTTTTAGCATATGTACAACTAGCTGTGGAGGAATAATCACAGCTGTAGCAGCAGATAATTTTTTATTTACTTGTGCTTGAAAGCTGTTCAACACCAGCTCTTATAACATCTCTTTGTCACTTCAGAAAGACCTGAAAGAAGTACAAGTGACCCAGCATGCATCATTCACAGGCTGGGGAAAATTAGGTATTGACTGTTTCCAGCTCTAAGCGACCAGTTCAAACTTGTTATTTACTGACAGCGATCAGCGCAGAGAAAGGAGAGAGCCTCTGCATCTGTGTGCTCTCATCCCGCAGTGGCCGAGGGACATCTGCTGGGCAGACTGTAACAATGAGATGCCAGGAGGGGAAGCAGCAGCTGCACAGTCCATAAATAAAACTCTACTTGGAGACAGCCCTTCCTGACATCCTCCTTGCACTTTTGGATACAGTTTACAATCCAGACCTCCAGGAACAGATTGTATCTAGCAGTACACCCATCTATTCTTTTGGGCCAGCACGACCCACCCTGACCTTGTGGAGCAGGCTGTGCTGATCCTCATGAAATAGTCCAGCTGAACCAAATTAACTGATTTTGGGATGCAAGTTATTTGTCCTGCTCTAGAGCTTTAGACAGTGCTGATTCATTCCTGATTTTCTACACTAACACTGAAAAGAGGGTAAACATGTAGGTCTGAAGAAGACACCAATCATGTGGGTGTCTAAAGATATCTTGCAATGTACTAGCACTGGATGTCTCCCTGATAGCCTGTCTAGGCAAACCCAGGGGCTGGTGACTGTCACTGATAGGAAGGAAATGTAGGTGCCTGGGCAGCACCAGAGCCAACGCATTTTCCAGATCAGTCTCAGGCTGAGCAGCCATGAACAGGACAGTGCATTTACCCCACAGCTCAGATGCAGCCAGTTAACAGGTTTTTACCTGTTTCTGTAGCCCGTTGATATATTTGATAGCAATATCTTTATTATTATCTAGCACAAATAGGCTGTGGCTTTTGGCATGTCCCCTCAGGTCTAGCATTTGTTCACATCTTTTTCACATCCACGTCTCCATACTGAACTCTGCTAAACCTCGGTCAGTTTTCTTTCATTGTTCTTTTCTCCCACTTCTTTCTTACATTAAATACATTTCTATTCCTTTGCACATAGCTTGCTTCATGCAGTGAAAGTGATATTTGACCATTTTACCTTTAAGCCTGCTATCTATAAAGAGAACAAAATTGTATCTGATAGAGATGATATTCATCTTGCAAACACTATTCCTATTCCTCTCCATGTTGAAGTGTTCCACTTGTTACTAACCTGACTTCAATCTTGATACCAGTCTTTTATCATCTGAAATAACTCACTTGCTGCACCCTTTTTTCTTTTCACAAAGGTGGCTAGTTTGTTATTTTTTCTCAGATATCTTAACATCTTTTAGATTATTCCTACTGTTTTCACTCTTATCCTCATTCCATCGATCAAAATGATTCTCAAAATATTCTGTTAACATTGCATTACATATTTTGACATGAAAAACAGATTTTATTTTTAAAACAGAAATTTATTTCCCTAGAGACTTATTCTTTCATAATGTGAATGGGTTTTGCATTTACCTGCTTGTCACATAACACTTCCCTTAGCTCTACAGGTGTCCTAGCAATGGATGGCTGTTGCAGGTAGGACAGTGGGCTTGCTTTGTGTCAGAGGTGGTCTTCTCCACTTGGAAAGTGCTCTGGCCTTTGGAGTTTAGCATACTCTGACCCCAAAGGGTAATATTTTCCAGCTCTGAGTCTCTAATGGATTTCTCAGGTACAAATTTGAAAATACCCATTAATACAGAAGAAGTTAGTAACAGTGAACCTTATTAATAATTTGGCTCCTCGCCATGCTGCATACCAATTTTAGGATTCTAGCATGATGATTACACAGTAAATACTTCAAACTAAAAACCTGCAGTTGACACTAAAAAAAAAGAAATATAATAATACTTCACTGCTCCCTTCTAACTCCTCCCACAAAGGAATTAGGGGAGCCTTCTAAATAGTAGTACCTTTTAAGTACCTTTTAAGGGGCTACTTTTATCTGGGGAGATGAGAATTTTTTTCTCCACACCCCACCCACCCCCGTCCTGCCCTTTTTGTCTTCGTTCACTTAGCCAGAATTCCTCTGCCCACTTTCTGACAGACAAATCTTTCATGGAGTAATTTGCTCTTTTCTGTCTTCACAGGAATAATTATAATCTGAGCAGCCCTTACTCAATAAACATAAATGTTGCTGTTCTGCATTATTCAGCAGCAGAGAATACCATCTATGGATGATATTGCTAGATCTTTTCAGTTCCATTTTTGGGAAGGATTTAATAAAAAAGGAGGTAATGAATTATAGGATCAGTGTAGTGATATTCACTTAAGTACACTAAGTCCACACTATCAGCTCAATTTTCCTAACATACTGACAGTTTGCCTTTAAAGCATCCCCACAGTGCAAAAAGGAAAGGAGTTTGTGTAGGAAGACATTGGGGTTAAATCCATTCCTCAAAAAAAAACCCTCTGAAGTACAGAACAACTTTATCTTTTCTATATTATTTACTTTCTTAAAAGTCTCTTTTACTTGTTGTGAAGATTTGTTATTTTAAAACTGATTCTGAAAGTTCATCATTTTTACAGTGCAGTGAAAAACAAAGCCTGTAGTACTCCTTTAATCCACGATCAGCAAATAGATAATGTACAGAAATCCAGTAATTTGTATAAAATTATGAATAAATCATCTTTTTATTGGTTTTCTAATTATTTCTTAATGCAGAGTTATTGTGGACCACAAGTAAAGTGTTGCCTTCAGTTCAAACTGAATGCAAAATAATCTGACTAGCCACTCTGTTTTCATGTCTCGTTTGTGTTCTGCCTGCGGTCATCACACCAGTGACAACCTCCTACACACATTTCTGGCCTTTTGGAAACAACATTATAAAAGGGGCAGCTATTTTCTTAACACTTGAATGTCTGGGCTTTAATCAACAAAAGTGACAGAATGTTTACTACATGTGGACAAGTTCACAGTGACCCACTTTCACTCTAGCCCTGTTTGAACTTTGTACTAAGGAGTAATGAAAGGCAAAGGACCTTGTCCAATTTCACGTTGTCATCCTTGAAAGGCAATGTTAACTGCTATGTCACATGAATTTTATGCAAGTATTGCTGCACTCATTTGCATCTTCCAAAGCACATATTATTCCTGACTTCAGTACAGGTTTGTCAGCTGTCCTCCTGACCTTACTAAATATATACCAGTCTGATAAAGTAGAAGTAACTCAAAAACTTTGTCGGAATTGTGGAAAAATAGAGTGTGTTGTTCATACTTATTGTTTGAAATATATAAGCTGAAGGTTATCAAATCTATTTGAGCCCGAGGCAATATTTTCTTTGTCATTCACTACTGGTAAAGAAGGAAAAGAGAAAGAATAACTGACTGGAAGAAGAGATATTTTGGGTTTCATTTTTCTTTTCCAGAAAGACAAGGCTCATACTTAAGTATAAATGACAAAGTTCATGTCTTTTTTGCTGGAATTCCTCTAAGGGATAGGAGTTTGGCTAATATAATCAAAAGATCAAGTTGAAGCAAACAAATAAACAAAACCCCAAAATAACAAAATAAAATTTTAAAATGGAAATAAAAAAGAAATTGTGAATGTCGTTTTCAGAGAGGATTACTTGACATAATAACTTGGTTTACCAAATTATGTTTTCAAAGACAATTGTTCAATATTTTGCTGTTTCTTTATGTATTTTTATAATGGAACAGATAATTATATCTATGTGGTACTGGATTTTGTTTTGGTTTTTTTTTTTTTAGTGAAGAACACGTTGAGGTAATTTAGAAAGAGCACATGGATATTTTAACAGCAGCCTGGAAAAGCAAGACAGAAAAAAAGGACTCATGGTTCTCTCACCTGAATACAAATGTACCAGATTCACTTTTGGAATTAATGACTTTTCCCAAACACAAAATTAACAATTGGATGGGTTTATATACAAGTCAATTTTGCCTACGTAGTTACTCTTATTCTGATCCAAACCCCTCGAAAGTCCTGAAGACTTGAAACAGGAGTTTATAGCAGAACATTACTACTGCTTCTCATGCTCTCAAAGTATGAATCACACCACAGATATTTCATGAAAGTTTCATGAAAGTTTCATCCTTTGCAGTGTCCATATCGTGAGCTGATCGTTATGATTAACAAGGAGTTGGGGGTTCAGGGGTTTTATTGCTCAAAACCACAAAACTTAGGTAATGACTAACTTTTCATAAGAAAATGCAATGAGATATTCAACTAGGGCTCTCAAGGTTGAGGAACAATATCAGTTTTTATCCCATGGGTCTGCAGGACCATGTGGACAGAGAACCTGAGGAAAGAGGCAGAGAATGCAAGTTGCTCCAGAACACAGGAGTGTTCTGCACAGTGTTTTGCTTCTTGTTTTAAATCACCAATTGTTTTGTTGAGAGGTAAGGAACTGAGGTTGGTTGACCTTTTTGCAGGAACCTCTCATCTTCTTCTGAAGGACAGTCACGCAAATGTCTTCAAATTATACAAAAAGCACCTCTTGTGTCCTTATAGCATTGCATCAATATTTTCATGTCTTCCATTTGCCAGTTCAAGGAACTTATAGGTTTTCTGATAATGCTAATTAAAATACGTTTTATGAAATCTGAATCACGGTGTGGGTTTTATCAGGGCTAGTTGCAGTTCTTTCAGCTCACCACTCTTTCTGCCCTAGTACTTTCTACACTCTGAGACCTCTTCAAGTCCATTTTCAATTATGTCAGTGCTGTTGATGTTGATAAGTGCTCGAAGAGCCCGGGTTTGAGTTTGAGTGTTTTGTCTGCTTTGATTCACTCTACTTAATTTAGGATCTTACTTCATATGCTTTATTTGTAGCTTTAATTTTCTGTGGTCAACAGAAAGACTATGCAGCCAATAATTCTTTACTGCATTTACTAAAGAGGACCTGCAATTAGATAGGATTAAGTTATGGCAAAGAATGCATAACCTAGAAACCAACTTAGGGAAAAGAGTAGCATCATTTAAGATACTTTTTAACCTAAAACTTCAAGGAAGGTGTCTGAAACTATCAGAGGTTTGTTTTTATTTAACTAAAATTTGCTTTTAACTATTGCTTAACCCATGATCAGAGCAAAGCAGGTTGCTCCTCTCCAGCTCAAAGGGATGGGTCTCTGGGAATCAGATATCAAAGCTTACTATTCTTTGGCTAAAAACAACAGAAAGTCCAGTAAAAATGTAAAACCTCACAAAAAAGACAAAATGCTTTCTTTCCCCTTTTTTCTTTCATTTTTCAAATATGGATTACTTTTTTGTGATTTATGGTTCATGCTATTAGAAATATTCAAAGTTATCGTTAATGAAAACCTCTTTTGTCTTATAGATCCTTTCTGAGAACTATAAATTAAGGTTACAGAAAATAAGTTTTAAAAAAGAACCAACAGAGCCAGAGAAGTGTAAATAAAAAAACTTTTAAGATATGTGCCCTGCACTTTTAAACATCAGAAATGTCTTCATTTCAGTTCAAATCAATATAAATTCCCACACCATCTACCTCAGTCAACAATCATTGGAAATCTCTTTGTTTCATAACCACTTCTTCTTTTAGTTCCTTTGGTCATCAACAAATAGATGCTTATGTTACCATGAAAAAAAATTGAGATCAAAGTTAATTCATTAACATTTCATTGACATGAGACATGGTGTGTCCTGTGAATAAACACAGCTACTTATAATTTTGCTCCTGGCTTTCTGGAAAAAGGAGAAAAATTTCAGTTGCATTTCCACCCCTGCTACTGTTCATCTGTGTAAGCTTAGTCAACTCACTTTTCCTTTCTGACTATTTTCTTGATGGATCCTCAGCAGACTACCCTATCTGGATGTTAGGGTCTCCAGAACAGGTTCCCTCTCACTGCCTGTTCATACAGTGCTCAATATTGTGCAGTTCTCACCATTGTAGCATAAAATTTGTAAAGATACATCACAAGTAAGATGAAAGGAATCTGACCGCCCAAGAGATACTAAGCATTGGAGATTCAATAGTAGGATGTGAGTAAATGGTTATTGGTTCCTTTTTGTTTTCAAGAAAAGAAAACTGATTCTGAATAGGTATTATTTCAGATATCAGTAGCTTTGATCAAGTATTCATCCAGAAAAATACCTCAGTGAATCACTCTTATTTCAAACAAGTGGTAACTGCTGCTAGATTTGTGAACTGAACTGTAATTCTTCTAAGATTTAAAACAACAGCATTTTAACATGAGATAATGCAGGTGTGCACACACAAAAGACATTTACTTGAACTTTACAGCTGAAAGAGTGGACTATGAGCTGATATACCCTCAATCAAAGCTAACAGNCCTATGAATCCCTTGGTTTTTTTGGTTCTCCATTTCCTGGGAGACACTGTCAAGAGTTATATATTGTCTGTGACCTTTTATCTCTGAGGGAAAGTGATCCAGATACAATGTAAATAACTTATTAAGAAATAACCAGCTTCACAGAAAAGGTCAAAATGTGGAAGAAATGCAAGTAGGTCTCAGCATGAATAACAGTAAGCTGAATACAGATCTTTGAATGGCATGATAGTGACATCTGCTCTTAGGGAAAATAAGGCCCCATGAGAAATACCTTGCTTGTGTAGCTCACGCAGATACATTCAAAAAAAACAGTGCAGCTTCTCCCCAGTTATGCTCTGCAAATACCTGGTCCCGGAGGAAAGAGACTGGCCAAATTCTCAGCTCAGCTTTATAACCTCTTTGAGATCATGATAAATTTAGTGAAGGTACCAGAGAATAAGAATTAAGAATGACCAAGATCATTTAGGGGTTCATTTATGTCTGAAAATGAGGGGCATAAACATCCTAAAAGTTCATTTACCAGAAACCTGATATACCCAAGAACTAAAACTGAATCCACTTCCTTCTTTTTCTTCTGTTAAGATTTTTCAGATGATTGAAATATTTCTATCACTGTTCTGTCATTGTCTGATAAGAAATCTCTTGGCTTTGAGTTGCACCAGGCCAGGAACAGAATATCGCTCACAATACTTAACTGATGTGGTCAGAGTTTTCCAGGTAGATATTCTGGTGACCTACAAGAGGATGAGCTGTCCTTGACTGGTCTCCTTCAATGATGAGCTCTCTCTGCCAGAGTTCACCCTCTGCTCTTCTGTCTTACAACAACCTCTTCTTGTGACAGTACACAGGGGCTCTGGGTCACACCATGATATTCTGACTCTTGCCATTTTGGAGAAGTGAGCACTGCATGCCTTGAGGTCAAGCCACAAATCCCATATTGTTAAGGGGCCTGATGATGAGAAAAAGGCACAAATGGCAAAATTACCCTCCACAGGATAACAAGTATAAGCATCTGGAAGCATGAGCTTGCCAGGTGCCCATATTAATCCTTCATTTGGTTCCTTGTTGGCAGATCGATTACTGGAAGGACATGCAGCAGGAAGAAGCAGCAGAAAAGGTCAAAACGGAGGGAAATGAGTCATCCATCCTTCTGACAGGATTAGAAGGAAACACATTATATCACCTAACAGTGAGGGCATACAATGCTGCAGGTTATGGACCACCTAGCACTGCTGTGCATGCAGCAACCAAGAAATCCCGTAAGTAATCTCAGTGCCTCTGCTATAGGGGAGAAGTCAGGGAGCAACCTCTGTCCCCTTGGGTTTTTGTTTAATAAAAGTGTATAATAATCAAGAATCATGTATAGCTTTGATTCATGGCTTTGCTTTGATGTTTAGACATTAATTCATATGACTTTGCATTCGTAACAAAGGTTATTTTCCTAGAGAACAAGGCATTTTATTCAAAGGGAGAGAAAAGACTTCAAGTTCATAAGATTTGTGGAATTTATGGGATGGGTGGAATAAATACACTATAATCTACTAAATCACACTGCTGATGAAAAAAAATCTTAAATGTTCCATCTGGAGTTGGGAGCCTGTTAACATTACCAGTTTTAAATGTAATGGAAGATTAAAATATTTTTCTTTTGGTTTTAAAGAGATTACCTATAAATATATATATATAAGTACATGTTATATTTTCTTCTCAGCTCCCAGCCAAGCACCAGGCAATATTATGTGGATACAGGATGGCTCACATGTGTCTCTTGGGTGGGAGCCAGTCAG
>VZTN01000131.1:58895-97412 GCA_013400515.1 Erpornis zantholeuca
TCAGTGCTTCCCTTTCCTTGCTCACCTTTGTTTCTTCCAAGCAACCGCACCTCTTCTTCGTTGGCTTTTTTCCCTTTCTTGTTCCTCTGTGCAAGTAAAGCATTCTGTACAGGCTGTCCCCAGTCAGTGTTCACATGGAAAGCAAGAAATAAAACGAGAGAAATGTCTCAACATATTTCTGTGTTGTGATTTTCAAATACTGAACTCTATCTTACTCCCCTCTCTCTGAGGAGGTCAGTCCATTATTTCTGAGTCAGGAGTGGCTTTTAATAATATCAGATTGCAATGAAATTTCTAATAACTATTTAATTCAACTGTGTTTGCACTAGGATTTAGAGAAATGCAGAATAATGAGACATCTTTAATCTACATTAAAATAAATATTTTTATGAAGCAGAAACATGAAAACTTCTGTTTGTTTTGTGATCATGTTGGTGATGTTCAAAAAAAGTGATAGTAACCTCTGGGATTTAAAGTTATGAAGTTTTAAAGATTAAAACCAGATTAACAGTTAAGCAACAACTCATAAAAACCTGAATTCTCTTCAATACTTTAAATCCAAGTAGAAGGATTTCAGTGTGTTTAGAGAGATGTGGGGTTTGAGCTTTTTTGAAGACCACATCAAATCATTTCTATAGACTACAGTATCATACCTCCTCTGATACATCAGGAAATATCACCAAGAAAATGCAAAATGGTTCAGAAACTGTTCTAACCTTTATCAGATTAGTTGATACTCGGAAATAGTTGAGTGGACTTCTTTGATTTTTCACACCTCTCTGACCTTTTCAGTTTTCTTTGGGAACAGAAACTTTCATGCAGAAATACCAAAAAGACAGCTACGTGCTGACTTGTTTTCCTCCCACAGACCATAAATTTGTATTGAGTTTCACAGGAAATGAAGGAACAGATCTGAACTCCTCTCAGCTGACTTAACCAGCTAGGGTAAACACAGAAAATATATTATTCAGGACATTTCCTTTACATTTGAAGTTGGGTTCTTGAGCCAAAATTGTGAATAACAGGAATTTTGGGATAAGAGTTTGAACCAAATGGAATTCAAAATACATTTTGAAATTTTGGCAACAGTCATGCAACAGCTAGTGCTGGGGAGGGCAAATGCTATGTCTTTGCTCTAGATCATAATCTACATCCTTTCACATTCATTAGTTGCTATTATACTTCGCTATTACTGTTTGGAAGCCACTGCAGGAAGGGAAGAGTAAAGGCAGACATCTGTTCAAATGCAATATTAAGAAATCCTTAATGAAAGCATGAAACACTTAACCTTGAGGCGAGTGTGTTATCTACACAAAATGTCTGGCTCAGAGATTGAATGGCCCCTGTGACCACTATCTACTTGATCCACCACAGGTGTTATTTCGCCAAGAGGGCCAGAGCAACAGCCAGGTTATAGAAACACAGAAAACCTCTGCAGTGGTGCTTCTTCCTGATGTTGGTGTCTACATCATTGAGGTCTGTGCAGTCAGTGAAGGAGGGGATGGGACTGCAAGTCCCCAGATCAGAGTTCCATCTTTTTCAGGTAAGATTACACTTATATTTGAAAGAGTGGTGATTATAGCAATGTCCATTAACTCTATTATTCTATACCTGAAATACAGTGTTCTCACATTTCTTTAGTTATCACATAAAATCATTGATCTGAGTCTTTAGTTCTATGCTGAAACAAAGGTATCTAGTGCCACATGAGATTTTCGAGAACACCTGAGGCAACCATGTGAGGCTGATGAACAAAGATAATTTATAGGAAACATCTCCCTTTTGAGGATAACATCTGAAAACCTACCTGAGCTATAGATGACTAGGTAGGTGCCTATAGATGACTATGTGTTAGGTGCCTCAAATAGCAATAAAGTCAGCTGGGATGTAATCTGTAGAGACCAGCAGCGGAGCCTTGACAGCAATTCACCTAAATCTTCTGAAGTATTACGACATAAGCACCTAAGGACATCTGCAATGTTCTTAGGCATCCCAAACAGAGCTGGCAGATAAGATGTGGGACTTAGGGAATACACACATCATTCTGGACCACCAGCCAGATGTGCACTACATAACACAGGTAAAAATGGCATGTATTTAGGTAGCTGAAACCTCTGTGTGTGACTGCTGGAGAATTAGCTGAATTTCTCTGTAAGTTCCAATTACTCCCTTGCATAATTATTATTTCATTTAATTATTAACATATAGCAGTGTTAAAGTATTATCATTAGGTAAATTATTATGTCCAGCTTCTATCTCCTCAGTTACTGTGATATGTTGACAGAATTTAAAGTATCAATATTACACAAGTAAGCAAGGGACAGGAGGATTAGTGGCAAGAACTCCAAAAAAAATAACATAGTCTTTGCCCAAACACAAGGCGTTTTAATTCTAACCTCCTGCTAACACTTGAAAGTTTTACTAAATATTGCTTTTTAGTCTCCTTAAGGAGCACTAACCAAAAGATGTGAGCCTGAAACTTCAATCTAGAGCTACAATTTCAACTCTAGTCTGGTCACAAACCACAGTGTTATCATCAGGATGGGGAAGACACCAATCCCTACTCCATGGAATATTTCTTTCATTCATCTTTCAAGCCATAATTCTAGGCCACAAACTCCTTCATCAAATTAGACTGTGCATATCATGTTACTTTCACTTAGGACAATTGTTGTCCAAAGTGACCCAGTCTTGTTCCCTTCCCATCTTGTTGCCACTACTACCCCAGAGCACAGTTCCCCTTAGCATGGCCTTTTAAGGCACTGCTGTGATCAAAAATCAACACTGGGCTAATGGGCCAAAGACCACTTTTTCCTCTTGACAAACATTGGGATCAATGGCTGACATTCATTCCCTGCCCTGGGACAGAGATTTGTGACTCAGGGCAGCTTCTGTAGCCTAACTCTTTTTTGAAGATCAGGGTACAAAACCATCTTTCCTTTTGAAATTTCTTATTAATTTACAGTCTGAATATGAGGATCCAGAATACGAGTTGCTGTAGGTATCATCATAAAATCCTGTCTTTGTAGGCAGCCCATCACAAGTGGGCTACAGTTCTCACAAGGTAATATGTTGCCTAAAAATTAGTCTTTTGCTGAAGGAAATAGAATATAAATTTTGGGCAAAAGCTAATGTCTAGATGTACTGAGTACCACTTGCATCATTTGTTTCTTAATTACTTTGTTTTTCATTTCAGGAGGAAAAATAACAAGTGCTCAGTCCACCTTACATGTGTTGTCTACTTCCTCACCCTCTGTAACATTGCTTTTGGCATTGATGGTACCTTCGACCTCATGGTGAAGGCTGCAGACTTTGTTGTTGTTGTTATTTGTTTGCTTTAACTTGATGACACCAAGGGATGGAGTTTTATGTCTGTGGAGAAACTGAAAATGCAAGCTAGTGCTTAAAGACCCATCGAAATGCCTGTGGTGCACTTGGAGGAGTTTTGGAGACACGGTCAATAATTCATCAGGTTTTTATCTCTTCTTTATTTGTAAAAGTCTCTGGAGAGGAGACCCTTCTTGGCCCAAAAATATGCAGATTGTATGTAATAAACTTTTGTAAGCAAAGGTAATTTCTGTCAAATGTATTTTCCTTTTTTAATACATTCAAATTTGGTGAGCCCAGTCATGTATCATCAGGTATTTAAACAGTGGTGTCTAGTACAGTACACCTGTATGGTTTGGGAAGAAAATCCTTTTTTAAATATAGAACAAAGTTTGATACAGCTTTGCTTTTGATACTTTGCTTGCATCCCTGATAAATTGTTGTTCCTGCTGACAAGGAAGAAAACCACAGTTTATACATAAAGAACACTGCAAAAGTAAAGAACATGTTCTGAAAATATATAGTATCTATTCAATTAGCAAAAAAAATTTTCAGTTAAATACTAGACATCTTATCCAGAATGTGGCAAAATGGAGCAGAAAATACATTTATTTTATTACCAGGTAAATGGAAAATTATTAAACACCAACTTAGGAGGAAACAAGTCAGTTTTTATCAAATACCACAAGATTTCATGTCCAATGAAATTTTCAATAGGAAATAAGAAATCAACTCCTACTGCATATGACAATGAAAATTCCACTGGGCATTTAAACATGATATACATTAAGCTACTTAGTTGACAAATAAAGCGATGCAAGAAGACAAACCTACTTTTCCCAACCACATCTCAGTTGTAACTTTCTTTTTCCTCTGAGTCTAATTTTTGGTAACATTCTATGCTTTATATAGTTGGTAATCAAGTTGAAGTATACATGAAAGCATATTATGTAGAGAATATTAACATTTTTCAGAATGTAATCATCTAGATATATACAGACTTCAGTAGATAAATCTTGGACAATTTTGTTTCTGAGAAGAAAGTACTTGGAAAAGTGATACAGAGCACCATTCCAATTATTTATCTAATTGGCTCTATCTCAAAAGCTCACTGGAAATTATTCTTGTAGGTACTCTCAAGTGTGTACTTTGTTTTAATCCAAATTTTTTGCTGTACCCAACAATTTTTTACTCAATAGATAAGTTGGATGATTTTTCTACATTGGAAGGTCTTCCCACATATTGGCACCTGAGGAAAAATGATTCCCAGGGAAGATGGTGTGCATGTTTGTACAATCATGGTGTGCACAGTGTTATGAAGAAGGGAATTTTGCTAACATGTCTAGGGAACATGCCTAGGAAGAACATTTCACTGCCTGGGAACAAACAAGTCAAAAATGTCTGACATGGAAGTCCTAATAGCATGGTTCTTCTAGTGGTCCATCCCACTAAAATTTCAGATGAAAAGCTATTTCAGCTGATGGTTCCCAATTCAAAACGCTATTATTTTGTCAGTCCACTAGCAAAATAATATTTGGCATTTAGCTAATACACTCTAACTGTGCTCTTTCTCAGCTGCTTCAAAACAGCATCCAAGAAAGCACAACAGAGATAAGAAGGTGAAAAACTGACTGATGGCTAAACATTTTTGCTTTTGAATATTTTATTAGCAACATTTTTCAGAGAAGGTTCAATCAAATCTTTATTACCCACTAATGTTTTAAATAATTTTCTAAAATTTGTGTTTAAATTTACTTAGTCACCATGTTGCTCGGAAAACAAAGGCAAGATAGATAGCTAAGAATAGAATACAAACATACAGAAAGAGGCCTTCTAAATATCTACTTCTGGAAAAGCCTTTGAGATCAAATACAGGAAGGTGCAATGTGACTTGCTGATAGAGCAAAGTCACAGAGAATAACTACCTGCTGTAGTTGTTGCCTTTGTAAAACAGCAGAATTGCTACTGTGCAGAGAACCTGTGTCAGCAATCCATCATCTGCCAAAAGATTAAAATAAATAAGAATAAAGTGATGAACCAAAAAGTCAAATGGCTATTTTATAAATTAGTTATACATAATTTCCTCTATTTTTTATACAGTTGCTTGCCAATGCAGTTTATTTCAGAGTATTCGAAAAGGCTACATTCACTGCTGGTGGCATTTGGTTAAAGTTTCCGATAACAATAAATGGATATGTTTTATAGGAGGAATAAAAGTCTTATAAGGAGACAGAGCTCCATCTAGACACATCTCGCTCTCTAGTATGAAGATACAAATAGAAATACTGAACATACCATCAGGTAATGTAGTTGTATTGCAGGGACAGAAGGAGGTATGTTTTATATTCAACATGAACAGAATATGTATTTTGCATCTTAAATATATTAATAAACATGTTTTAAATGTTTAAGTACCTATGTATTACCTATTTGTTACTTTGTAGAAGATGTTTCCTTATCATGACATTTTCAGTTGCAAGGGAAATCTTTTTCCTTTTTCATGTAAAAGATTGTAATAGTGCAGTCTGGCGTCACTGAGGAGACTGTATTTTTGTATAATGTCACAAGATCTGTTCAGAAAAAAAATAATTAGAAAGAAACCTTGTTTCACAGACCAAAAGGAAGTTCCTGTTATGGCCCATATCAAAATGTTAGATATATTGTATACAATCTGTATATATGCTATATATAATGGTATATACAATGTGGAAGACACAGTAATATAATAGTTTCTGTGTACTGTTCTTGTAACATTAGATCTTTTTAATAAATTATTCTCTTTTTATTGACTTTTATCTTATCTCCTGTCAGCTCCTCAGTTATATTCATAGAATACAAGGTGACACAATTGTTTGGTTTTCAGCAGCAAGGACCTTTAAATTACATTACTTTGAAGAAGAAAGTGATGAATATGCAATACTGAATGTGGGCAATGTGGCCATGAAAATCAAGTAATTTTTGAAATAATTTTAATTTCAAATAAATTTGGTTTCCCTGGGCAGGTGTTTCTTTTATAGCTAAATATCTGAAAAGTACAAGAAGGCCTGAATTCTCAAAATGAAACCATACCTAACAAAAATTACAATGTAAGTCTGCAATTTGTCATTAGAGATAAAGGTTTTCTGCCTTAAAAAAAATCATGAACAGAAGAAAGATTTATATTAGATCTTAGGAATAAATTCTTTCCTGGGAAGGTGGTGAGACACTGGCACAAGTTGCCCAGAGAAGCTGTGGATGCTCCATCCCTGGAGGTGTTCTGGGCCAGGTTGGGTGGGGGTCTGAGCAACCTGGTCTAGTGGAAGGTGTCTCTGCCATGGCAGGGGGGTTGGAATTGGATGATCTCTAAGGTGCCTTTTAACCCAAACCAATCTGTGATTTCTATGAAAAGAAGTGCTTTATAAGGAAGTCACCAAGGTCAATCCTCTATGTACTGAAATTATCACATAGTTTCTGGGACCTCTGTAATGTTCTTTCAAGTGTCACTCATACCCCATGGCTGTGGAGGCACAAAAGCACAGTGTGGTCATTTCATGTTCAATTGAAAAGTTTAGTTTCTTTGTCTTATATTTGAAATACTTTGTGTGACTAACCACAATAGAATATCTTTCAAAAATACACATACCCTTTTGAGAAAAAAATGGAAAAATGGATTACCCAGTTATAGAAAATATTTTTCTTTTTATTAGTTTTATTTGAGCCTTTAATAATCCCCAATCAATCCTTTATGAAATGCATATTTATAGTGGTAAAAGACTTTGCAACACAGTATGAAGTTAAAAAACCCATACTGGAAATAAAAATACGTTGCCATATTCATTTGAACTGAGACTTCAATTACAAAATGTGTATGGCTTAAATAGCATATTCTATCAGGACTTCCATTAAATTAGTTATGAATGTCACAGAAAACTGTAATGACCTGATTTTGCTGACATGGAGAACTATGCATATTGAAAATCCATATCCTAACAGAACTTCTACCAAACTGCAACTCACTCTTGCCCTTTTATGGCCATCATCCCTGTTCCTCTGAAGATGAAAGACATTTTACTTCTTAATTACTTCCTATGCTTTTGAGCAAAACAATGCCAAGGATAAGAGAAAATGAACAGCATTTTATTACTGTAGGTTAGTTGGCTTTAGGATATTACAAACAGCCTCACTAAGCATGACAGACAGGATGCTTCCAAAAATACAGGTCCTGAGTTTGCTCTAAGAGTTTTCTCTCAATTCCAGTAAAGAAAGACCTGACTTTGTCTTTATTGTGGTTCAAATTTTTAATACTTTAAACAAGATAATGATAGTGTATATAAATAAAAGCACCACAGGCCTAAAAGAAAAATCTATGGATAATTGTACAATTATGTATACATAATTGTATATAATATACAATTTCAATATTCACATTATTTCTTGCAGTTGTCAGGTCAGCTGTAAGGTTCTTAAAAGTCAGCTGTTTGAGCAAACTGGCAAAAATGTTTAGATGTGCAGCTATTTGTGCTTCCTGTGCTCCTTTTCTGCTGTCAGATTATTAACTTAGCACCCCAGCCTGTAAAAGAAACCTTCTCTGTCATCAGAAGAAACAGATAAAGAAGTCTGGGATGCTTTGGTTCATCTTTTATTATGATGAAATACGTAGGTCAGGCTAGAGAAAAATACCCTCCCTTTTGGTATGGTTTGATGTTAGAGTTTCTTTCACTCAAACTCTTGAATTCTAAAAAAATAACCTATAGGATAAAAACATGAGAGTCTTCCTGAAAAATACAGTTATCAAGATAAAAAGCAAAGGCAGGCACCATATATGTTAATCACAAATAAAGTTATTCAGGATTTTTTGCTTTTTGTACAGAAAATAAGATGGGAAAATGTATCCATTTCCTTTCCATAACAGAAAACATGTGAATAAAAAGATACTGAAAGCAATTGAGGCATATCTGGGTCAAAGCTTTTCAAGTACACTTTTACTTTAAGCTGCATTGCTCTGTTCCCTGGCTGAACAAGCATTTCCATTTCATAATGACACCATCTCTTCTCTTTCACAAAAGGGACTTTTTAAGACAGGGTAGTAAAACAGGATAGTTCTCCTGATATTTCTCTAAAAAGTTGTCATCTGTAGTGACTGAACGACTTGGTAAAGAAGCTCCAGTTCAATTTCTTACTTTTGTATAATTCATTCACTTATTCTTGAGTAGTATATGCACCCAAATCTATCATTTTGGAGAGAGTCATTCTAGGTGACAATGTTTTATATGTGTGTTTGTTCTAATTAACAAGTTTCACATGTGCTTTGGGTGAAATAATTCAATATCCTGCTCTGACCACCAGACTGTAATGCATGGGCTCCCAGATGATCAGTAGAGGTAAGGCTCAAGCCTGGCATTAGTACTTGGAGAAGAATCAAGAGCAAATTGTTGATGTTTTCTGGCTATACTACCTTTATTTCTAGTTATATTAGTAAAAGACAAATTCCCCATAGTACACTGAGTGTCCCTTTTGCTCTGGTTACAGAAATGAAGAAGCAGTACTTCACACTGTCCTACATATTTCTGGGCAGACCCTCCTTCCTTCCCCTGCCCTGTCCCATGACAAAATGAAAAAGGGCTTGTGCACCTATGTAGAGGGATGGGGGGAGGAGAAAAAAATGTAGGAGGGAGTCCACAAGCACAGTCTCTCAAAATGATGACATAAAATTAACCCTGCCTCTTGACCTAGCAGTGTTTGCCTTCCAGCAAGCCATCTGAAATGGCAAGACTTTTACCTTCCAAACAAGAGAGGAAGCATTTTACCCACCTGAGAACACCTGCACTAGATTACCCAAAACACTAAGCTAGGGTTCCACTGCGTTGTGTCAACAATTTCTGACTTTCCAACGGGAATAGAAGCAAATCCCACAGCTTTTGAATGGGAAGTGAAAGGAATTTCATATAAATTCAAATTCTTCATATAAAAAATCCTTTTGGGTGACTAGGGTACACATGATAGGAAATATCAGTCTTTAATGCTCTTAACAAAGCTTTGTCCATTTAATGCAGGAGTTAACTTTGGCAGGTTACAGATGGAATGTATTATTACATCATGAAAAACAGGCTCGCAGTTGCAAAAATTTTGTCAGATTTGTAGTTTCTACAATTGAATATTGCTGGATCTCTGCAAGTTTGCTTTCCAGAATGGTAGTTCTTCCTTTTGGACCATTTTTCTTTACACCCAAACATCTCTTGAAAGTTTCTAGTATACTAAGAACTCAGACTGTGAAACTCCTCCGGGACAAGAGATCTCCAGCATCTTAAACCTTGGTGTGACAGCATATTGGCAAACATACTCAAGGCATAGCTACTTCCACAGTTCTTCCCTCCACTAAGAAAAAGTTTACCTTCATAAACTACAGTTAGGTATTTCTCTTTCTTTATGGTTGCTGAGTTCTTTCTTACTTCTCATCAAAGAGTAGGTCTGTTAAGATATTGTAAGCATCTAAAAAAGGTGTTAAAAACATGGGGGGAGAAAGCCACAAAAACCAGTAGGTCTTTTTCTACAAGCCAGCAAGCAAACCAAACCCACAATAAAACTCTGTTCCATCCAGATTAATGGTGGGGGAGGGAGTCAGGGCCTATCACCCTGCAACCCCAACTTAATTTGTTGAACGTAAGTACAGTAAGATGTGAAGTGCTATAACAACTTCTCACAAGGTTCCTGGTAGGATGCTACAGAGGAGGAGTGGCAGTCAGGAAAAGGGACAAAAAAGCTTTCTGTCAATGTTGTGGCTGATGCTGCTGTATTTACAGAGCTCAGCAGCAAGGCGAGAGATGTCTGACTACCTCATATCTCTTTTGAAAACTAAAATCTCAACATTATGATGATACAAAGCCTTTTCAGACAATTAAAGGGTAGATAATGTTGAAGCAGTCATGGGCTGCTCAAAATTGATTGAGGGAGGAAAAGGCAGCAGGTATTTTCAGTGCCAATAAAAGCGAGATGAAGAAACCTAAACTGTGCAAACCTAATGCTGAGTGTGGAACTGACAAGTGAAACTCAGGAAAGGTGACTTGAAATAATCTCAAAGGGAGTCAGAAACTCGTGGCTCACCATACAGTAACTTCTAGAATGTAAAAGTTGCATGTCATTGGGAAGGTTATTGAGAACAAGATTAAAAAAAACACTTTTCTGCAAGACAAAATTTTGGTTTTATCACAGTGCTGGTACTGTGTGCACTCAAGGTCTTGGCAGCTCAGAAAGTATCATAATAGAAATAGCAAAGAGAAAGAAAACTCAAGTGACCAAGGGTATCAAGCAGAGCATCTGCCGCCTGGGGAAAGGCTAAAAGGACTAGGGCTCTTCAGTTTGGAGACATGAGGGCAATGAGTAATAAGTTATCATGCCCCAAAGTACTAAAAAGACCAGTGAAAGACTGACTCCCAAACCTCCTCAGCTTCCTGTTTGGAAAACATGCTTTAAATTTAAAGATCCTGCTTTATCTATCCAGTGAATACCAAACTATTTGCAAAGAAAGCTCCAACATTGAAAAGAAGCTGTTTCAGAATACTCCGCATTCCCAGGGCCAGAGCAATCAAATCTACTCCCAGTAGTGAGACAAGTTAGAAGGAAAAGGCATTTGAGATCTGTGAAATCCTCAGCTGGATCTTTAAAATATTTGCAGCAGACAGAAGAAGGAATTGTGTCTTCCTCTGTTTCAAAAAGGGACACTCACAAGTATGCATGAGAAACTTATGAACATACCCAGGCTGATGAAACCACCCCTCCCACATGGACATAAAATGTAAGAGTTGAAACTGGATTTCCAGAATCACAGTCTAGCATTGCCACCAGTGGTTGCCTTTAAGTCTTTATTGTTATTGTTCTAATTATTACTGTTTGGTTTTTATCCTCATGGTAGCTCTTGCAAACCATCTGTGTTACCTGCTAATAGCTAATCAACTCAAGACTGTAAAAAACCAAACTTTAGGATCTTCCTATCCCTACACCATTTTTTAAACTCTCACAGAGCCTGGGAGAGTTTTAGGTAAGGCAGCAGGGGAAAAGCCAATAACTGTTCCTACTCTTTTATGGCTAACAACATTACATTTAATGCCAGACCATCAGAGACTGGAGGAAATGAAAACGCAGCATTTTTACTTCCTCTTTTATACCGAATACACTAAGTGGAATGATTTTGATATAATGTAGTAAAGAGGCCTGATTGATGCAGGTTATAATTTTAAAACTCAGTTTTCTGCTTCTGAGTACACACAAACTCACTAATTAACTTGAACAGCAGTTTATAAGACCAGTTTTGACTCTGCCCATTTAATGAACAAAATCCAATCAACCACCCTGTTAGCGTAAATGGAAAATACATGTCTGCAAGAATGATAAATAACTGATTTCCATAGTGATTAGCATAACAGGCCTTGTGAAAAGCTATTTGGCATTCAGCTCTCACTAGCATGTTTTAAGGATTGATACAAGCCTTGGTGTACTCTGCATTGGATGTGAGGCTGATTTAAATAGGAAGACATCTTTCTAGATCTGGTGACTGACATTTTAATTTTAAACTTTTACATTTCTGCTTATAAGAAAATGAATCATATTTTTCAAACTGATGTGGGTGTTTTCACATAAAACATATGTTTGGTTCATTCCATTGAAAAAACCCCACCACTTTTAGTGGTCCCAGATGCTCCAAGCATTATTGCTGAGCTGAACTAACCTCAGGAAAGCTGTGCTGACTCACACTTAAGCAACCTGTTAACTTTGAGTGCTGTGAGCTCTACTCCTGAAGTTTTTAGATCCTCTATATTCTTCAGTTCTCTGGGCCACAGAGACATCCAGAAATGGAGTATATAAGATGATCCCCTTCATTAAAAAAAAAAATAGATTACATTTTGAATACACTTGATGTAATTTGAAATGCTGCTAATAGATAACAGGATATCTGTATTTGAAAAATCAGCAATTCAGCTACTCTCTTTAGTTACCCATTTTTCATTCCAATTAGGAGGTGCTTTAGTGCAGATTGTTCAAAATCCCTTTCAGATACAAAATGAATTTGGGAAGCTATGCAGAGGTTGCCATGCCTCTGGCTTAATTGTGGGGAAAGCTCTTCCTGGACTGCAGGGTCCTGAATCAATAGATCTGCATTGAGTGTTTCCTCTATCTTGCAAGGGGATGGGTTTACTTAAGCCAAAAAGAGTTGAGTTGAAAATAAATTATAATTAAAATCTGCAAGTTAATATTAAGAGCTTGAAGTAACTGATTAGGAAAAACAAGCAACTCATATTTGCAACTCATATTTGCAACTCATATTTTCAACTTACTCTGTAGGAAGCATTCTTTCAAGAGAGACACAGTGAAAACCAGGAGGGAGGGGAATAAGTGTCTCAAGACACTGTAGATGCAGAAGGGATTAAAGAAAAAGGTTTGAACGGTTCCTTGAGCTCTTAAGGACAGGAACTGGGCTATCATTCCCAGGCAATACACAAGATAAATAAAAATATTGCACTCAATGCTTTCAAAATCTTAACTACTTCCACAGAAGCACCTAAATATAAATGCTAATTGTCAATTCAAGAAATACAGATATGAAACTGGGATCTCAGTGATCATAAATATGGTGTAAATAAGAGGGAGAAATGAATGCAGGGAAGCATAATAAAACAAACTTTAAAATCTCCACCCTTTCAAAGTACATAATTTTAAATCTTAGAAATTGCATTATACTAGATGGAAGGAAAAAAAGTTCCAGCAAAACAGGAATTAAATTAAATATCTTTCTGGTTAATTTGAAATGTCTCTTGGACATCCTTCCATTATTAAATATTCCTGGAAGACATTCCAGATAACTACAGATGCCGTGTGCAAACTCTTCTACCCTTCTTGCCTGTGCATCTCACTCTAAATTTTTGTCATAGGAAGGAAAGGCCAATGAAAGGTTCCCTCTCTTCATGGCCTCTTTCATGCCTGAAGGGTGAAGATAACTTCACCCACCAGAAACTCTGAACAGACTGAAGACAAAACCCAGACCCTCCTTCTCTCTCCGAACACCAGCACCCACCCGAGCAGCTGCTGAGGAGCAGCTCTTCCATTTGCTGTATTGCTCCTGCATAGCCTGGCATGACCTGTTTGGAAAGGAAAACACCCACCCCTCCCAGTGGAGCTGGGCTTCAAAGGCTTGTGAATATTGAACCTGTTTTGAAGGGTTCAGTTTTCATAACTCCTAATACCTTGCAAGATTTTACTTTCATCACAACCCTGGAAAACAGTTTCAGATGTGTTGCTGGAGCAGTAGCTTCCCTGACTCTCCACTCAGAGTGTCTCAGAAGAGCCCCTGTGCAGCACAAATATATTCTTGGTTACATCATGCATACATGCAAAAGAGAGATGTGTTACACTACCCCTCACTTAGCCAACATTTATAAAAGTGTCCAAAACAGTGAAAAGCAAACACTGAATTTAAAAAAAAACCCCTCTCTGTATATGTACAAAGGCTTTCATTACAACTGAAATGCTAGTATATTTTACAGAGCTGTTTTAAAAAAGAATTAAAAAACCCTCCAAAGTACAAAGCACTGTATTTTCCACTGAAAAAAGACCCCCTCTCTTCAGACTTCCCAAAAATATTCTGTGCAGTTTTCTGAATCATTTGGTATGTTTCATTTCCAAAGTGAGGCTGCAGAATGAAGTCTAAATGCTTGTGACTTCCTTTGTTCTTAGTTTATTTGAATCTTTAGCTTGATTGATTGAAACATAAACTGAAATAATTTCTCTGCTGTGAAACACACTAATGATGTGTTGTCTCACACCTGCATGTCTCACACCTTCAGACTAGTGTTTTTATCTGGTGCTCAAGTTCAAACCAGGCATATTTGCCATTGTATTTTTCAGTTAAGCAGGGCATAATGTCACTAAAAGCAGTCCATTCAGTTTTCTGGTATCTGTTTTTCAGCCCAAGGTTCCCCCCTTTTTACTCTAGGGGCAAAGCAGGAACTTAAAACTTCTTTTTATGTGATGCAGTGGTTGTGTCTACAATTCACATTGGTTGTCAAGCACACATGCAGGCTTGTGCACATCTCATGCACCTAAAAAAATATCAGATGACACTGTCATGATGGTCTCTCATCTTTTCTTGAATTCTCTTAAAAGAGCATTACTTAATGTGTGATATTACAGTGCCTAATTAAGCAGGAAGTGACTGGGATAGATGGTGACCTTTTCCAAGAGATTTTCCACACATAACATGGCATGAAATGTGAAGTTCTGGCACCTGAATGAAAACTATCACAAAGGAAGACTATTCTCTTTTATACTGCCATTCTAGAGCACTGTGCAAATGACTAGGATCTTTAAGGCAAGAGCAAAATCATAGTGTGCAACATTGCATTTTCGTAACCTTTTCAATCCATGAAAGTATGTTTTTAATGGTATAATCCTCGTAAATTATTAATGGTTTTGCTGAATGTGACAAAATTTATAAGGTGATATTCTCAGCATCATTTATAAGAATATCTATTACGTGTACTGCAGGTATAGGGAGACAATTGTAGCAGAAAAGCGAAATAGTCAAAAAGATACAGAAAATAAGCCGTGATTTGTGTATCTCTGCATTGTGTTATTAACTTGAAAAATAGTTCTACTTCAAAGGAAATGTCAGTGAGCTTTGTACAGTTTTCAAGTAAGGCTCAATTCAAGTAATAATGAACCTATCTTAGGCAGAGATGATTTTTCACACAGAAGAAAATATTAAATTATCTGTCTTATACTTTGAGCATCTTTCACATGGACCTTGTAAAGATCCTAAATATATATCCTTTAATTGGCTTCTGATGCATAGGTAATAGCAAACAGGTTTCCAGCATATAAAATCAGTTCAAGAGGACATTTTCTGGTTTTATATAAAATGGTAAAGTTCATTTCCATTAAAAAAACCCTTTTTCCCCTAATTATCCAAGCTCTACTGCTTTGTTTTATTGCTTGGAGGTTTAAGAGATTGACGGGCATTACCAGTGATGATGGGCAAAGAAGTATCCTGCTTAAGGCAGAAGCCTGGAAATTCACCACACAGGGATTTATTTTCTGCTCTTTTTGTACCTTTCCGCCTGTCCTTTGAATTCTGGTCACACATGAAGAAGGCACAGAGCACAGAAATTATATTGGTCTATAACTCCCACATGTGATTGCAAATTTGTGAAAAATTACAAGAAATACATGCTGGAATGTCCTTCACTGGTATAGCTCTCTATTTTTAAATGGGTATCATAGGAAGAAGACCTTAATTCTTCTTGAGTGAAGTGACCATGTCAATGCTGGCCAAGTCAGACAAGCTGTTTCTTATAAGGAAATGAACTGTTACAGTAATATTCTCCACAAGAATAGACATAAGAGTAGAGGAAGAGGGAAGGAAGTACTTTCAGGTTGTCACAGCTGGATGTAAAAATGGTCCTCAAGAGCTCTGTCATAAAAATGGGGATAAAAACCCAACTTACTTGTGAACTAGCTAAATAGTACTATAATATAATCTGTGTAAAAGACAGCATTTTACCTTCTAAGACTCTAAGGCACTGGAATCACAATCTATTCCAAGGAATCCCAGAGACAGTATTGACTGAAATAATAATGGTGACCTTAAAAATAGTCATTGTTTTCTGTGTATCACTTTCACAAAAAAGGATGTATTTATTTGTAATGCAGATTGAGAATTTTCAATTGAAAGTCTAATGTACACTTATTCATGTCCACAGGTATTGCTGACTTGTTAATATTCACACCAGAACCTGATGCTCATTAGATCTTAGATGCCTTGAAATGAGTCCTTCCAGTCTCATGCTCTTTAATTTAGATGTACAGACATTTCTGCAATTTTTAATTCCATAGCTGCATGCTCATTCAAATCTTTTATTTAATTTTTGCTACCATTACTTTTTAAGTTTTTTTTAAAAATAGTTCAATTTAGTACAGAAACAAGGGTTTTTTTTCAAAACATGGGTCATTAAGACTTACAGATATATTATAGTCCTTAAAATCATTGAGAAAATGTAGCATTTTTGGACCAAGGCAAGGTGAGAATAGTGACTGAGCTTGGCTTGGGTTAGCAGTAGGAGCTCTGAGAGCCAACAACTCAGTTAAAATCTTTGTTTTCTCAGGGTGTGGAAAGAGAGCAGAGGACAAAACATAAGAATAACAGATGAACTTTACATTCCACTTAAAATCTTTATAAATCATGAGAGAACATCAAGATTGTTTTATTCTTTCACATCAACACCATCACTTAAGTGGAAACGAAGCTTGTTCTTTTTCTGTTATTATACCAGCAGCAGGTTGCTAAGACCTTTGTGGTTAGTGTTCTTCCAAGATGTGGCTCTCATTATGGGGCAAATTCCTTCCTGGGTAATTAAACTCTGCCTTGAGAAGATGACTTCTACTCTCCTCTCTGATTTGGTACCATGATATTAGGGTATTCCCTAATATAGAATCATGAGGTTCCTCCTCAGAAAGCTGGATCCTGCAGTTTGCCTTGATATGTATGGACACCTTCTAGAAATTTATTTTATTGATTTTCCCATTGATTTTCTGATTCATCTGTTTCCACCCTTTACTTTTGAATTTCCTCATCTTTGTAAAATTAAAAATTCAAATCATGAGGAGATCTACTTTTTGCAGACTTTTTCCCTTCTGATCAGGAATTTGCTTAAAAAGCCCCTCAGTGTCGATGGTCTGGGCCCTTGCTGGGGTTGGAGCTGGGGGCTCCAACCCCTGTCCTCTGCCCTGGGACTTTTCTTCCTTTGGTTCGTCATGTTGGAAAAAATGCAGCAAGAGATCTTCTGCTGTTTCAGAGTTGTTTTTATTTGTCTTATGAAAACCTCGGATGGAGAGACAGCATCCCCCGAGAACACCAGGGCAAAAGAGGCAATGGCTGCAGATCAGCAGCTACTTTTATATCTAACTAACAACCATTCAAGAAACAATACATATCTTATTTTCTTTTCAACACCAGTAAACCCTCATATTATTGATATGTCTTTTCAATACTAACTTTTTTTCCACCAACCAACACACCACAGGAACTGGTGTCAGAGGAGAGAGGAAGAGAATGAGGAGAGAGGAGAAGAAGAAAGAAGGAAAAACCACACCCAAAAATCTCCATCTTGTCCCTATGTAATACATAGAGCAAGATCCTAAAACTACAACTAAACTCTCTGTGGTACACTAAACAAAAATCTCTTCACCTCTCTGGTGCATTCAGGTTCTCCCAAAAGTGAAGGGAGCTTCTCCAGAAGCCTAGGTCTCTGGCTAGGCCATTTTTGAGGAGCTCCAGGGACATAAAGAAACCACCAGAGGAGCAGGAGAAGCTTTCAGGCTTCCCTGGACTCCGACACCTCGGCATGAATTGTACTATCTGTGAGCAATTTTTACAAGGGAATTAAACTATTGGTGCATGACTCCCAATTCTGATAGCTCAGATAGGAAGAATTAAGCCCTAATGTTAGGTGAATAGTCAACAATCCATTAAATCATGTATTTGCAATAGCAGGAACTGAAAATGATATCTCAGATAATCTAAGCATTTCAGCTCACAGTCATTCCTGCTGCCTGCCAATTAGATCACTTCTCTTCGACCTAATCAAATTTTGCTATAACCACTAGAACAGCAGAGCACATCCTCAATAGTAACTTGTCTGAAGAACAATGAGGTAAAAATTGGTAGTCTTCTCATTGTCACTGTAGTAAGTAAAGTACAAGGGGCCTGAGAGGAAATCCTATTTGTAATATTAGATAAAACAGGCAAGAACATAGAAATATTCAGTAATTGGAGAGTGAAGTTAAACAAAATCCGTTTAGGAATAAGATACACATTTCTAACTGCACAAATAAACACCAAATCTATTCCTGTCTCATGGACTCTCTGCTAGACAGAAGAAGCTTGTTCAGAAGCCTGCCAGTAGGTAATCAGGTACAGCCAGACATTAAAGTTTCTATACAGAAAATTCCTTTCTTCACAGAAAATTAAGGTTGAGTGGTCAGAATATTCTCATCTGATATGATAAATCACAAGCTGTGTAAACCAAGGGCTGCAATCCCATATTCCATGTGCAGAGCTCTGAGGTGAAATAGAAGCCCAGTAGGTCTCACCACAGACCTGTCTCAACAGCAGGCACAGTAGAACTCCACTGCGCTAGGCAGAGCTTTTGAAAGTATCACCTTCAACTATTTCAGCATTTAAGACTGACTTTAAGTGTTTTCCAATAAAATTTTGCCTCACAAACAGTAGAAGTGTTCCAGTTTTTGAAGCACTATGTGGTAATTATGTGAAGGCATTTCCCAGAATACTAAAGCATACACTATGTCCAAGATTCACTATTTAAGGAATGAAAAAGAGAATTCTCACTAATTAAAACAACAAGAGAATAACAAAAGCTTTATCACAGAACAGAAAGTAGGAGAAAAATAGCCAGGCATTTTACCCTTCAGAAAGATTAGCTGAAGTACTTCAAGCCATTTCAGTGCTAACAGGTCTCATTTCCCCGACGTAATTAGCAAAGGAAACAACAATTACCTGCAGGTTCATTAAATAAATCAGCAGTGTTGCTCATTGTGAAGTTAATGATCAGTAGTGCAGATGATTGTTATGGACATGATTAGTACAGTTGATATTCAGCAGTCTCTTTACTAAAGAGACTATTACTATGCTCTTAAATTTTGGCATTCAAACATGTTTCCTGCTTCTTCTTTTTATAACTGAAAATTATTCTAACTGGACCAAGTTTTGCAGCCTAATTAAGAAAAATATTTTTCAGAGTGAAAAAAATTAAGGGTCTCATATCTGTTTCTATGAAACATCTTTTGCTTATATTCATGTCACATTATTCAGACCCACCAGCACCATAAGGCTGGTATTTACTTTTGTGAAATCCCAAATTTAATATCATTTAAGAACCCATCAGAATATTAGCTTTCTTTGCCAGGAGGTAGCCTCTCATGGAGAAATTTCCATTCTAAGCTGGCAGGGAGTCTCTGTCTCATCCTGGTTTCCAACTCTGTCATCCACCTGGACTGCCACAAAGCAATATACATAGCCATGAAATCCTCAACCCTTTGAGGAGCACATCTGAACTGTTCTTACACTTCTATACAAGGTTTCCTCAGAATCTCAGGTTCACTTTAATTCTTTTGCTCTTTATCTTCAAGATGATTGATCATCCAGGTCCACTGTGTGCATAAATATATATTTGTATTAAAAAAGCAATCCAACGCTTCTGAGGAAAAATAGTGGTGAACAGCTCTATTTCTCAGAAGATAAAAACCCAAACCAAACCTTTTTTATCATAAAAGCAGAACTCATTGCTCATAACAGATATCCTCTGAGAATTTCTTGAGACAGGGAAATTTTACATTTCTACAAGAACTAGAGCACAGGTAGCTTCATCATCTCTGTTCTGATTTCCCATTTCTTACTTGTTTCCAGAAGAATCAACCCAGGGCAGCTTGGTATATACTAACTTTTATCACATATACCGCCTTCAATTGCTCTAAGGTATCAGCATGCCATATTTTTTTCCAAATATTCTATTCCAATGGAATGTGACATATTGATTTATAATAACTACTGAACTGAGTTTTATAGCATAGTAGAACTGCCCTGCCAGGAGTCTTTCAGCTAACCAAGAAAGATTCCCCAAGATATTCCATCTATAAGGGTTTTTTTCAGCAGTTTACAGCTCCCTCCTATGTTATAAAAGTTATTCAATGTGAAAAATTAATTAGTGGCAGTTACTGCATTGAATGATGAAGTTTTATCATTTTTTCCCTTCAGTCAGAATTTACCAGGATTTTTGTAAGAGGAGTAAATGTGCTCCCCCATGGCCTTGGTCACTTGAAATAAGATGCAACTGATGCCTTAAATGGCTACCTAGAAACAGAGAATAGACAGGAATAAAGGAGGTATTTGTTTGAAAGGCCTTCAGAAGTACATTCTGGGCTCCAGAGGGTCCTGCCTCAGTGGATCCCAAAATGGACGAGAAGTGACGAGTTCTTCACGCTTTGATATCAGCATAAATTCACCAACCAGAACCCAGCCAATGATGGAATTTCCCCAAGTCTGCCCCCCTCTCCCCAAGATGATGGTTTACAGTTCTTGGGCCTAGGATGGTCTGGGTGTCCTTGAAGAGCAAGCTGGAGAGGTTTTGTTATGTCTATCTTAGCATAGAGAACAGCACTTAACAAGCTACAGGAAACTTCAGAGTTACACTAGCAGTACAGGACTTGAAAAATATGAAAGTTAAAACCTAAGGCATTACAACAGAGGGACTTTGTCTTGCCCTTCCAGGAGACAGAAAGCCAAACAACATCCAGCTGACCAGCAGTGTGGGAGTCAGAGGAAACTTCTCCCCTAAAATGACCTGTTTCCTAATCCTTTATCTTTGTGACACAAGTGTCAAAGGGCCATCAAACCCAAGGTTTCATTTTACATGAAATGGTGTGAACTAGTGTGTTTAGTGTGAACAGTGGAGTAAGATTCACTAAATGCCCAACGAGCTTGGAAGTCAAATAAGAGTTCACTGTCCCAATTACAATGCTTCAAAAGATGGCAGTATTTTCTTTTATACCTGGCCTACAGATAATGTAAATACCATTTTCATGTAAATTAATAGAAAGTGATGAAAGAGGATAAAGTCTAGCATATCAGTGTAGTATCAGCAGTTATCTCTGAAGTTAATAATTTCAGGTATAAAGATCTGTTTAAAAATCAAACATAAATCACAAATAAAGAGAAGAAATTTTATTGGCTTTCAGAATTTCTCTCAGTATACTCAATTACAAAGTGACAGGACACCTGAATCCAAGTAAACAAACTACACTGCACATCAAAATAATAACATATAATTTTAAAATCCACTCTTTATTCACAGAAGCACACTTGATAGATTTATGTATAGGAATATTTCACAAACCCCTGACATCCAGCAAATATTAGTTACTCTATTTATTCCCATTGCAATTTAAGATTATTCCGCTGGCAGTTTCTAAGGGAACTGCCTTCATTTATATAAAGTGTTATCAGAACTAGAATACCCCTCTGAGAGAGATAAGTCTGCAAAAAAGTAACATTAGGTCTAAATAAATGAGCAAAATATGAATGTGTTTATGTACGCATGTGCTTACACAAGCTCAGAGGTGAGGGGTAGATGGCATTAGATCAAATGAGGTGAAATTGGTTGAATTTTGTTTAATTACCAAATTTTCTCATTTGTTTCTTACAGAAAATGTATGAGATGAATCTCAAAGGGTTCTCAACATTTTCTATAAATATCACTAAGCACAAGCAGTTACAGGTTAGGCATTGCTGAAGTATAGGTTCCTTTTTGTTAGAGAAAGCACTTCAACTTTTGCAGATCAGGAGGTGATGATGATGTGACACACACTCAAAAGGAAGCCCAGGCTAACAGGAGAGCAAAGCTTTTGAAGGATGAACTTGCCAACATCAGCAAGAGAGACTCAAATCTTCTATGTGTCTCACTATTGTTAGGCAGAAAAATGTTATGCCTCAAGTCAGAAAAAAAAACTTTAAAGCACATTCAGACAATGTCCTTTCCTTCCCTAGCAACTTGGAAGTCTTGAAGTAAATTAAAATACTTGAAATCTCTCCTCTGGGTCTTTTACATCTTTTCCTGGGACCTAGCATCCCAACAGGCAGTGAGGATTACCCCTGGAAGTAGCTCCTATAAGCACTTGTTCTGATGAGTAAGCTAAATAAAAGCATGATTCCTAAAGGCTAAATCATTGTTGAGGAAAATTTCCCTCTTGAAAGATGCTGCCTGCATCTGCCAGGAAGAACAAGAGCCCAGAAAAACCATGTGGATAAACTAAACCCAGCAGGATAAGTGTTAGGACTAGGCTATTCTGCAGTGTGCTTGGTGTCTTCTAGTCAATTTATTTCAGGGAAAAGTTGTCAAAAGCAAAGATGACAGCCATTGCTCTTCTCCCACAGTGTACAGCATACAAAAATGCTGAAGCTGATACAAAGCAGCCTATTCTACCCATTTGTCCTCTAAATCTCTCTGTCCTGTCCTAAGCTCCAGAAAGAGCAATTTTGCAGCAGGCCCAAGACAGTCCTTTCTTAAGCTCCAAAAAAGAGTGATTTTGCAGCATGCCCGAGACAACCTTGCAGCTAAATGGTGCCACTATAGCCAAAGGTCAGCTGTGCTCCTAGAAACATTTCCCTCAGCTGAATTGCACTGAGCTGCAAGGTTTCTTTTAGACTGTGGGCCAAATCCCGAGATCTTAACTCACAGGTTCTCTGTTTCTTCTAGCACTGCATTGGAGCTCTGTACAGGTTTCTGGGACAAGCATTTGTGTAACAATGAAGATATGTAGCATATACAAAAATACTCCATTATTATTTGTCTTTCAGGAAAAATGTGAGGATGGAAGTTTTGGGATCCAATACTCACTTGTAAGAAGTACTCTCCGACAACAATCTCCCATCAGAACCAAACTTACTCTACTCATTTGGGACTTCAAATTATTTTTTTTTATAAAAATAAATTGCTCTTTTTAAAGTCTTTTCCACACACTTCAGTGCAATTAGTAATTGTTCCTCTTCACTTTCAAAGGACATAAAAGACTAAAGGAAAACAGCCCTGCACATCTGTCAGAACAGAGTGCTGTGGAATTGACAGAAGGAAAAATGATTGCAGCATCCCTACACTGTGCTTTGCTTGCACTGAGCAGAATACTCCATCAATTTTAGAAAATTCTTTCAATTTCACTGAAAGATAGGAATGCCATAGTTAGTCCCCAGCTGATGTATTGAAAATGGGTTTCCTTTAGTTTTATAAATCCTGTCAGGAATTTTAAGACCTCTGCCTCCATACATAAGAAATCAGGAGGAGCATTATGCAGGCACTTTCATATTTATAGTTTATTTTGAGATATTTCCATGCAGTACACTGGAGTGAGGAAAGCAACACAAAAAAACCCCTTTCTAAAAGTCACAAAAAGCACAATATGTGAAATAATCTATGTGTGCATAAATATATCAAGTTTAAGGATGGGGGGAGAAAAGAATTTCACGAATTCTGGGATGTGTAAACCATATTAGCCTGAAGCAATTTGCCTGACACTGTTTTGTACAATACCACTACATTACTCATTAAATGGCAGCATTAAATTAACGATTTGAGGCATCCTGGGACCTTTGCACGCACATGGAATTACTGAATTAGCAACAGCAGAATAAAACACTTGAATTCTCTAGTTTTAAATCGAGCTACCTCCTTGCCTTTTATGAGTGTGATTTATTGAAGGTGCATCAGTGCACAGAAGCTTTGCTTGTATTGCCTTCCGTGCTTCATTAGGAAATCCTCTATAGGCAAGACAGGTTTTATTATCACTGACAAGGAACGTGATAGCACAGAGATTGCCAGATAAATTCTAGAGGCACAGAAGATGCTGTATACCTGAAATACACCATCAGGAGAGCTGGGAGGGGTTGCCCATCAGGCACATGCCCCACCACATCACAGATGTTGTCGGTAAGTTAAGGCTGTCCTTGGCCTTCTCGTGGAGCAGTGGAAAAGAGCTGCACTTTATTTTATTCTATCAGTCACCTGTTGCTGAAACTTCTAGGAACACAGTGACAGATCCACAGAGCCAATGACAGGATCTGGTTCCAGGTGCTTTATGTACCCTGTACAAGATCGGGGTGAGAGAAAGGCATGAAGACAAGGACAGACACAAAGACTTGAGCACAATGAAAAATGTCTGTTGTGCCAATGGAATTGGTTTGTGCTGGGATAGTTCATTTTCTGCATTGTAGCTGGTGTGTGTTTTGGATTTGTTCTGAATGCAGTGTTGATAAGACAGGGATGATGTTGTCACTTCTGAGCAAGGCTTACACAGAGTCGGGGCCTTTTCTGTTCCTTGTCCCACCCCCCAGTGAGGAGGCTGAGGGGACACAGCTGAGCTGGCTGACCCCAAACATGGCACTGTGCTCAGCACATAAAGCTGGGGGAAGGAGAAGGAAGGAAGCAGGGGATGTTTGGAGTGAATGCATTTCTCCTCTAAAGCCACAATTATGCATGATGGAGCCCTGCTGTCCTGGAGGTGGCTGAACATCTGCCTGCCCGTGGGAAGTCATGAATGGATTCCTTGTTTGTCTTCATTTGCATTGTTTTTTATTTACCTAATAAGATTTATCTCAATCTACATGTTTTTCACTTTTATTCTTCCAATTCTCTCCCACATCCCTCTGGGGGACAGTGAGCAAGCGGACGCATGGGGCTGAGATGCCAACTGGAGTTCAACTCCAACACCTACAAAAACCTCATAGATTAAGCAGAACACACATACAAAAGAAAGAATTAAGTAATTGCATTTCAGCTCTTTTAAAACATAATAATTTATTTTTAACACATTTTTAAATCAGTTTTAAAATTAATATTTAAGCAGTTGGAAAAAAAAAATAAGTTATTTTTCATCAAACAAAACACTTCAATCTCATCAGGAGTGAATCCTTCACAGGCCGCAAAACTTTTTTTATTCAGCTAACAAATACAAAAAACAGCTATTGGCATAGCATTCTCTTTTCTTTCCAATATTAAACTTTTATAGTCTTAATGAATATTGTTAAACAGCTGCAGAATATCATGCCAGAGGATTTAATTTTAGCAGAGTTGAAATCACATACCAAGGGTCATTTTTGATGTATGACATTTTTAGTGAATTCTATTACTGACACTGCATACTCTAAATTGCCCCTTGTTGACATAATTATTTATACCCACAAAAATAAAATTCTTCTTTTAATGTAGTTTCGTTAGAGACTAGACATACTGTTTCTACACACAGATTATAGATATACCTAAATAACAATTTGAAAATATGAAAGTATTAAAGACAAAAAAATACTAACAGAGGTATTAAATGTTTCATTTAATATTTTAAATGTTAAAAAAATTGAAATATTCCTATTATGGCAACATTATTACACCTATCTTTATATGTGAAAAATTTTAGAAAAGAAATTTTTCAAAAGCTAGAGACAAAATCTGTTTTTGTATTTGAAGTTATGCAGCACCACCCTTTATCATAGGAAATATGTTTTCTTATGAGATGATAGCAGCAAAATAGTCCCTAGAGTTAAGGTTAGAAAGGCCACTGAGCAATTATTCACCTGGCTGTAGTCTCTGGCCTAGAGAAATAATTTAAATTCTATATAAAGTTGAATTGAGGAGATTCCATCTGGAAGAGAGTCATATATATTTAAATAATGGTAAATAATTTTGCTTACTGTTTCTTTACCTGTGGCTAACTGTAATTAAATACTTGCCTGCGAGTCACCATGAATCAAGTAAAACTATGCAGCAGTATTGTAACTGAGAGTTTTCCACTGCTTTGTCTGATTCCACTTTTAAATTACATTATCATAAGTGCTATTACTCACACTAAATAGTCTGCCAACTTACCTTTTGCTCAATGGACAACCCAGCTGTGTGTCCCTGTAGGGAGTTCAGCAAAGAAAGCTGAGGCTGTAGAACAAAATTTAAAGGGAAGAATTAGAGAATGCCAGTATATTATAACTGTTTCACAGCATTAAGTCCTGGCTTGGGAAATAAATTCTTCTTGTCCCCAGTAATAAGCTATGGTCTATTTGTGTTCAACTTTTTCTATATGCTGTAAATGGTTTTGGTGTCAGATATCAGCTAGGTCTACTGTCCAAGCAGACAATCATCTTAAATCACTCATACAAGACAAACATATCCCCTGTTGAAGCAGTAAAGAGTGAACACTAAAAACCCATCATTACAAATATAGATTAAACCTTTCTCACAGGAGCCAGAACTATACTGATTATGTCAAATATGGTCATAATAGTAGACAATGCAGTTGCATTTTACACTGCTGATGTTCCTCATGTCAATGAGATTTAGTTCCTGGAGAGTAATTCTGTAAAAGGACAAGTTAGCACCATTCACATGCTTTGCTGTACCAGGTGCTGTACTAATATATATACATGTACTGTAAAACTGAATTTGCTAGTCTTCTAATTCCTCTTAAATTGCTCAGATTAACATACTTTTGCCAATCCAGAGCTTTCAGGGCAGAACTGTGTAAAATGTAAAATATTGAAAAAATATGAAAATACAATTACAACAATTCACGATATGGAAAAAGCTGTTGAGAGACAGTTTTGTGGGTATATGTGGATTCCTGAGAGCCCATGTCTCATCCATAAAAATAAAAAATGGTGAATCCAAAAATTCTTTTAAGCTAATTCTTTGCCACTTAAAAATTATGAACAGAGCAAATGAGTGGCATTAAAGCAGAAATAAAATTGAAGTCTTGTACAATTTCCAAAGCCAAAATAGAAAGTGCAGATTTCATTACTATTGAAATGAGCTTGTGTTAAGCTTTCTGATATGACTGACATCTTTTCCCAGTTTTATTGCTGTTCTTTGAGTGGCAGACCTTTATTCACTGTTGAAAAGACGGAACACAGCAATTCCAATTCTCCAGGAAGATGGATAAGCAGCAGATCTTGATGTCTTCTTGGATATTTCTATTTTTCATACCCTGGAGTCCATTTACAACACTGCAACTTAAATAATCCATATTAAACTTGTTTTACTTTTATTATTTAGAATTGACATTTCAGTTGCTCTGAGTCTTACTTTGGGATTAGAGTCATATTCTGCTCTGTAGTATCAAAGCAGAACTAAAGGCACATCTTCAGACTCAGACTGTCTGTACCTCATGCATAATATGTGGAAGAAATTAGCCATCAGCATGACAACCCACACCACCTTATTCAGGAGTCTAAGGGTACCTCTACATTATCATTTTAATCTGGATTGGGAGTGCACTTCTGAACTGAATCTCCCAGTCATGGTAAATTAATAATCTTGTTTATCAAGAGGCACAAAGAGCTGTTTTTTACTACATCTCATTGAATTAGAGTCAGGTTCCTCTCTATACAGGATGGACTAAAGAGCTTCCCTTTTCCAAAAAAGCATTCTCTGTGTCCACTGATAACATTTTCAACTGCAGTCAGACAGGGATTTTATGAGTTTGGGTAGACTGTAAGATTTTACTTATAATTTCATGTAAAGGGCTAGACCTGGTCCTAGATCAAAGGTCTGGAGAACAGGCAGTACAGAAATATGGTGAAATGTAGCATGTTTTGTTTGCAAGGCTGCCAGGGCAATAGTTGATCCATGCTTTATAAGTACTAGCTGCTGCTTTGAAGAGGTAGTTAGGTCTATAGGTAAGGGAAAACAAGGAAAACAGATATGTCACAAAACTGCTGCTGAACTCATAATTAAAGAGAGAGGATCTAATTCCTATATCTCTGAACAACATACACAATATACCTAGAGTTACCTTTCAATAACTCCAAAACTCTGCATACAGATATAAAATTCAACTGGTTGTGTGTTTTTCTAATAATCCTCCACTCTAATTTCCTGTTTTCTATCTTAATATTTTCCTGTTTGTTTTCATAAAAAACAAAATTACGCCAAATGCTCACAGTGTAAAGAACATTAAATATTCACCTTCATTATTGTGGTTTGTGATGATACGTTTCCAAATCCCATACAACAGCTCCATGGAAATAATGCCTTATCAGAGGTAGCAAATGAGACAGGGACTGGACTTGATGAGTATGAAAATATTGAGAAAGAAAAAGGAAACTAAGACTCTCCGGGGAGTGGAAAAAGATGAAACAAGAGCTGAAACAGTAAATCCTAAAATAAAGTCAAGAGGGCTTGCAGAAGCATCCAGGGGGACGAGCTAACACACAGGAGTGTAAAATGAAAGACACTGACTTAGCAGGTTCTGGAAGAAAGTATCAAAAAGAAGCAGGTACAGCCTTATATATCTGAAACACCAAAGAGCTGACACAGATCAGCTAGACAAAGATAAATATGTGACAGTGAAAAGAAATTCATACTCACAGACACACAGAGACACAAAAGAGCAAAAAGGTATTGTTTCATATTTAAAGCCAGGATGTCCTTATAACACACTGATGTTTGCAAAGTCCTGATGTGAATCCTTTGAAAGTGTGATCCCCATGGGATACCACCACCTTACAGATGAGGCAGCTTTATTCTAGTATTTGAACCTGTCATTTGGAACTAAAGGTCTAGGTTAAGTCCTAATTAATAACTATCACATGAATGCTTCAGCTATTCATGGGTAAAATAATCAAATCTTTAACCTTATTTCAGATGTGTGTTGATCACAGTTGTTATTCAGATGTTAAAGGTCATAAAACATTGCACCTTTTTTCATAGGATTTTTTAGCACAGCATTTACACAATCCTTATCCGTTCTACAACACAAAACACCACATACAGAGTAAAAAAGTTAAAAGTAAAGGGCAAGGATAGGAGAGATGGAAATCGGAACAAATGTGTCACCCTCTTAACAGAGTACCAAATGTAACTACACTTAAAGCAGAAATTAAGAATTACCATTTTACCACACTGTACCCAAAAATTTATGTAAATCTCAGGCCCAGAACAAGGAAATATGACAAAATTTTTAAGAAAGGCTTAGATTTGTTTAGCAGTCTGTACTGCACAAAATTGTAAGTACAAGATCTCCTTCCTGTCTTTGTCTCCAGGAGGGACAAAATATAGACTTGAGAAAAGACTAAATTACTTTGCCTTCAGGATTTTATGTATAATTGTAGCATATTTTCATAGCTCCTAATGGAGTCTGTAAAGAGATACAACATAGAGAACCTTTCGATCCATCATGTTTATGCTCAACCCCGCAGCTGCAGAGCACAGGACTCCAATCTGTTCTTTGCTCAGGAAACCTTTAGTAATTATGGCAGATAAGACAATTACACATCCAATTTTTTTCTAATTTCTTTCAGACACATGGAAAAGATGAGTAAACCTTTTATGGAGTCATCATTAAAGGTAATGCCAGCATGTGCTGTCTGCCCTCACACTCAAATTGTCAGAAAAGTCTACCAGGCATTTTATCCTTTCTCTCTCTCTCTCATGCAATTTGGATCAAAAAAAAACAACTTCTTGTTTACTTTTGACATCAGACAGTGGCCTGATTTTTGGTCATATCATCAGGACAAACCTAAGAGCAGCAACCATAAAATTACACTGCAAATGAGGTACTAAGCAACACAGTTCCCAGGAAAATCCTTCCAAAAATCATCTTAATGAGGACTCAGTGTGACAATTTCTCTAGTCAATGGATAATGCATCCTGAGTGAGTGTTGCAGGCAAGGTGAAGTTCAATGGAGAACAAGCAAAACCCAGCTCTTTCCCACGGTGTTCCTGTTTCTTTCAGATTTGTATTGAGCTGCATTCTCTTCTGCAAAGTGGTGTATGCTCAATATCCTAGAACAATATAAACAATTACCAGACACATTAATGATGTAATAATGAAAAATATCATAAGGAGGGAGTGGGGGCATGTGCATGCGTGGACATAAGTGGAAGACATAAATGTGGAAGAAAATGATGCGAGGATGAAAAGAAGTAATTGAGCTTAAAGGAGACTGGAGGAGAAACACAGATTCTGTTATACCAAGAAATTGCAGTGGCTGTATGAGGACATTGCCATGGCATCAGATAAGCTGGAAACAAGAGACATTAACCACTGAGCAAGAATTACTCTCATGAGATCTGTTGCCCAGTATTATGCACAACACCTGCAAGATAGCTTGTGCGTAAATGAAAGGGACTTCTAAAACCATAGGTCATAGAGTTCTCTGTGGTAAAACTATGCACAGTAGGAGTCAATGTCTATTAGCTGCATCTGCTCAACAGCTTAACTTCCAGTAGCTTGTTGCTGTAACCAGAATTTCAGAGGTTGCTGTCTATTTTATTCACTAGTTTCAGAATAAAATGCATGCACCCAGCAGGTTAGAAATCCCACAATGACATGACAAGGACAGTTATGTCAAATAGACATTCCCAGATTGATTTGAATCACTAGTGATGGCAAATACAGTACTCCATTCATCTAAAAAGCATTTGTCTCCCTGCTTGTCCTCATGCATAAACATGTAGGCACTGCAACATCTGAGAAATAAATCACTCAATAAATTAATCCACTAGCAAGTATAGGGATTTCACCCCAGCAAAATTTTATTCCTTTCATTTAAATGTATCCAAGTCCATCAATTCCTCCCACTCCTAATAGTGGGGGATTCCTCCCCCATTTAACATTTGTGCACTTATGAAATGAATCAAGGTTTCTCCTGCTCATTCATTATTATCATTAGAAAATTAAATGAAACTGTATCTTTCTGCAACTTGCAAATGGTCATTTGACAACACTTTACATCAGGAGAGCAATTTCCTACTTATCACTCATAACCAGGCCAATCACTTTCACAAACTGAGCAGTGAATCTATAAAATACACTTCTATGCTTCACAGTGTTTGCACTAAGTAACTAGCAGTTAAAATTATTGACAGAGAAATAAATTTGCACAAGTCAGACTGCAGAAAAGGACAAATAGCCATTAAAGACATTAACAATTATAAAACAATTCCACAAAATAAAATGTCAAGGGTTTAGTGGGGGCAAAAAACTGAGAGCTTTACCATAAAAATACTTATGGCTTGATTTCCATCTTCTTTATCTTGTTTTTCATCTGATGAAATTGTATGGAAGCAAGTTCTGTGTACCAGGTTTGTGTGGCAAGGCATTGGTAGTGAGGGTCTGAAGGGATGGCCTCTGAGAGAAGACATTGGGATCTGCCTCCATGTCAGGAACAGGCTGCCCACAGAAGCTGGGCATGCCCATCCCTGGAAGTGTCCAACCATTGCAAGGGCAGGGATCTCTAAGGCCCCTTCCAACCTGAGCCTTTTCTGATTCTGTGATGCTGTGTCTGACAGGGCCAGCTCCTGCCAGCTCCAAGACAGACCTGCCACTGCCCAAAGCTGAGCCCATCAGAAACAGTGGTGGTTCCTCTGTGATAACACATTTGAGAAGAGGGAAAATTGCTGTGCAGAAGCCAGGGGACAAAAGGAAGAATATGTTTGAGTCCTGTAGACACTAATGTCAGGGAAGAATGAGGGGGAGGAGGTGCTCTGGCTGCTGGAGCAGAGATTCCCCTGCGGCAGGAGAACACCATAACATGGAGGTCCACATTGGAGCAGATATCCACACTCCAGTCCATGGAGGATCCCATCCTAGAGCAGGTGGAATTACCATGGAGAATTTTCAGCCTATGTATATCCCAGGCAGGAGTGGGTTTTCTGTCAGGAAGTGTGGCCCATGGAGAGGAGCCCTCATAGGAACAATCCACTACTGAAGGACCATACCCCATGGAAGGAACCCACTGCTGGAGAACATTTTGAAGAACTGCAGCCCAACATGTTTAAGAAGTTCATGAAAGAGTTTTTACTGTGGGAAACACCCCACACTGGAGAAGAGCAGGAGAGGGAAGGAGCCGAAAAACTGACAAATCCCATTCCCTATCCCCCTGTGGCACTCAGGGGGAGGAGGTAGGAGAGTTTGAAGTGAAGTTGAGCCTGCAAAGAAATGGAGGGATGGTGGGAAGGTGTTCTTAGTTTTGTTGTATTTCTCAATATCCTACTCTGTTAATGACAATAAATGAAATAAATTCCAAAAATATCCTCTGTTTTCCCCATGACTGTAACTGGTAAGTGGTTTCCCTGTTCTTTCTTCAAATCCTGAGCTTTTCCATCACATTTCCTTTCCTCATGCTATTGAGGAGAGGGAATAATAGAGAAGCTTGGTGGACATCTAGCAGCCAGCCAAGTGCTGCTGTACCAGTCCAAAATGGGGGTAAGAGTAAAAAAAAATACTTTTTCATTGAAAATAAAACATTTGAAGATAGATCTAGCTCAGCTTTTTATATAGACACACATTGATTTGAACTGCAGCACTTTAAAAGCTCTAAAGCTCTGCTAACAAGGCATACACTCCAAAATACACTGAGGTTGAATGTTTTTCCTCATTTTTTTTACATGTTCTTGATCAGGATACAGAAAAAAACCCTTAATCTGAAAAAATCAATGGAGGAAGCTGTATTGATGACGTCCCAAATTTAAAAATATAGTACTAAACATGTAAAGTAGATGCCATCTGCATTACTGGAGTGACTCAGCTGTGTAGAAGGGGCAGAATCATCACATCCCAGGTAGAACTGCAAGTGGGAACAGAATTTTGTGGCTTTGGGGCCAGAATATTGCCAGGGTGGGAAGGATTCTACATTTTTTCCATTAAATATAGCAAATTCACTGATGAAGATCAGAATTTTCATAATATTTCCCCAGAGACTACTAATGCTGTGGCTAATCACTTAATTTGTTGCTTCTGAAAGGAAAGAACTTGCACCACAATTTCTCTATGCTGAGTGACTGCAGCAGCCACCGAGAAGAGTCCTAGAGAGGACGTGAGTGACTGATGATAGCAGAGCAGTAGGTGCTTAAAACCAGAACACAAAAGCAGTTCTCACACACTTGCCCTCAGCTTTCCTTTTAGTGTTTGGTTAGATCAAGCTGCATATGACCTATTACAATGATTTAAAGTAGTTCCCTTAATCTCCTCCCCACCTGACTTCAAGCCTGCTTTCTATAGAAAGCTCACTTACACATTATAAATAAGTGCTGTCTGCTTACAGTTACATACCCCTAAATGAAGAACTGAAAAAGTCCTTTGAAACTTAAATCCAAGGAAGCATTGTCAGTGAGGCTGATGCCCTAATTACAACCACATTTTGTAGCATTGTAGCTTTGCTTTTACTCACCTGCTTCTATTTTTGAGGTCCCACTTATGTCTGGTGAACTTAAAATACCTTACCAACCAACCTTTCCTCTCTCTTTACACTCATGCCTTAGTATTTATGCCTTAATATTTCTGACATGTTTGATCAAAAATTATTCCTATTCATTTTAAAGTAGTTCTAACAAGAGTTACACTTTATGGCCTGAAATAGCTGATGGACATTCAAAAAGTGTAATTAAATATGCCACACTCACAATATACCACACTCACATTATACAAAGGTTTCTCAGGGCTACTTTCAGAAAAGAAAGAAGGTTTTTCTGAGTAAAACCAGAAATCCAGTGAAAGATAACCACTTCACACCTGCTGCATGCCTCTGAACATGTTTTGAGAACTTCCCACAAATCTAAATTCAGCCTTGATGAAAATGCCTAAAGCTCTGCCTCCTTTAGTCTGTTAACACCAAGGTGAATTTGTTCAGTGTTTTGAAAACGAAACCAAACAAAAATCAGCTTCTTCATCTTTAAAATATTACTGTGGTTTTTATACAGTAACTCGTATGAAGGTGCAGTAAACCTCCAGTGCCCCAGGGGCTGAAAGATTGCATTGCAGGGAAGCATGCTTTTTCCTCAAACTTGTCTGCAAAAGAGGAAAAAGTGATCTCTGGTATTCTCTACAGGCACTGGTGCATCCAAGCTCTTCTGCCTTCTGAGGAACAGCCTCATGGACATAAAAGAAATGGCCTCTCCACTCTGCTGAACGAAGTGTGGAGATTGCAGCAGGTTTTCCCTTGAGACCCTGTTCCATATTCTGCACTTCTCAAAAACATGCGAGCACAAATAAAACCTTTCATGTGTCACGTCCAGATCCATATCCAGGCAGGCACCCCAGTCTCAGTGATATACATTGATGTGCATTTGCAACGACTGCAAAACAACTTGTGCAGAAGAAAAATTACTGCCGGAAAGAAAAGCACCCTCTTCCAGAAGAAGCTATTTTCTAAAAGTCACAAACATAGGGAAAACCAGCCCACAGATTTCCCAATAAAATGTCATATCCAGCTCTCATAGCTCCGACATCCTCCCAGATACACAGACTGCTTTCTCAAAGAAACAACATGACCTGTGTGGGCATTACCAACTGCCTCATTTTGCAAAAGTCAAAACTCAAGAGGAAAATTTTTCTTCTTTTCCTGTTGTGTCAGTACAAAATGGAATGATGAGGCAAGATTGTTGTTTTCTGCAGAGAGATAGCTGGTTTGTGTTGAGGTCTAGGGAGTGTGACATCTTCTCTCTGGTGCAGTGAAAGCACAGATGCTCACAAAAAAGTGTGCACACTGGCAGGCCCTGCATTTTTTATTGTGGTAGATGGAGAAATATAACTATTGAAGGAATAATGAAGTATGCCTTGGAGCTATTCATGCTGTCTCTCTTGTACAAAATTCTTCTGCTCTTGAAATTAAAAGTGAGAAGAAATATTTTCTCTTCCTGACCCTGATAAAATCTTTGTATTCCAGAGAACAACCTTTATACTGAACACATCAGTCAAGGGCTTTTTCAGATGAAAAGAAAGTACATGATACGAAAACATGGTAAGGGTTCACATTAGTTTACTGCTTGCAAACAAGCTGAGTTTACTAGGATTCTGGTTACTAGGTCAGTTCACTGCATTCCTGGGAAGTCTAAGAATTTGGGTATGAACTGCATTGAGTCATCTGCCACATGATGGAAAGTAACCCCAAAAACTTCCCATATTAGTGTTGCATTTCCCAAAATAAACTTCTATTAAAATAGAAATACTGCAGTATAAGTAAACTGTAATTGAAATTGAAAATTTGTTTTTTAAGGAACAAATTCCTCAGCAATAATTGTGTTTTAAGCTAAACTTGTGACTTTCCCTAGTACATATTGAATCAAAGCCTTAATACATATTGAATGCAGCTTTAAATTAATTTATACTGTGGCATGCCCTGAAATTAAATATACCTCCACAAGAAAAATAATCATAGACCTCAAACTTCAACAATCCAACAATATCAAGAAACATTTTTCCACTGTAAAACTGGTGAAGTTTTTATGGGAAGACCCATAAAGAATGAATGGCAAAATGCTATTTTTTTAACTTTCCCTTACTACAATTTTTAAAAAAAGTCTGAGTCACATAAGTGCAAGAAGGTGACATTACAGTTGCTATTGTTGAATCTTTAAATATAAATGACTCCAAAGTATCGATAATCAAGCCACACACTCCGAGATGTTCAAGTCATAAATACTTAGTTAAACAGAGACTTACTAAATGGGCACATGGTACTAGGCTTCCTCTCTTAATTCTTAATTGAAAGTTAACCACACCAAATGAGAATTAGATACCTGGAAAATCACGGGCATGGAGGCTATGAATAAGGGTACTCCAGAATTAACTTTGTCTTGAAACTTCTTGGCATAAAAAGACTCACGTTGCTGCTGAATGACAAGTCTTTTTATTGTTAACTTGCATGCTGTACATGTGAAATACAAAATAACACTTCCTTTATGTTAAAAAATGATGGCATGGTATGAGAAAGGATGTTGTGAAAAAGATATGAAAAATAGATAGCTTTTAGGCAGCAGGATGACATCATGTCTGCCACAGTGTACCACTACAGATGACATGTTTCAAGCATATCAGTGACTTCTCAAGTCTGTTTTTGAAGTTAACTTTATGTTTTAAACAGAAGTTTGTTTCTCTAATCCAAAGCCCTGTCAAAGAAACTAAGGAGCACATAACAGGTTTGATGCTATGAGATAGCAAATACGTCAATTTTCACAGATTTTTGAAATATATGACAGAAAATCAGTAAAGTTATGTCAATCAGCAGGTCATGCCAACAGCTGCTGTGCCACCAAAGCCATCAAATTTCACAAAGTGGCCACATTTGATAACTTTGAAATACTCTGTATAGCAAGAGGGCTTTTGGTAACTAATCATGTCAATGTGGTTGACCGTCCTTCTGAATAATCTTGTATTAAGTAAATCAACCTGATTAATTAAGCATGGCACTGGTTGTCTCCCTGTGACTGTAGCTTCAAGAAAGGATGACAAAGCAAGCAGACTATAACTGCTCGATGCAGACCTGCCTATGAGCCCACATCTGCCAGCCCATTCATTTTAGATTTTATTACTTGAAAGTCATGAATCAATCGTACTGTAAGAAAAGTTAGATTATCCAGAATGCACTTGGAGAGATATTGAAAGATAATTTGTCTGCGCTTGATTTTGGAGGCACTGGCCAAAGAAAATTACATCATTTGTCTTAATTTTATTGCCCAGAAATAAGAGATTTATTAGCATATTGTTTTCAGTGTTTAAAATTCATTGTAAGCACAGATATATTACTGCATGAAATCAAAGATTTTTTTTTTCACTACATATAATTGTTTTGCAATGAATGACTAATTGTCAGATTAGAGTGGTTAGGCTATAGTGCTTAATATATGTTAAGTAACCATGTTGGAAACATTAATATTTTAGCATCCAAATCACAAAAGCTCTCCTGGAATTCCAAATTTATGCCAGCTACGTCTCCACCAAATCCAGTGCATGAGACATCTTCCTGCAAGGAATCCTGCAGGACTGTTTCACAGGTAAATTAGTCCTCAATAGTTTGTGATCACTGATCATGTCGCTTTCACTCTTTGACAAAGCCAAACTGACATTGATTTTTCACCTGGCATTTGAGGCAAATTCTCATGCTCTGACTCATAAAATCTAGCAGACTTCAGCAGGTGAAGCTGGTTAGTGTTCAGATACTAAGAACATTAATTGAAAAAGCTGAATCCATTCGGTTTTATGCTCTGATCTGTAGATAGTCTCCCCTGGCAGAAAGGAAAGGTGGACTACTGTAGTGATAACATCTTAAATCACCTCATGATCAGTTATCAGAAATCACATTACTGCCTTGAAAAAATTGTTGCTGAGAGAGTTGTCAGAATGTTCATACAAGCAAGATCTCTGAGTTTATAGAGAATTAAGATTATGTCTTAAAAATATTAATATTCAATTTTTGTATGGAGGCAGTCAGCTTTCATTCATAGCCCCAGTTTTGTTTCCACTAGAAAGAAAATATTGTTTTTTCTTTTATACAGGTATATCATGGTATCCAGATCTAACAGCTTAGTTTGGGAACAGTAGAGTTTTCGGCAGACCTCCTTTCCTCTGGAGAGCACAGAATGGCATGGGTTGGGGCGAAAGGATTAGAAACAACACACCCTTTGGACGTCTGAAGAGGACTGGCCAACCTCTTAGCCTGTTGCAGAACGCTAAAGAATCTCTGAACCTCAGTGAAAAAGGAGATCCAAAGGAAATTCTGATGGACAATTCCTACTGGATAGGGGACCTACAAAACAGGCTGCAAAGCAGAGAGGAGATATTGTTGAGCAAAGAGGCAAAGACCAGAGGCTGTTTTAAAGAGTGTGTGAGTAGGAGCACTTTAATTGCCGTGGCTCAATGGCAACAGTGTGGGAACATATGGGAACATACGGAGCTGTAAACATGAAAGTGTGAAACCTTGGTGATCTCAGGAAGAGGCCTTGCACCTTGTATTCAAAGCACAGTAAAAGAACTACTTAATTGTTCCTGGAAAATCAGCTGTATGTAAGAATGAAGAATGAGAATTTCATTAAGAACCAAGTGGTGATGAGGCTGTGGGTTTTCAGATCAACCAGGGCAGTTATGAGACAGAAGCCTACTAAAATAACATTGTAATTTGGCTTGCAGGACTTCAGCAAATATTTTGCTTTAATAAAAACACAGAAAGTCATGTAGATGCATATTATGGTCCCACTTAAATGATTGGAATAGTTCTATGCATGATCAGTACTATATTTTACATGTCTTGCACACTTTGGAACACTTCATTGTGCACAGTCCTTTTATGAGTTTTAATGGATGTAAACTGAGAGAGAACTTAAAACTACAAAGTCCAAAGTTGCTTTTACAATGATAGCCAGCTGTGCTTCAGAGCTGTAAAGTTGTTCAAGCTTACTCTACTGTTACTCCACTATTTTGCTCAAAAGGCTGTTCTAGAAAAGGCAACCATGACCAAGTAGATGAGATCACCAGGACCAGGCCAGTGGGACAGGCCAGTAACCAGCACCCAGTCAATTGGATTGGTATGATTTGTAGGATAAGGCTCTCTGTTTGCCTATTTTTGCATAACTGTTCTATATACTTCAAAACAGTTTAGAAATATTACTGAACATAAACTTCATATTTATATGGTGTTATAAGTAGTATAGTATAGTGATAGTATACTATAGTGATAGTATACTATCACTGCTATTATCACTATCATTAATATGTCATTTTTTGGCTACTCAAAGTGAAGCACAAAGATGTAAAGCTAATAATTTAAAAGTGACACACATATGCATATTCAGGAATCATTTAAGTAGTCTTTTCATTTATATTACGAATCTGCCACTGAGG
>VZTN01000134.1:1106-21918 GCA_013400515.1 Erpornis zantholeuca
AATTTACCTTTATGTGAGCTGAATCTGTTTTTCTGTCTCTGCTGGTTAACTCCTACTCTTCATCTTGTTCTCATTCTTTGTATCCTTCTGGAAGTAGTATCATCTGAGCTGGCTCTTTAATAATCTTCCAGTGTAATACGTGGATAAATTATTGTGGCACATAGTCTCATTGTTATGAGCCAGCTGTAAAACTGGGGAAGACAAGTTATGAAGAACTGTTACATGACTGATTGTCTACATTAATTTTGCCCTGGGTGTGTCTGCACTTTAGTCCAGTGTCTTTTGGCAAACACCATCTAGTGGACATTTACTCATTTTCAGCACAAAGGCTGTTAAAGAGCTCTTCCTGGGGCTGCCAGGATTATACTTATTTTTGTGAATGTGTGTCTCTAAGAACTCAGGTGGTACCTCTATCCACAGAACTTTCATGTTGGTAAAGTTCCATGCTATAGTCAGGCACCCGTCAGCCTAGAAGCTTAAGCCTCTGCTACTAAGAAATGCCAAGCAGGTAATGATTGATCTATTCCTTTTAGTTGGGAAGCATATCTAGTCTTCCCTAGGAACAGTGGATCTGTCAGAAGGCATAATTGCATGTAACTTGGAGCAAATCTTTTTGAAGACTGAAAAGCTGATGCTGCAAATAAAACCAGCCTCTCCTCTTCTACATGGAGAATGTCAGAGGAAATGGTTTCCTTTCCCCACTCCTAGACTATTGCCAAGAAAATTTCTAGCTCTGGAATCTCTTCGTTATGTAACACTTGGAGCTGATGAATACCTAAAAAGACTCCTTGTCTCTCCCCAGAAGCTGACTGGTATCTTTACATAAAACATTTTCCAGGAGTAGGACCAACCATTAATATCCATTTTTTGCAGCAAAAGCTAGTTGCAGAAACTTCAGTTTCTACCTGAGGTGGAGCCATGCCCCAGGATTCTTATTGCATTATTTTCATTATCAATCTGTAGTCTTCTGGGGTGATGTAGTTACCCTCCTATCTTTCCAGTCCCCAAATTATGAGAGGAGAAAGATCAGGTGGTGTATCATGTAAGCTCCTTGGTCAACATGTTTCGGTTCTCCAAAACTCAAGGTATTCATGTCAATATTTCATAACCAATGACTTCTGGTCTTGTGTAATCTCGAGGAATATCAGCTTCTGGAGAATCTTTGAACAATGACTGTAGAGGAAGCTATCTCTTTAAGAAATCTAGAAGGAAGCCCTCATTCTAATTAATTCTGCTTGCCATCCAGTAAGGGCAGCCAGTCTGTTCTAACCACACCCGTTTTTTTTAGAAACAAGTAAATGTCTTTACAAAGGCAGAGAGAGAGGAAAGTTGTAATTGTCTTGTAATTTTTCCTTTAACTCAAAAAAACCCTTAATAAGAAGCCTTAATATAAAAAAAAATAAAAGCCCCTTAATAAGAACATAAAAAGTATGTTTTGTGCCAGAGTGTGTGACATTCCAAGTATCTATTTTTTCTGCATAAGAATGCAAATTTCTATTTCCTGCTTCATGAGGCTGTGCAGAGCTTGTTGGTGTGTGAAGATTTTATCAGCTTGGAAATTTAGGTAGTCTCTTCTTCCCTGTAATGCTGTAGAATGTGTTATGCTTGAGCCACCAAAGAAGAAGGTCTGAGAGCTGAAGATTATTGTTTATCTGCAGTGAAATATTGACATGTTGCATTTGACTCCTTCCAGTATACTGGAGATGCATGGGCTAAATCTGTCTAGGAGTCATTTTTCTAATTTCTTTAATTACAAAAGGCAGACACAGTTTTTGACTGGAAGGTTTTGTAGGTCTGAGAGGAACAAAACAACAGGAAGCAATGTGTTGCTAGACAATCAAACCTCCCCAATTTTTCTTCTCTTCATCTATAGTTTGGGAAATTTGGGTCGCCTAAGTCCTTGATGAATGCCTGGTTAGATCTCTTTTCCTATATGTGTTTCATGTATTCTAATGATTCACTTTTCATTGTAATACAGAATGGTGAAACTTCTAGAAATCCAAACAATTCTGAGGGTAAAAGAAATCATTCACTGTCTAGCACTAATGTGTACTTTCCCTTTTCTGACAGCACACATAACAACTATGTCAACTTCTACCACGCCTTCTTCCTTCCTATCTAGGGCAACACATTTTTATTGCATTTACCTTTGTTTTAATTTTTAAAGGACTGAATCCAGCTTTTGAAATAGGTGTACAGGATGTATTCTTTTCATGCACTCAGTAAAGGTTCTTTTTTTCTTCTTATGGTTGCTGTTTGATAGGCAGAGCGTTGCCTGCAAGGGAAGTATTTTAGGGGTAATATTTTGAGGGTAAATGTAGTTAAAGCTGAAAAGTTCAGAAAGGTCTTGTGCTTAAAACAACACAATCGAGAAAGCAACAAAATATGGAAAGGGAGAACAAGTAACTTAAAATTGCCATAGAATTGTTGTATTGAAAGAAATTTCTGTAAACCATAGGGTTTTTGAAATTTGTAATCTGGGATAGAGATGTCACATGAAAATCAAAGGGTAGGGAAAAATAGGAGTGGAAACAGTGTTTTCTCTGTGAAATGTTTGTTTCTTAGGATATTCAGGAATAAGAGAAAAACATAGGAAACATAAAATAGGCTGAAGTGCTCAAAATGGGTTTTTGGAGGGAGATAAAACTGATGGGTGTGAAAGCAAAAGTGTTATTTTAGCTGGAAACCTGAATGCCAATTGCAGCCTCAAAAAGATGGATGGCACTGTATTTCTTTAAAGAAATTTACACCTAAAAAAAGCCCCATATGAGTAATGGCAACAGGATTTTTGACGCTACTTCGAAAATTAAATGCACGTGGGAGTTGAAGTTATTTTGTGTTACCAGGCAGGCAGAGCCTCCTGGTACATGGCTTTTGAAAGATGAAATTCCTGTTCTCGTTGTGCTAGGGAAATAATGTTGTATATGACCTGTGTGCTCAGTAACAGATCCTCACAGCAATTTTGTTTGTGAACAAATTGGCTGCATTTGAGGTGAAGAGAAAGAGTGACTTAAGAAGTGAAGAACAACTTGGCATGAGTGTGACAGAATAACCTAAACTTTCTGTTTAATTTCTTCATAACTACTGAGTTTCTTTTGAGAGAAGATACCTCACAGATCAGGGAATCGAGTGTATCTACATGGGATCCTGCAGGATGATATGCAAAATCCTGTTAAGAGCAATATGCTTCAGTAGCTGTTTCTGACAATGTAGGAGGAAGGATTATGGATCTTAATGAAATGAAGCAGAAGTTCCTTTAATCATTACAAATCTGCTCCTGACTCTCTGCTGCCATTCTTTTTTATGTGAACCCACACTCAGTATTTAATTTTCTGCATGCAGAAGTGCTGGTTTCTATTTGGTAACTTCCAAGTTTTGTAATGATCAGAGAAATGTTAACCACCTGAATGATACACGGGAATTGCGAGCTCTGGCTTGCAAGCAGTTCAGGAAGCTTCCCCTTGTTCTTGCACTAGAAAGCACTGCAGAGTTTTGTTTAAATTTTGTATTTTTGCCACACAGTGCTGTAGTTATACCAGCCTGTTGAGCTGCTATCAGATGTTGGCTAGTCTGTTACATTTGTTACTATCTTTTATAATGAGAGGTCAGGGTTTGATGGTTTTCATGTGTGAGGAATTGTCCTGTTCTGACTTCACCTATACAGGAAATTCTGGATTTTTAATTTTTATTCTTTTTTGTAATCCCTTTTGCCCACAAGACTCCTTTTTCTTCTCTCTTCTCAGCTCTCCTAGCTGCAAACTCCAGGATTTTTTTTTCTCGCAGGAATTAGAAACACAGGTTGTTTCTAGGCAACGCACATTTTAGTCTCAAGGCTTTGGCACCACAACACTTTGGAAGTTGCATCACAGTTAGATTTTTAATTTTTTTTTTTAATAGGTCAGAGTTGGAGAGTGGAGCAAGCTTTTATAATAAGTCACATTCTCTTGTATCTAGAGAACATAGAATAACAGATCAGAGAAGCTTGTTTCACTTCCTCTCATCCAGTTTCCAAAATGCTTGAGTATGCACTGAAGTGGGCCATCTCCTTAAAATAGTCCTAACCTTAAAATAGTGCTCATGATGCATGCAGTTGTGAAGGCATTGTGACTGCATGTCTGTCCGTGCAGCTCTTGGAGCTTTGTGGTTGGAGATGAGGAACTGGTGCTGGTGCTGCTCTCTCAGCCCCTCTCCCTTCACCCTGCAGCACTGCAGCTTGTGCTATGGCTGCCAAGCATTACCACTTTTATATTTGAAAATGAATACTGCATAATAGTAAAGTTTTTGAACCTGGTGCTTTTTCAGAAGTCCTCTTCAGGAATGGTGTTTTCAACAGGATTCATATATTGTAAGCATGTGTGTGTGTTAATTACATAGTGCTGAATACTTGATGTCTTAAAGGATAATTTTAATATTTTTCTCTATTTCTTAACCTGAAATGTCAAGCCATTGCATGGATAATTAAGTAATATTGAATTGATCCAACTAATGGCAGATATACATAATTTTTTGTGAGGTAATTCTGGATCATGGCATCTTTTCTGTAGAGGGACTGGAAGGTCTGAGTTCTCTGCTTATATGATGCAGAGACCAAAGTAAATGTGGAGGAGTTTCACACACATGTACCGCTCCACTGGCCTCCTGCATAACATCCTGGAAAAGTGAAAGAAACATGGCTTTATCATATCATCTATGTTTATTTCCATATTTATATATTAACCTCATATTTCCTCAAATTGAAGTAGCATTTTTTACAGAGCACCTTGCTTACAGGAGCTCCTGAAAAATGTTCCTGTATCTAGTAGTACACAATACAGCATGACAAACATCACGAAGGATATCAGCATTTTAGAAGCACTGGTGCAAGAAAATGTTGTATAACATCTCTGGCATTCAGTTTCAGCTGACATAGAAAAGAAAATCTTGTTTGTAGTGCCCAAATCCTTTGTTGGAGAAGGCAGTTATTTAGTAAGAAATTAAATTATTTACTATATAAGAAAATTTAAATAGAAACATTCTCTTACCTCATATAGAAATTAGCATTATAAATACGAATGTGTCTTTCTCCTTGAGCTGATAAGCAATCATTTGCCTTTTTCCTGATGAGCAGGAGTGTAAACAAAAATATTGTTTATTCACTACATCTTTATTCATTCAAAGCCATGTTTGACTTTTTATTAATTTGGTAAAGCTTTTAAAGGAGCAGATATGTAAATAACACTACTTGTCAAGCTGGTATTTTTAGCTGTTAACACGTGAAATTACTTTAAAGGGAAGTTTTGGATTTGTTCTGTGCCTCAGAGGAGATGAGGTCTGAACACTGAATTTTAAATTTTAATTGTAGCTTTGAAGCTTCCCCCCTAAAAGGTGGAATTCCTTATGTGTGGTGGAATAACTGTTCTTTGTTGTTAAGTCATTACAGATGACCAAGTGCTTTTGTTTCCAACAAAACTGTATTGTCTGGCTTTTTCTACACAGTGTTGACAATTTTGGACTTGGTCTTCTGCTTCAGACAAAGCAGATAAAACGCATGGTGTCATCCTATGTCGGAGAGAACGCTGAATTTGAACGCCAGTATTTATCTGGTGAGCTTGAAGTTGAGCTTACACCCCAGGTAAGGATTGTCTCTAAGAGACTGGTGATTTCTTTTCATCTAAAATACTGAGTAAAATAATGCTAAAGTCCTCTTATAAAATTGTTTTGCAATCCAAATGTTTTGCTTATGTGCTGAAGGCATCTGCCATCTGTGGTGGGCTGACCTTGATTCCAGGTGTCCACCAAAGCTGCACTCTCACTCCCCTCATCTGGACAGGGGAGAGAGAGTATAACAAAAGATTAATGGGTTAAGATAAGTAAGGGGAGAGATCACTCACCAGTGATTATGGGCACCAGCCCCAACCCTCCCTTCTTTTTGGCTGTAACTTTATCCACAATTTACCTCCTGCCTGCGAATGGCCCAGGGGGAGGAGGGAATAGGGGGTTGTGGTCATTTCATCACACACAGTGCTGCTCCTTCCTGCTCAGGAGGACCCCTCATGATCTTCCTCTGCTCCAGTGTGGGTCCCTTCCACAGACTGCAGTCCTTCAGGAACAGGCTGCTCTAACATAAGTTGCCTGCAGGGTCACCAGTCCTGCCAGCAAACCTGTTCCAGCATGGGCTCCTCTTTCCATGGGGTCACAGGTCCTGTCAGGATCCTTCTCCAGCATAGGCTTCCCATGGGGTCACAGCCTTCTTTCCAGCATTTACCTGCTTGGGCATCAAGTTCTCCGGTGGCTGCAGGTGGATCTGTTCTCCCACGTGGCCCACCATGGGCTGCTGGGGCACAGCTGCCTCATCATGGGCTGTACCTCGTGCTGCAGGGCAATCCCAGCTCCAGCACCTGGTGCACCTCCTCTCCCTCCTCCCTCACTCACCTTGGTGTTGCAGAGCTGATCCTCTCACATATTTTCATTCTGGATGCACTTATATCTGTGCAAGGAGTTCTTTCTCCTTCAATGTGCTATCCCAGAGGTGCTAGCACTCTTGCTGATGGACTCAGCCTTGGAACCAGCTGGCACTGGCTCTGTGGACATTGGGGGAAGCTTCTGGCATCTTCTCATAAAAGCCACCCCTCTAGCTACCAAAACCTTGCAAACCCAATACACCATCTTAGGGTCACACATCTGTTAAGAGCTGGCTGACTGTTCCTTGACTGATGAAATTCCTTTAATGGAATTAATTAATTAATAATACATTATATTCATTTGAAGTTTAATATACATAGATAAACACCTCAACGTAAATTTTATTCGAGATTGTAGAAAAAGGCAAGAGGTATGCTCAGCGCTGTGGCCTCAAATAAATGGAAGGAAGTGAAGGAGCTGCTCTGTTCCCATCTTGATGGCAGGTTTTGGTATAGTCTGTGTGCAATGCCTGCCATCTAGTGGGCAGGAATCAAATACCGTTCATTGTGAGATAAAAACCCTTTCTGGCTTGTTCATTAACTCTTAATGAAATTAATCTCTGCATACTGTAATGAGCCAATTTACAACTTTACTTCTTAGCACCATATTTTTAATTATTTTAGCAGCTACTCAAATAGCATGAATGCAATGAGACCCTAAAATGATCAATACCAGTTATGTTCTATTGAGATCAGCTTTTGTGAAGTTGGTGCTCTAACTTTAAAGCCTACAGCATGGTAGTGGGTGGCACTCTCAGATGTGACACACAACGTTTGGGCTTTAAACAGCTATTCATATAGGTTTCTGGGAAAAACAACAGTGTTAAGTTTGGATTGAGAATAGTATCTTGAGCTTCCTCTCTTGTGAATCACAGAATGGGTCAGGTTGGAAGGACCCACACTGGGTCATCTCGTCCAGCCTCCCTCCTCATCCCAGAGCACACGACACAGGATTGTGTCCAGATGGTGCTTGGGTATCTCCAGTGAGGGAGATTCCACAGCCTCTCTGGGCAGCCTGTGCCAGGGTGTGGTCAGTGTCACACAGTAAAGAATTTCTTCCTCATGTTCAGGTGGAATTTCCTGTGCATCACTTACTGCCCATTGCCTCTTATCCCGTTGCCTGGCACCACTGGACAGGGCCTGGCTGCCTCCTCTTGGCACCCCTTGTTCAGATACTTATAGGCATTGATGAGGTTCCCTCTCAGCTGCCTCTTCTCGAGGTTGTACAGGTCCAGCTCCCTCAGCCTTTCCTCATAAGAGAGATGCTCCAGCCCCTTGATCATCTTTGTTACCCTTCGCTGGACTGACTCCAGGAGGTCCATGTCTCTCTTGTCGTGAGGAACCCAGAACTGGACATAGCAGTCCAGACATGGTCTCACCGGGCTCAGTAGAGGGGAAGGGTCAGCTCCCATGACCTGTTGCAAAAGCTTCTCCTGATGCATCCTGGGATACCACTGGCCTTGACCACAAGGACACGCTGCTGATTCAAGGTCAGCTTGTTGCCCACCAGGACCCTCAGGTCGTTCTTCACCAAGCTGCTTCTCAGCAGGTCAGCCTCCATCCTGCACTGGTGCATGGGATCATTCCTTCTCAGATGTAGCACCCTGCATTTTGCCTTGCTGAATTTCAGGTTGTTCTTCTCTGCCCATCTCTCCAACTTGTTGAAGTCCTTCCAAAGGGCTGCACATCTCTCTGGGCTGTTGGCCACTCCTCCCAGCTTTGTGTCATCAGCAAACTCATTGGGGAGGCATCTGCCCCTTCCTCCAAATGATTGTTGAATGAGTTAAACAATACTGGGTCCTGTATTGATCTTTCTCGGGCACCGTTAGTGACAGGCCTCGAAGTAGACCCTGCACCACTGATTATGATGATCTGGGATCAGCTGTTCAGCTAGTTCTCAATCCACCTAACTGTCCTCTCATCCAGTCCACACTTCCTGAGCTTGCCCATGAAGATGCTGTGAGAGAATGTTTCTTAGAATTCCAGACATGAATGGAAAAGTTTCTTTAATGCCCAGTCAGCAGACCTGAAAATAGTCAGACACTTGTCATGTCTAATGTTTCAAATGCAACAAATCTCACACTGCATTTTTTCCTTCATATTTAATTTTCAGTACTTTCACCTAGAAGACTGTGAACTCCTTGGACATGTAGTTGGCTTTGTTGACTACAGATAATCTATGTAGATCCAGCATGGAAATAATGATTTTACACTGTATAATGGCAAACAGTAAGGTGAATTAATTGCTTACTAGGAGATGTGGGGATTTGAAATATTTGTGTCAAGAAAAATAGTCTTTTGTAAAAAATTTTGGTGTAACCTTAGGCAAAATTAGAGACTTTTATATTATTTTTGCACCATAAGGGAGAGGTCATGGTGAGATCTTGAAATGCTAAGGCTTCTTAGAACACAGGACCCTGTATCGTTGCACGATTTGCATCTGCTTCTTGCCATCATTTTGAAAACCAACCAGAAGTCCTTGTGCTTCTTGCAGGATAACTGGGGAAAATGCAATCGATGTGGTAGAGGCTCTTAAACTGGATAATTAGCCATTGTCTTTCTTTAAATCTAGGAAAACATAAAAAAAAAAAAATCCAGGAAATGATGCTAATGAAAAGCAAACACACATTTTTGGCTGAAAGTCCATAGTTAAGGCAAATGAGGAATTTTGCTGTTAGTATCTGTAATACAGCTGGACATAGAGAAGACTGCAGACAGGGTGGTCAAACAGCATAAAAACTGCTCTATTTGTTTTTTGGTATTCTTGGCACGGGCAACCCAGATCACAGGACTCCTTTTTCCTTTCTCAACCTGCCATGCTTGGCTGTTTCAACTTGGAGTGGATTCTGAAGTTTTTCTTATGATGTTTTTGAATGAACATCAACTGTTAGAGAAGAAAAAACCTTCCAAGATATGTAGCCAGGTGGGAAAGAGAAAAAGAATGCTGTACTATTCTCCAGAATAATGGATTGGGAAACAAACTAAAGGAGAGGAGACACAGTCAAGTGCTGGGGCCTGGGATTTGGCAGGTAGTTGTATGACAGTGTCATCTCAAGCAATTTATGACTATGTGTCAAGCATTTTTTGCCATATCCAGTACCAGTCCCACATGGGAAAGCTACATGTGAGGAAGAAATGATGATCACCTCTGTCTACTGAGTACGGAAGGAAAAGCTCCAAATGACAGGATATAAAATAAAATTAATTCAAGCCATTCATCAAAGTTTGATCTGTTGGTCCCAAATGATGATTTTTTAAATATGTTTTCCCACAGGGTACACTTGCTGAACGTATTAGAGCAGGAGGAGCAGGAATCCCAGCATTTTACACCAGCACTGGCTATGGGACACTGGTGCAGGAAGGGGGTGCACCCATCAAGTACAACACAGATGGCACCATTGCCATTGCCAGCCAGCCAAGAGAGGTAAGAAGTTTGATTGCCATTAGGAAGCCTGCAGCTTTGAAAAATGAGTTTCTAACATACTTATAAGATAAACAGGAGTTTAAGAAGGATTAGTTTAACCTTACTATATTCAATTACCTGGATATCTGTGGCACCAGACATGTCAGTTTTGCTCCCATTGCTTACTGCTGTCCTCTGTGATGTGTTCGAAAAGTTTTTAACATTCTAGAGTGATTTAGCATCAAGAACTGGCTCAAGCGAAAGCCTGCCTTGCTGAGTTACTCTTCACTTCACTGTTCTCTGACCAGGTTTTCTGTGTATACAAACAAATTTTGTACCAGGCCACTGTAGAGCATAGAGCTGTTTGAGAACAATCTCCTGTGAGGGGGCAGGTCCTCTTTAAATACTGTGTCATGCAGCAAGCAGCCTTGAAACTGTACGTGGAGCTTCAGCCTTAGAAGAAATTGGATGTTTTCCTGCTAAACTGGGAAGAACTCAGATAACAGAAATTTCAGTAAATGCATTTCCCAACCTCTGAAATGCAAATTAGTCTCAGTATTTAAAACTGCAAAGAAATAAAAAGACTGTATGTGCCTTTCAAGGGAGAAACAAGGGTTTAATTTTGAAACTGAATGTAGAATTTGGAGAAGGGAAGAGATATCTCAGTGCCATAATTTTTCTTGAAGAAATGGGTGGGACTAATATTGTGTGTTCCAATTAGGCTGCATACAACATTAAATTTCACCTCAAGAACATCTCTGGGTTAAAGGTAATTCCACCATAACCCATGATTTTAATGTATTTTATACCTGACTATTTGCAGACATATCTAGACATGGACACAGTCTTTTTTATTCACTTAATTTTTTTACTGCATACAACATTATGGCCTTTTATCATATGGAAGAATGTTTTGTTCATTAAATAGCTTATAAGTTTAATAACATTTTTCTTCATTTGTTTTTCTTTTGACACTTGTGGGAAAATCTCCCTTACTCTACTCAACTAATAACTAAGGGATGCTAATAACATAACTAGTGTGATTTGTTCAATTCATTCTCCACATCCATTTTTCATGGAAGTATCATTTTATAAAGACTCAGATCTCCTTTTATGGTACTGGCAAGCTGACTGATGTACACTTTTCTCAGACTTCCCCCCCTTTTAGCAATTTTAAAAAACTCACAAGTAATATTTGTGTATACTCTCACCTTCTACATAGTTAAGAGTGATGTATTTTCATCTCTATAGGATTAAAAGACTAACTGCGTCCCTGTTCCATATTTTGGCTTCAGGCACAATATCATTCATTGCAAATATTGATCATAAATTCAGGGAAAACCAAATTAAATTCAGCCTGTCAGATGACATGATTTGAGTAGTCTATCTCAAGCTGACTTAATTTTGGAATTGGGGTTTCTGATGGTGGACAGTGTTTATGAACTTTTTCAATAATTCTGCTTTAGCACTTCAGTTTTTGATTAGCTGGTAGATGTGCAGGACAAAGCATGTCTAATTCCAGTAGATGGAGCAGGAGGAATATGGATTCTCATGCTGTTTCACTAGAGACACTATGATAAAACTGTGGCTTACAGCCTATCCATGCTTCTCTGTTATTATACAGTTTTTCAGTTAAAACTTTACATAATTCAAAAAGAAGTCAAAATATAATAGTCTGCAAAATTAACCCCTAAAATAAGTACCACATGTGAAATCTGTTGGAAGAAACCTTGATCTCAATTTTGTACTTTTCTCTGTAGGTGAGGGAGTTTGATGGCCGTCACTTTATTCTGGAGAAATCGATTACAGGAGATTTTGCTCTTGTGAAGGCATGGAAGGCTGATCGTGCAGGAAACATCATTTTCAGGTATGACTTGTTTACTGGTGGGTAAAGATTATTATACAGTTTAGATAATGAATGAGAAGGAGAATCCTGTCTCCTGTGTTACGGCAAAATAATGTTTTACTGATTTCACATTCTTTCTTTTCATATTGCCTTTCCCTACTGTCTAATTACACTGCTATAAAACATCAAAATATAATTGCTTTTTCTAATGAATTTTGAGAATTCAAACATAGCTATGAAATAAAACATTGGTAGTTAAAAATGAGACACAGCAGACCAAAGTCGTTATGATGACTGTTAAGAAATTTAGTGACATTCTCTTCCTTTCAATTTTCATGTTAGTTTGGGTCCTTTTTCTGGAGCAATTAAAGGCTGACCGAAGAAGTGTGGGTTCATGTATGACAGAAGAGAAGGCAACTGAGTCAGCCAGTGAAAGGGAAACTGATTCTGTCTAAAGAAAACTGTGTTAAAGTTTGATTTGATCTCAGTGGTGTAGGGAAAGGCATCGTATGAATTTAAACATCTTTTCAATTAAAAGTTTCATGTTGCACTGCTGAGAAAATCTTTTCTATGAGTTGCTCTGTTTGTGTTCTGGTTTGTCCTAAACTGAAGCAGGAGAGAGGTTTGCTTATGTTTAATGCCTGGTTTTTATTTGTTTGTCTTATGGCTATCAGATGAAAAGGTAAGTGTTGAGTTATCACTTGCAGTTTATTACAAGGAGATGCTGATTCAAAGTCTGTCTTTGTATATATTAGAACAAACAAGGAGTTTGAAAAGCAACTGAAAAATGCACGTGTAAAGCAATACCCATAAAGTAATGCTCTTCTTTACAGATATATGTGTATATATATATCTCTCCACATAATTAATACTAAAATAAAATACTTGAAAATTAATAAAAGAGTTTTTATTTTGCCCAACTCTTGACATCCTGACTTGCCCACTGGCAAGACAATATGGTTTCAGATTGAAAATTGACCTTTTTTGTGTGCGTGCAGATGAATTTGATGGCTGCTAAACTGCTTTCCTTAGGCTCTAGTACACTGAATATAGGAAACACTCTTCCCCCTTGCCCTTGTGTTTGATCCTGAGTCACTACTCTCTGTGCTTTTATCCTGTATCTACCTACTGATGCATAGTAGATATTTGTGAAAAGTTCTTTCATTCTCCAAAGAAACAGACTGGTTGTGTTCTTCTTTTACCCCCTTCCTTTATGTCCTGTTCTCTGCCTTTCCTTCTTCCCGTTCCTTTCAGAAGTCTTCATATATCTCCCACATTCACAGAATACAGCTGATACCAGGTACTACTTTGATCTGGAGGGAAGACCTAAAAATCTTGACTCCTCCCTTCAACTGTAACTAATCAAAAATGGAAACATATCATCATCTTGTGTCCTATTCCATATAGAATATTGCTAGCTCAAAGGAATTTGCTTATGATAAACAGTGACCTATTCTGTTTCTGGATGAGACATGATAATCTGATGACATAGAACAGAGAAACACAGGCTTGTCTTATAACTTGCCATCTGCTACCACTTTCACAGCAGTGTGGTACCATTCATAGCGTATTTCCTGTGACTCTGTGGAGCTTGTAGCAATGGTGTAAGTCTCTGCCAAACTCTTAATCACCCTCAAGCTAAGATCTTTTATAAATTTAAAGGATGTACTTTAGGTACACTTACTTGGACCACAGACTGGCATTAATGTTTCTCTATTCTCATACATCAAGCTATACTGTTTCCTTGGAATCCATAAAGGCACCAACTTCTTTAGAAAGCTATTTTAAAAACTGTTTGTTTTGGTTTTCTTTTTAAAGTGATACTTCATGGGCCCTAGATCTTTTGTTCCATACAGCACATTGTGGCGGCTTTCATTCCAGGCATCTTCATGCTGAGTGGAGTATTCTGCACCACTTATCAGTGGTTAGCTTTTGTCTAACAAAGGCCTGTGTCTGACTCAGCAGGTAATAGCTTTTAGGTACAGTACGCCATTAGCAAGACAAATAATCTAAGACTCTCTCAAACACAATGAAATAATCTCACCTTGTGCCTATGATAACTGAAAGAATACATGGGCATTTTGCTTTCTTAGTCTGATGCAGGTGCTAGTTCTACTTAGCTGAACAGAGTGTCTCCAGGTCCTAACCTTCCTTGGAGCTTTGCTCATTAGGGACAACATCAGGGAGTGCCACTGCTTCTGGTGATAGTCACCACAGAATCCCAGAATGGCCTGGTTTGAAAGGGACCCTAAAGATCATCCGGTTCCAGGCCTGGCAGTGGACAGGAACATCCTTCACTGGGTTAGGTTGCTCAAAGATCCATCGGGCCTGGCCTAGAACACTTCTGAGGATGGGATATCCACAACTTCTCTGGGCAATCCGTTTCACTTCCTTACCACCCTCAGTAAAGAATTTGTCCCTAATATCAAATCTAAACCTCCCCTCTCAGTTTGGAGCCATTCTCCCTTGATTTGTCACCACATACCCTTGTGAATAATCTCTTTCCATTGGTCTTGAATATTCCCTTCAGGTACTGGAAGGTTGCAATTTGGTCACCCTGAAGCCTTCTCTTTTCCAAGCTTAGCAATTCAAATTCTCTCAGCTTTTTCTTGTAGGAGAGGTTCTCCATCCCTTTAATAATCTTGGTAGTCTCTGGACTCACTCCAACACGTCCCTGTCTTTTCTGTGCTGGGACCCCAGAGCTGGAAGCAGTGCTCCAGGTGGGTCTCAGCAGAGTGGAGCACAGGGGCAGAATCCCCTCCCTCCTCTGCTGTCCACAGGGTTCTGGATGCAGCCCAGGACACGTTTGGCTCTCTGGGCTCTGAGTGCCCATGGCTGGGTCATGTCCAGCCTCTCACCCCCAGCACCCCCAAGTCCTTCTGGGCAGGGCTGCTCTCAGTCTGTTCATGCCCAGCCTGTGCTGGTACTGGAGGTTGTCCCTACCCAGGAGCAGCACCAGCACTTGGTCTTGTTAAACCTCATCAGATGCCCATGGGGCACTTCTCGAGCTTGCCCAGGTCCCTCTGGATGGCATCCCATCCTTCAGGTGTGTCAACAGCACCACTCAGCTTGGTGTCATCTGCAAATTTGCTGAGGGTGCACTCGATTCCTTTGTCTGTGTCATTAATGAAGATACTAAATAACATTGGTCCCAGTACAGAACTCTGAGGGACACCTCTTGTCACTGATGTCATCTGGGACTCTGAACCATTGACCATTAACATCTGGATGTGACTGTTGAACCAATTCCTCAAGTACCAAACAGTCTATGCAATCACATCCATCACTCTCATGAGATTAGAGACAACGATGTTGTGGGGCTGTGAAGCCATGTCAAAGGCTTTACGGAAGTGCAGAAAAATCACACCCATCCACTGATGTACTCGCTCCATCACAGAAGGCCACTATATTGGTCAGGCAGGACTTGCCCTCAGTGAAGCTGTGCTGGCTGTCCTGAATCACTTTGCTTGTTTTCCCTGTGACTTAGCACAGATTCTAGGAGTATGCACCATGATCTTCCCAGGCACAGACATCAGTAGTTCCTGGGGTCCTCCTCTATGCTGCTTTTAAAGATGGGAACCATCTTCAAATATCATGGAGAGCAACTTGTCTGCCTCCTTTGGTTTTCCTCCCTTTTCATCTGGTACCATTCTGCTTTGGAATTCTAGCCCAAAGTACTTTGACTTTACAAGCAAACATGTGGCTTGTTGGTGATGAAAATAGACTATTGACAAAGGAGCAGAAATGTTGACAGGATAATATGAGTCAGAGCCTCTGCTGTCACGGTCATGTCAGGTCATCTCTTCATGCTTTAACTGGTTCTGCAATACATAAATTCAGCTCATACCCGAGGTGTCTCTGCACTGTCATATCATTAGGTATGTAGTGGATGTAGTTTCTTGGTTTAGTCTGCTATGAACTAGTTTGCTATCTTTTGCCTCTGGGAGAAAAGATATCATGCCTTTGGGTCAGCATAGAAATCCAGTGGAACAATAGAACTTTGTAGGCATTGATGAATCTAGATGTCCAGGAAATTATCTTAAAAAGGCAACTTTGTCTAGCTAGTTTTTGAATTTCTTACTGCTAACTCCTTAACACTATTCTGTGTTGGAAAATAAATTTAATGCTTCTGGTTTTTTTCCTTCTGGATGATGTGCTCTTTAGAAATAAGGTCTTTGATCCCATAAAACTTCTGGATGGTGTGTTCTTTAGAAATAAAACCTTTGATCCCATAAAAGACTGCTGCTTCTGAAACAACTTTACTAACTCAAGAACAGTCTAAATGGTGGAAACTTTTATAAATTATGTCAGATTAGAGCCCATTAACTATTCTAAATGTCAAATTAATATTGAAATGTTTCCTTGTAGTTTTTTCCCTATGTAAAAATAATTTTATATCAGTTTCTTCACTAGCAGAGTAGCCACTACAATCTTGAGAAAGTCTTTGGCTCAGAAAAGTAGTCACATGGGATGAAATATTGAATTGTTAGTTTTGTTGTCTTCCTTCCCCCATCTGAATCAATTTCTCAGCTATTTTAATTCAGCTTTTGGAACTCTGCTTTTCTTCTCATTTCCTCCTTTATGTAGCTTAAGGTAGTTTTTCCTGAAACTAACTAACCAACTACTACCTAACTAGTATTGTATTCATCTCTCAGAGGAGAATATAAATTAGCGTGGGTTTTTTTTTCCCTTTTGTTTCTTATTCTTATGTCCTTCTTTTGAGTCTCTATAGCCACCGAGAAGAGCCATGGGCAGAAGATATTAATAGACTCATATAATCATAGAATATGCTCTGTTGGAAGGGACCCACAAGGATCATCAAATCCAACTCCTGGCCCTGCACAGCACTGTTCCCAAGAGCCACACAATGTGCCTGAGAGCACTGTCCAAATGCTTCTTGAGCTCTGGTGCTGCTGTGACCACTGCTGTGGGGAGCTGTTCCAGTGCCTAACCACTCTATGGGTGAAAAACCTTTTCCTGGTATCCAACCTAAACCTCCCCTGGCTCAGCTTCCCATTAAGGACATTCCCTCAGGTCATGTCACTGTCACCACAGAGCAGAGATCAGTGTCTGCCCCTTTGCTTCCCCTCATGAGGAAGTTGTAACTGCAGTGATGTCTCCCCTCAGTCTCCTCCAGGCTGAAAAGACCAAGTGACCTCAGCCACTCCTCATTTGGCTTCCTCTTAAGCCCCTTCATCATCCTTGTGACCCTCCTTTGGATACTGTCTCATAGTTTAATATATTTTTTATGTTGTGGCACCCAAAATTGACCCCAACACTCGAGATGAGGCTGCCCCAGTGTAGAGCAGAGCAGGACAATCCCCTCCGTTGCCCAGCTGGCGATGCTGTGCTTGATGCTCCCCAGGACACGCTTGGCCTTTTGTTAGAGGCTTCACAGCAGCTGTGCATTGCCGATAAAACGGCATTTCCCCAAGAAATGCGCCTTTGGGTATAGCTTCGACTGTGTCGATATCTGGAATCCTGTCAGAGCTGCCTGTTGGCGTCGGGATGTGGCCTTGTCCCTTCCCTGCCGCGGAGCCAGGAGGTGGCAGCAGCGGCCCGGGCTCGGAGCGGCTGCGGCGCCGGCACGGTCCTTGCGCCAGGGCAGAGAGGGGCAGAGCACCTCGCAGGTCAGCCATTAGACTCCATCGTCTTAAGGGCTTTTGTCGCAGCTTAAATGATTCTGTGATTCTATGAAATAAGGATGGTCAGGGACAAAATAACGTTTTCTGTGGAAAAACTGTGTGCGAAAGGAGGTTTTAACTTGTTTTGAACCCTGGTTTCATGTATTTTGATGAAAAACTTTCAAGAATTCTACTTTTAACAGAGAAAAATGCTGAGAAGCTATCAGGGGAACACAGCTAAAACCTCTGTAGATTTTCTTAATTATTAAATGTGCCACACGGTTTTGTTTTGGTTTCTGTTTCCCCTGTGCCTACTTGGATCTTGGTGCAGATCCCAACACAGGTATACATGTCACATGTTGCTTTTATTCTCTAGAGTTTCTTTTGCCTTGGTACAGAAATCCTGTAGGATGAATGCCAGTCTTACAGTGAGTGCCAAAACTGATACAGTTTTGTTTTTTTTAATTAAGAGAATTGGATTACATTTACTGCTGGGTAAAGTGCTATCCCAAGTCCTAGTATGAGTTTTGAAAGCATACTTGAGAGTTTGTTAGGCCTGGTGCTGGTCCCCTGTGGATATTCATTTCATTCTTTGTACAGTGAAATAAAGGCATTGTACAAAGTCCAGCTAGCTGCTGCTTTTAGATCCAATAAATGAAGGTATCAGTAACATAACCAATTTCAATTAAACAGTGTGCTGATTGAGAGTCAAAAGAGCTGTAATAAATACTTTCTAATGTAGCAAAATATGATTTCATTTCAGATGCATCTTACACAATTCCATAATACTTTTTCCTCCCTTGTCTTTTTCTTTTAATAATTCTCCAGCAATTTGGCAAAAAGCTTTGTGATTCTTACAATACAAACATACTTGTAGTAGCTTATCTCTGAAAAGTCTTTAATTGTACTATTACAGCCTTTAATTTTTTTTTTTTTTTTTTTTTTCCAGAAAAACTGCAAGAAACTTCAACCAACCTATGTGCAAAGCTGCAAAGACAACTGTGGTAGAGGTAGGGAATTGAAACATAGTAAGCCCTATACTGGTATAATCAACATACCCCTTTATTTTATGTGGTATTCTGGAGACCAGGTTTGGGGATTTCAAATAATTACAGGATTTAAAATTAGAGATGGTCGTCTAACCTCTTTCCTTGGATAGCCTGCTCCTGACATTATGCTCTGCTTTGGTGATTAATTCCTTGGTTGCTGTATATCTGATCCTGACCAGGACTTCACTGTGATCAGCCTTTGAAAGTGAAACAAAGCAAATTTGTTAAATAAAGTAATACGTGGATGAAACAGGAAAAGAGTAGGCTTAGGCTGTGCTTGAGAAGATTCTCGTAAGACTTTATGCAAAACTTCTTGAAAATAAAATCAAGTACATAACAACATACATTAGGCAAACCATAGAGCTATCACAGTCATGGTCTCTAAAATTTAATAAATTACATAAACATCACTCCACAGTGAGATACAGACATTTGGCTGTGTCTTGAAAAAGAGGATGGACTAGCTGATCTAGAAGTTTCTTCCAATCTTTTTGCCCTTTTTCTTTGTCTGAAATGATAATGTTTAAAAACATGAAGCAGCCTACACTTGAAAAATATTGGTGCCTGGAGAGTTGCTAAGGCATAGCAATATGTAAAAGATACACTGCTCTATTAGCTTTTTCTTCACTCTCTGGTAAGTTTTTTGTATGCCTAATAAAAGCTAAATACAGCTTGGCAGTAAGATCAAGACAAACTCATCTAGACTATTTCTAGTAAATGGTTTATGGAAGAGGCTTTTACTTCTCCAGGATTTTTGTTTGGGGGTTGGTTTGGGTTTTTGTTTGTTTGTTTGTAAGATGTTATTTGGAAAATATATTTGTTATGTAAGCATCTCTGAATAATACATTTGGGAACTTCAGTTATTTCTTTGTGCCGTACAAAACTATGATAAAAAATACCGTGGTATTTGCCACATGACTTACAGTCACAATGCAGCAAAACATTTTCATGTTTTGTTTTCAAGAAAGGTTTCAAGTGTTTTTCTATTTAAAAATTAAATAAAGTATCTTTCTGTCTAGACACTTGTCCTTCATACCTTGTTCAGTCTGGCATTTAAAAAATTTAAGTAGACCAAAGCCTTCCACCTACATTCCATCTTATTCTCTCTTTCTGCTCTTCTATCCACATATGATAAGGTAGAATTTTCTTGTCAGTGAGCAACTGATGTGACATCGTTCTTGCTGTAATTCTCCTTATCAGCTGTTAGTAGATCTGCTGTGAACTGTGTCCACTTTGAGTCTTACTGCATTTTCAATACCATTTATAAAACTGTCAATCTTTTTGCAAGATGGCATATTAATATTACCTTACAACTCTGTTTTATATGGACAAGTGAGATGAAGATGCAAAACCACAGATTTAGGACAAATATTTTGAACCATCCTTGACTTAGCTTCTACATGTCATTCTTTCAAAATGGAATTCAGAATGTTGCATTTAGATTTAAGAGGTCAAACCGAGGGAATCAGAAGGAAATATCTCAATATGGTGTCTAGTACATCCTCAGTACTGAGCACTATAATGTCTCAGCTAATCACTAGGGAACTGAGGCAACTAAAAATTTGAGTTTTGCCTGACTCCTTAGTTAATGTTGTTCAAGGCTGAAGGGTGAAACTCTCGATCCCATTTACACGGAAAAAAAACGGTTTTTGTAGGGTAGTAATTCAGATGCTGTCTTAGCAGCAGGGATTTCTAAATTCTGGTGTTTGTTCCCAGCTCTGTTTCTGTTTTCCACTGACTGAACATCTAACTGAATTTAAGCAGACAGTTCAAGTCTCTAGGAGTAGAGACTTGAAGCCAACCCTGCTCCTTTCACCAAAATAGCTACAGGTCAGTCTTGTCTTCAAAGATAAAGTGATTACCTTAGGTATTCAGAATTGTAGTTTCCCACTTTCCCTAAAGAGATTTACTTTAGTTTCTGATCATTGATAATAATATGGAATGGCATTTGGCATAGTAAGATAACTACTGGAAATCCAATCTCAATGTATCTGTGAACTTGGGGAAAACAGGAAGTTAACTGGAAATCAATGACATTTATTAACTTGTCCTGCTAAGTTAACCTGAGGAGCTGTGAAATCCAACATGCATACACACTGAAAGACTTTTTTTTTTTTTTCTCTTCTTAATGCTGCTGTTCTCTCATTTTAGTCTGTGTGGTGTTTTACACACTCTTGTCTGAAGTACAGACAGACACTGAATATTTGTAACAATTCAGAGGCAGGCAAATTTTGTGGATGTGAAGGATAAGAGAAAAGAAAAGCAGATAAGAGATAAACCCCACTTCTCAATCTCATAGCTGTTATTTGTTTAAAAATTCGCCTGTATTGTGAGGAGGGAGATTGGCTATGCATAGAAGAAGGAGGAAGTCAGACTGTACTATTACCTGCCATTTTTGGAACACACAGTGAAGAATTACCGATTTTTAAAATGTCAGATTAAACTATCTG
>VZTN01000136.1:3247-36022 GCA_013400515.1 Erpornis zantholeuca
CCCTCCTCCCTTGTAAATATACTGTGCTAAACCTGGTTATCAAATAATCAAAAATTCTTGAGCTCACTGATATGCCTGATTCTCAGCACGGTAACCAAGATAGTCACTCAGTAGTTGTAACATTGGACTTTTAAATCTCATTTAATCCATTTGAATGTCTCTCAATAAACTTAATGGGTTTAATTATGGGGATCCATAATTAGTTAACATGTTAAAGAAAAAGACATTTCCTTGAAATACTTACAACATATACATTTTTAGAGAAATCTTTTCTGAGGTATCCAAGTGCAGAGTTGCTTAAGTGGGTGCTTTTCTGTGAAATTCTGGATTTTCATTATACCCTTTACTCTAAGAGCATATCTTGGCAAGGGAAAAAAAGATGTGAAGATTCAATATCAGCTGCTGTAAGATTAAATAAAACAGTTCTATGAAAAAAAAAAAACCCTCAAACCTACATTGCCAGAGCAGAAGGGGTCAAACAATAAAATACCCATTGTCTCCTGTCAAAGTAAATCACACTAACAGGTTGCTATGGCACAGGCGTTATGAGATACTTGATAGCAATATTTTTAAGATGGGAAATCTGTATTATCTAACAATAAAGGAGGCATGGAGAGAAGTGTTTATCTCAGGTTATGAACATGCATCTAGGAGAAGGCAGGTGACATGTATTGCCTAGCATGTGACATTAATTTCCTGTGATCAAAGTTAGGTCTGTATTTTTCTACTCAAATTCTCTGATAAAAAAGCACTGCTTGATAATGTTGTCTGCTTTGATCCATAAATTTAGCAAATACTTTTGACTAGTTTCTACAGTCCTCATGGTAGCACAGGGATGGTCTGCTTGGGTCCTGCTGAGCTGAGCTACCAAATGGGCACCACTGATACGACTGTGGCCCCATCAGTGCACTCAGGGCTTCCACAAATTCAGTGCTGGGTCATGAAAAATTTCTGCTCTGTTCTCTGTGACCCGTTCCATGTGACAGATATCCTCTGAAGATGTAAATTAATCAGGTCCCATAGTCTCAGTCACAGAGGGACCAACTTCATCTCTGATTCATGAAACATGTTTGAGTAAGGGGAAGAAAAATGTCATCTCCTTTCCTCTTCATTCGCTAGCAATTTGAAGCCAAGCTCAGAGGACAAAATACTTTTTTGGGGTGTGTAGTGGTGAAGGTGCTGGAATAGGGATAGAAAATTTATTACTTTCTGGATTAGATTTAAGACCTATTTGTGTTGCTCCTGGATAATGTTTATGACTGACTTTAATTTGCCAGGGGCCCAGGGTGGTGTTTCCTTGCTGGGGAAGGCAAAATTTTGCCATATACTTCCTTCTCTATACAAATCTCACCATCTCTTAATCCAGCAAGTTGGTTTAGTCATTGGTTGTCTCTCTGATTTGTTTCTACATACTGAGCACAATCAGAATCTGGTATTTAGGCAATGATCTACCACAAATAATTATTAAAATCTTTTATTACTCTGTTGTCAATTACAAAGCTGAGAACATCCTGTAAGGAAGACAGTGTGTAGGGAGGAAGAAATGAAAGACAAGGAATAGTATTAATTAAATATGCTGAAACACAATGTCAGCTTTAGACATGGACCATTTTATTATTTTGATAGCTCTTTCTTTGGAATTTAGGACTATACTGATAGTAAGCAGGCAGTGAGTTTGCATGTGCTGTCAGATTTTCTAATTGCAAAATCATTCTCTTGAGATTTTGCTCTCTTTTTTTTTTTTTTTCCCCACACTTTCCCATTTTCACATCATATTTTTCACTATGCTTCTAAAACTTCACAAAAACTTCTGAGATCTCCATTCTCCCATTCCACGCCTCTTGGAATCTGCACGTCTGAACAGAACCAGAGTTTGCATTGCCAATAGAGCAGACATGGAAATGAAACACTTCTGATTTCTCTCACCCAGAATTTTTTAGCTAGAGTCCATCTGCTCACCAGTGCCTATTTAGGAATGCACAACACCTTTTTCTTCTTTCCTAGCAGCCAAACTGAACAAGAGTGGGTGGAAATATTAAAATGACACTTTTGAACCAAACTGTAACTTTTTATTAAATGGGGGGGGGGCGGGGAAAGTGACATGTCTCATTTATAGTTTCTGAGCTGTAGCTGAAAAGGCAAAATCTATCTGGCAAAACAGTCATGGCTATATTTTCAGTAGTAAATAGGATTTTGCATCTGACATCAAAAAATAGTCCTTTGAGTAAATCGCTCAAATTGACTATAGTCCATTGTTAGGAAAAAAAAAGCATTATTAAATGACAAGAATAATTTTTAAATGGACTGCAAACTTCTGCTTAAAGATGGAGGGCATGAGGGTTCTGCTGAAGGGTAGAAAGGTGATATTTTAAAAATTATTTTTCAAATTATTCACTGAAAACTCTTGCATGTGATGTTTTACCCACATAAAAAAATGTGAATGCAGTTTGGCAATGATTATGAAATGTCAGATAGAAGCAATAGTCAATGGGCTTGAATTTCAAATGTAAGCACCTTGAAGAAAGGAAATAGTACTTCTTCTCACATTTCTTTTACCAGTCCATTGCATTACAGAATTCAAGCACTTCCCCACTTTCTGTACTGAATATTGTACTCCTCTTACCTGGAATAATGAAACTGGCATTACAAATAGCAGCTGCTAGACATGTTAATTCACTGTTGCTTTCACTTCAGATTGTAATGGCTGCTGTCACATTATGCTGCTTCTAGAAATGTACCTGTGTTCTACTGGTGCCATTCACGTGCTTCCCAAAGAGGTGTAAACCATAAGCCTTGCACATGTGTGGTCATAAACAATCTCATTCAACCAACTACTTACATCCTTCAGCTGTTACTGGGAATGTCACAATAAAACTCTTTCTGCTCTGAGTATTTTCTGAGGTCCAAGAAAGAAAAAGAAAATTGTTACCCATCATCGGAAATGTGGTGTCTTCAAGTTATCATTGAAGACACACCTGAAGATCAATACAACCCAAATCACTTATTATTTTTACGATGGCTCTTGAGGATCAACACTGATAGAAAAGTGAGCTAGATAGACACATGTAGCACCTGTAACAGCTATTAATACCAACAGTAGCTTTGGGTACCTATGACTACTTCAAATGAGACTGTTCATTCATTTGACTATTTTTGCAATTTCGTCTTGAAAATTGCATCTGAAAAGTCCATGTAGGCATGGACTTGTCTGTAGGCATCACAGCATCATGCCTGAGGTTAAAAATAAATAAAATGGTGGCCTCTAGTGATTCCTTCCAAGAGAAATTTATGTCCAACACATCCTCATGTAATGTAACATTACATAAGTACTCTATGTGTGGAATTTCAAAACAGCTTGAGAAAGATCTCAGATTTTAAAGAAGAATGCAAAGGTTTATTAGTAAAGATAATCAATCTTTACATGCACGTATTTGGTTTGGATGCAGAAATTTATGGTATTCGGCATTTGTGCATTGCTAGGAAGTTCTATTTGTATAATTGATTTCCACGCCTGAAAGAGTCACTCTACACTGTTATTATAGAGTAAGTGTTCTGCCATGGAGAGATGGGTCACCCTGTCATGACTCCTGATGGGCTTATTTCCCTTCACTGGCTAGCAAAGAAGAGCAGTTTGATCATCAGATGGTGAAGTCTGCAGCTGTCAATGGCAAGGCCACAGAAATCAAGCGCACCAAAAATGCTCAGTGTTTCTATAGATATTTAGCCAGTTTGTTTGTCCAGAAGCATACCTTTTCTTTGAGATGTGAACAGCAAGCAGGTCTACATAACAAATGTCACAACTTCATCTCATTGTTTAATAGCTGTAGTTCTTCAACTACCATTTGTCCACAGACTCACCAGATATGTATGCAATACATTCCTATGACTATATAATGTCTCCTTTTTCCTCCACTCAAAAGCTTGATCTTATAGCCAAAAAAAGACCAAAAAAGGGAAAGATTGCATTTTGTTCAGTGGGCTTCAGACACCTCAAAGCACCCTGAAAAAGACACATTTCTTATGGAACACACAATCCCTGCTTTTCCTGCATTATGTAAACTGACAGTAGAATTGTTTGTTTTGAACTGCCCTTTATTCTACTGTAACCACTCTTTTTATTTGCTCTTCTGCATCAAATTCTGGGTGACAACTCCCAGACATACTTCACATTAGTCACTAAATGATAAACAACAGAAGCCAAATGATCTCCAGTCTTTCCTTGTCCTTACAGTAACCCAGAATAGGATGTTTAGCATAAGGTGCTCTTTCTGAAAGTGTCAGATTACCATTCTTAGGGCAGGCAGGACATAGTCCAGGTAATTCACATGCCTCTTGAGCATATGATGTGAGTGGCTGGGTTTTTTCTATATATGAAATGATATGTTATCATAATGCCATTATAGAAAGTCTTGGAAAGAAGCTCTTAACTCTTACTACAGGGGTCACACTTGGCTGCTGCTGTAGGTAGCACTGGGTCTCAAACCCACCCTGGTGGGTTGGGTCAGAGATGCAGATGTTCATCTCTCCACTTGGTTGCTAAAGATTTGTGTATAAAGGATTTCTGACTCCTTGCCTTGCAGATGTGGTACTTCAATCATTGTCCTTGAATCATGATCTGACTACTGGACTAGACTTGCTGGAAAATCTCTCGAAGCCCTGTATAAGGTTTTTCAAATCCTAATATCTTAGAGCCATGGAGTGACAGACCTTGAAAAGTCTACAATTCTGAACAAGAGTTCCTGTTGCCTTGGAAATGCAGGGAAACTGTTGAAGCTGAAAATAAGTCTGATGGTATCAGAGACAGGGTTGGTGTCTGTTAAGAACTTGGAGTAATAAGGCAATTTAACATTTATACCACATGTTCATTTACAGGCGAGGTATGTCAAGATTACTATTGTTGTTAACTCCATTTTCCAGAAGAGAATATTAATCCTGTTAAGTTGAGAGACTTAAAGTGAAGCTCCAGAGTATATACAAATCCCTGCATAGGCAAATTAAGATCGTACTTGAAAAAGTTATCCTCTGAAACATTTAATAAACTGTAACATTATATATCAGCAAATTAAAGAAAAAAAAAAAGTGCAACATAAGTAGATTTAAATATCAGTACTTACAAGATGATGCATGGATTCCTGAGCTTGGGTAAAGCCTTGTGTTTGACCTCCCAGAGAAAAATCAGAGCAGTGGGTGAGAAAATATCAAATTATCTAAATGTGCATTTAGGGCTTAATGCTCTCTCTTGAGCATTAACAACGAATGTAAGAACATTGTGCAGGGTGGTTGGTTTCTCTGGCTGACCAAGGCCAGACACATGAAGATGTCTATCTAAGAACTCTTCATTTGAAACATTCAGGGACAACAATGGGACAAGACACAGAGATGCTCAAGCATCTCCTGTGTCTCCTACCTAGTATTTTCATTTCCATGTATTGTCTCTTATAGGTCCCTCATCTTGATAAAAGGAGAATGAAGCAAATTACATGTATTGTGACACACCTTTACAGATGTGTTTAGAAGCAGTCCATGAGATTTCAGCACTTCTATCACTTCTTGATTTCTTGCCCATTATTTTTGGTATGATTAACCTGTTTAAATACCTAAAACCTAAGTCAAAATATGAGCTAGGCACCATATACTATCCCTGCAATCACTGTGGAAAAAATAGCTCCAGTGTGAAAGCCAGCTGAGCATAGGAGATATGTCTACAGTAGGTAAAATTAGCTATCCTATGGAGGATCCTATTTCTCTACATTGACTGTAAAAATGTCTGAGAATTGCTTGTTGAAATTCACTTGCCATATGAATGTCTGAAAGTAATTGTGACAAACCCCACTGTTTAAACTTCCTAATCCAGCCCTGATACCTCAGCTGGATAAATTCTGGAATGAGTGTTTACCAGAGGTACAGAGGTTATAGCAGCTGTTCTGTCAAAAAATATTCTTCAAATTTTAAGGATGAGTAGACTCTTCATAGCCCTACTTCGCCTCCGATTTCCTTTCTGTCATTCTCCTGCTTTAACTTCTTGGTGGTGCAAATTCCTCAACCTCAAGATCAGGAGGCCACAAACTACAAATGAAGATAGGATGGTTTTGAAGCAGCTTTGCGCTACTAGGTCAAATAGCCTCATGGCTAGTGTTTTTCAGCTATAGGATAGGGAACTTATTTCTATTTCCTCATTTGTTATCCTCTGTCAGATGACAGTATCTTCTTAAAGGGTTTTGTATTCAGTAAAAAAATCTACATGAAACAGGTCTTCTCCTTCCTAGTTTAGTATTTCAGATTTCAGATGAATAAATGGCTGCCATGCCTTACTATGTACTCACAGCCAATGTGTTTTCAAATTGCTTTTGTAGTGGAACATCCACAGACAGACAGGAAAGTTTTAAACTGCATAAATAAACATGTACAGTTTAAAATTTCATTTACATCAAAATAGTATAAATGTATTTTGAAAATGAAATTAAATGAAATTAAAAACAAAACAAAAGTTTCACATTATCTTGCCCAATTTTGCCTTTTCTAGTGTTGATCTTTCTTCAAGAAAAAATGACATTTTAAGAAGAAAAACTTAACAAATTTTCATTAAAAATGTCAAAATGAAATGTTATGACATTATGAAAGTGAAACATTTGAGAATAGATGCAAGTAAAATATTTTTACTTTTAAGAATCCCTCTTTTTTTTTATTCAAAATTTTTCACTTGAGTTGATAATCCTTTTTACAGAGAAATTACTATTTATAGAAAAAATTGTCACTCAATTCTACAAGAACACTTCCTAGAGAATAGGTGTTGGCCCTATCTTTCTTTTTCACTAGTTTATCCTTGCTAATTCTGGTGTTTGCCCACTTATCTCAGTGCTTTCTGCAAATCCCAGTCTTATCTTCCTGAGTTATCCATCTGTCTGGAGTGTTGATGTTTAACTCAGAAATGATAAAATACTTGGCAATATTGTGCTTCAAAATGGGTGTAGCACTCCCCCTCATTTCATTTATAGTTAGCTTTTTTGGAAATAAGAGAACATTGCCAGCTCATTGAGACAGTGAAGTTAAAAAATATTCAGCCAATGCAGAAGTTCAAGTTATGTGAGTTTACAGCACTGAGAATCTTGCCCACAATTTTTGCTGTGAGAATTCAGCCTCTGAAAAAGTATGGCCCTTCTCATAGTTGTCTGTATAATGAAAATGTTGCTATTCTACTGGCAATCATTTGCAAATACTCCTCTTTTCTAACAGTCAGCATTTGGAAGGCTGGGGCCTAAGTTTTGTGTAGAGCATTTCTTGAAATAATGTGTTCTTCTCCCAGTTCCCTGGGTGTTGCAGAATTCTAAGTGGAGAATGAAATTTTGTATTTCTCAGTAGCTAACAGATTTTTATTTACATATTATTCCTATGAACTTTCAGTTCTGTGTCCTTACGGAATGAGCTGCCACTCGCATTTCTAAATGACTCAGTCTCTCCTTGGGTGAAATGGTCTATTTCTTACACTGCCTTTTGCAAAATAGAGCCCCTTTCTTTTAGCTACATGCCATCTAATCTTTGCAACACTAAGTCACCTGGTTTTCTCTTAGCAAAAATATTCATTACATTTTTCCCAATAAAAGACTTGCTCTATCCCAGGGATATTATAAGTGACTTTAAACTTAGCTGTAGACCTGAGTATGCTGTGGCTATGTATTCAGCTGCCAGAAAAGCATCAGATAGTTTTGATTCTCCAATAAAATAGGCCCAGTTTCTAGTCAGTAGAGTTTTTGAATTGCTACTTTCTTTTTGTGAATGCTATATATTATTCATGCAGTAAATATCTGCAAAATGAAATAAAGTAGCTGCCTAGGCTGTTTACACAATCCACCTCCTCTTCCTGGACTACTCTAGTACACTTGCAAGAAGACAGCACTTGTGATTGGTATTTCCATCTTCTGTTCTCTATGCAGCAAATTTTGGTACAGACATTATACCTAAACCATTATATTTATAATAACAAATGTGTTCTACTTTGAAGTTATGTGGTGCAGTTTCAGTGTTTATTAAACAGAGTCGAGAGTTATACAGCTATAAAGTGGCTAATGGTACCTTAATAGCATAAAATGTTAACAAAAGATATAAGTTTATCTTAATCATTACATTTATATGATGATAATATCAATAGAAGGAAAATTAATGGGAATCATGGTAAAACGAGAGATAATGCACATGGAGAACAGGAAGGTGGTTTGATACAACCAGCACAGCTTCACCAAGGGCAAGTCCTGCCTGACCAGCCTAGTGGCCTTCCATCAGTGGACCAGGGAAGGGTTACAGGTGTCCTTTATTGTCTCTGTTGGGGCGGGGAGGGCCAAAGCTGTTTATTAAAGAGAGCAATCTCTTTTATAGTTTCTTAATGTTTACATAGTTTTAAAGCACAACAGACTTTATTTAGCCAATCAGCACACACCACTAAGTGAACACACAATAATCACGCAGGATGTTTTTCTAACTGTAATTCAGCTGTGCCTCTTTCCCATGGTCTTTCTCCAGCTGAAGTAACAGGCCTGAGCCATGATTTTACGAAGGCAACAAGGCCTTCATTTACAAGTTTTTACAGTAATTTATTTGGAATTCTGTAAAGCCTATTGACACAATCTCTCACAGGTTCTTCTTTCTCAATTGGAAAGACACGTATTTGATGGGTGGACTATTCAGTAGATAAGGCAGTGGTTGGACAGTCACGTCCAAAGGGTGGTGGTCAAGTGATCAGAGTCCTGATGGACATCAGCGACAAGCAGTGTCCCTCACGGGTCTTTGTTGGGACCAGCGTTATTTAACATCCTCATTAATGGCACAGATGAAGTGGCCAATGGCACACGCAGCAAATTTTTAGATGACACGAAGCTGAGGGGTGTTGTTGGCACACCTGAAGGATGGGATGTCATCCAGAGGGACTTAGACAAGTTTGAACAGTGGGACCATGGGGATATCATGAAGTTTAACAAGACCAAGGACAAGGCCCTGCACCTGGACCGGGGCAACCCCTGGTTGATACCCAGCACAGATTGCAGATGAACAGACCAAGAGCAGCCCTGACCAGAAGGACTTGGGGGTGCTCTGAGTGAGAGGCTGGACACGACCCAGCCATGAGTACTCACAGCCCAGAAAAACAAGTGTATCCTGGGCTGCATCCAGAACACTCTGGGCAGCAGAGGAAGGAGGGGATTCTTCCCTTCTGCTCTGCCCTGCCCTGGTGAGACCCCACCTGCAGTGCTGCATCCATTTCTGGGGTCCCCAGCACAGGAAGGACATGAACTTCTTGCAGTGAGTCCAGAGAAGGGTCACTGAGAGGACCAAGAGGAATGGAGAATGTCTGCTATGGGGAAAGGCTGAGATAATTTGGATTGTTCAACCTTGAAAAGAGATGGCTTCAGGGTGACAGAATTATGGCCTTATAGTACCTGAAGGAGTCTGCAGGAAAGATAGAGACTTTTTACAAGGGTCTGGAGTGACAGGACAAGTGGGAATGGATTCAAACTGAAAGAGAGCAACTTTATGTTAGATATTAGGAAGAAATTCTATATTGTGAGAGTGGTGAAGCACCCAAACAGTTGCCCAGAGAAGTTGCAGATACTCCATCCTTGGAAATGTTGTTTGAGGACAGTTCGGATTGGGCTTTGAGCAACCTGGACTAGCAGAAGGTGCCTCTGTCCACAGCACTGGGAGTGGAACAAGGTGATCTTTGAGGTCCCTTCCAACCCAAGTCATTCTGTGATTTTATGAAATGCTGAAAATGAGTGTTGAAAACTTTGTCTGTCCAAGGTAGAATTTCACCTTATTTATTCACAGAATAGGGTCAATATTATTGTCCTTCCTTCAAAAACCCAGCCTTTAGAGAACATGCAGACATTTCTCTCAGGCACTTTTCTTTGAGAAAAACAATTATTTCCTCTGGGCTTTACACTTATTTGTTGTGTTTGTAGGCAGTGAGGGACAAAAACAAAGGAAAGGCTGCCTTTCTCATCATCAGTCTTAGTTACAACTCAAATTAGTGTTTAAGAAGTGCTTTAAGAAGTCCTATCCAGACTAAACATCCAGGTATGGGGCTCCCTGGGGTGTGGTGCCACCACACCAATGTGTAGGCTAAAAAATAAAAGAAAAAAATTGCTATATTGCAAAAGGATTTTTACAGCAGCATGAGGAGATCTTGTATATCTTGCCAGACTAATAAAGCAATAATTATTTTATCTAAACTATAGAATTTTATGGTAAGACATCTGCATAGCTGTACTGTGTTTTATAAATCATAATGATTTTCAGCTATTTACAGGCATAATACATTATTCTCAGGATAGAAAACTTGGGGACATTTGGAATCCCTAGAGTTAGACAACACCTTAAGTGTTTCTGGTATTTGAAATTTTAAACTCAGGTACTTATATCCATTTGTACTTCTAATGCTTTATCAATATCAATCCTGCCACCATGACCCCAGATCTTGGCAGAGACATATTGATCTGATTTCAGTTGGGTAAAACATTGGGAATCAACAAATACGTGGTGTTTTGTCAGGAATGTGGAGAAGGGCAGCAGCACTAGCAAAATAAATATAGCAGAAATAGCTAAAATAAACAATAGAGGCAGGCTCTTAGGCATGATACACCTAAAGGGCTTCAGATTTGTATTCTCTAGTTGTCAACATCAGGTATATTTCTTTTCCAGCTCTGCTCAAAAGACACTGGAGACATGGAGACTATAGATGACTTGTTAGGACTGGGTCGATGGAAATTAAATCACCTGTAGTCAACAAGAAGCTCAGGCTTAGGATCTTCACTGAATTAATATTTCTTTTGGAGGTAATACCAATCCCTGGTGTGCCTATCATCAATTTGAGATGTGCAACTAATCCCATTCATTCCAAAAAGTGTATTTTTGAAGTTTTTGTAATTTTACTAGCTTCTGTGGGACTACACAACTGCTTAAGATGAAACACATGCTTCTGTGCTTTGCTGAATTTGAGCTTTGGATTTAGTAAAAGCTTAAAGACTGACAATAATAATAACAATAAAACTGCTATAATTAAGACAGTGACACTAAGATGGTTACCGCTGTGGCTACACTGAGCCATATATATGGTAACATACAGCACAGTAACAGTAATTATACACTTCGCTAGTTTTTATTGTAATGTATGCTATAGTGCAACTTAATTTCCATCCTGTGCATATTAACCCAAGATACATTTAGAGTGTTTACTACCTGGGTCGTTTTAACAGGAATGGGGATTATGTGTTTAATGTGCATGTAGAATAAAAATAACATTTGCATTACTTATATGGAGCCAGGAGTTATAACAAAACCTTCCACCTCCTAACCACAAGACTTTTGAATATTAAGTTATTAAAACAGCCTGCTTTAAGACTGTATTCAAGAAAAATTTTCACTTTACGACCCTACAGCCCTGAGTTCCTAAAACATTGCTTTTGTTGTCAGACCCCCTTCAGGCAAGAGCTCATTATGTTCAAAGTATAATCAATGTATATATTTGGAAGGCAAACAATGCTGAGCTACAGCATTGTCAAATTAAACCAAATTTCACATACAGTAACTAGTTAAGTACTTGAGTGCTTCAGCAATTTATGTTATATGGTGTATCCAAGCAACTTGGCTGCATTTAAAAAACATCATTGCTGCAACCCCCTTTTCCATCTGTGGGGTTTATAACTCAGCATTTTTAATGTGCTTTGGGCCGAGCAAAGGTGGTATACAAGCTCTTGAGCCAGATGCTGTAATTTGCCTTCCCTTAAGCCCTGCAAAATTAAAAAGCTGTGGGTTGGGCTGCTTTTGAGAAGTTTTTCCTTATAGAATAGGAATTGATCATTTTTGCCAGTTTGGGATGTTTCATTCATGCCCATCAAATACAAAAGTGCACTCATTTTTCACACTAAGGCTGTGCAACTCAGCAGTCCTACTTCATAGCTGGTGCAAAAATTAAGATGGTAAAACATATAAACCAAGGTCTTTGCTGATACTAGTGGTGGTGGCCGAGTTTCCAGGTCAGTTTTACCATGTCAGCTACAAAAATACACTTGCCCATCTTATTTCTTCAGTCTTTGTTTCTTTTTTCCTAAACTGTTAATATCTTTATTTTAAAGGAACCTGTGGGTTTGTGCCAGGTGTTTATGGCCTTGCCTTTGTTCTCTAACCTTTTCTCATTTGTGTGTATTGATTAGAAACCATGAATCAGACCTTCCCAATTAGGACCAGGGTATTTTTGCATGTGAAAATATGATGACTAAAAAATTTTCTTCTGGGATTGATGGACAATTATTTTCTCACCCCTCAGTCATCTGGAAGACTGATAGTCCCAATAAACTTGACAAATAATGGACTTTTAAATGTTTGTCACAGACAGAATTTGAGGACAAAAGTGGCTATTTAATCTAGTATTCAAACTATATAAATTCAAAACATGTAATTTTTAATTTTCAAGAACCTCACTGGAAAGGGCAGATCTCTCCCTTTCTCTTTACTTCTTTCCAGACTATTTTTTTCTGGGAGCTATTAAGAGTCACATTCTTGTGGACTTTTATTTATTTACTTGCTTTTGACCACCTTCTGATTGGTTCATTATAACTAATGGAGTAGTTCCTACACACACATTTACATGCAGTTAATGTGTATCATGCCATCTGGAACTAATGATCTTGTAGAGACAGCTTACTTGATAATAAATCACTTTCAGCTCTACTTACACAGGCTTAGAAGGGTTGGGTTTGGGGTTTTTTTCTTATCGAAAACAACAACAAATTTTTTAAACCATTTCCCAATTTTCCCATCTCTTCCAAATCTTTATTAGGGTTCAGTTTGCCACTTTTACCCATGCAAAGAAGATCTAAATACAGCAGTAACAGCACTGACATCACTGGACTTGTGGGATAGAGAGAAAATCCTTCATTTGATTTGTGATTCCACATTGGAATCCATAAAATTATTTAGGTTTACATAAGAAACAGGCTTACTTTGACACAAAACAAGGTATACCCATCTAAATACGTTTAATCTTAAACATGGGAAGAACTAATGTTGTTAAGACTAATCATGTTATTAAAGGGTCTTAGTACATTATGTATGCATGTATGTCTGTTAAAATTCGGGATTTATGCTACTAAATTAAATGGTAACTTTCCTTTTTGTCTCTTCCATTTATTACTTCACCCCATAAAGCTGATAACAACCTGGATGCATTTATTCCAAGGTTTTTAAGGAAATATCTGGTTTAATTCTGGTTTGCCCTTCATGACAACATTGTAATCTTTTTTATGTAGAAACACATCTTTCCATGCATTCAGTATATGGTCCCAGAGTTGACTGAACTAGGTGGGAGGTTGAGAACTATGGGGTCTCTGTGGAGTAGAACTAATTAGCACAGACATAAAATTGTACTGAGGCTTTCAGGACCCAAAAGGACAGCTTTGTAAGCTGCTGCCCTGTGCCATGAAGTCATTCATGTTCAAGGAGTCTTTAACATGGTGCAGCACTACACTATGTAAACACCTGTGTTCTGCTGAATTTGAGATAGTAACACCAACAGTTCAAAAGATTTTTCATGTTTTCTTGTTTGTCTCAATGTAAGCATTGCTACAGAGAAACAATGTTCAGGCTGCAAGTAGATGATTGTGGTTCTGACTTTGTCCTGTCTGTACAGAAGAAGTAAAACTATTTGGGAGTGACATGAGTGGAAAAAAGCAGACACGTGGGAAGTGAAAAAGCTGGAATGGAAAAAGTAAAAATCAGGTTTAAGACGAATGTGTTTGATGCTTCTTGAGAGTGGTGCTGGGCAGCCCTGCCCTCCATCACTGGGTGGCAATAAAGCAAACCTGTACCACACAAGTCAAATATGCTTCAGTGACCACAACTGGGGAGGGGGAGGCTTTTCCTGAATGACTGGAAAATGCTGGATGGAAATCTCCAGTCACAGCATTATCTGCTCATATAAAACATGTATATAAGGCCTAGTAGTGCTAATGCAGGTTGTGGTAAAGTGGTAATGTATTTATATTGACTGCAAATTTGGTCCTTAAGTTTCCAAAATTTAGGGGTGGAATAAGCTTAACATAGGTATGTCTGAAGTTTCAACCCCACCTCTCTCTTTTTCTTCTCTCTCAAGTATCTGACACCTTATTCATTCTCAGTATGTCTTATTTTCCCTGTGTAGACCAATTCTATAAACTTTCTTCATGCTGTCTTGCATTCTAGCCTGGTTTCTCCTGTGGAATTAACTAATCATATTTCTCTTTTGCTAAGGGTAAGGGCTTGTTCTCTGAGACTGAAATCTTGTAATTAAAGAAAGCTTACAATGCCAGTGTCAATCATGCTGCTCTGAAAGTGGATAGCAATGACCTCAGCTATGTTCCATTATATAGCACCTTTCACACTATGATCAGGAAAGTAATGCTTTAGGAACAGGAATTTGACTCAGCCTGTAACTGATTTTAAATAGCGCTCAGACTTCTGCTCCTGACCCATTCTTTTCTGTGCTTTACAAGATAATATCCACATATGAAGAATGTATGAACGACTGTTTTTTTCTATTTTTGCTCAAAACCTGCTGTGCTAAAACTGCCCCTGTAGGACCTACATGGAAAGGAATCATAGAATGGTTTGGGTTGGAAGGGATCTTTAAAGGTCATCTAGTTCAAACCCCTTGCAAGGAGCAGGAACATCTTCAACTAGATCAGGTTGCTCAGAGCCCCATCCAGCCTGACCTTGAATGTTTCCAGGGATGGGGCACCCACCACATCTCTGAGAAACCTGTTCCACCACAATAATAAAAAAATTGATTTCCTTATATCTAATTTTATATATAATGTGAATCTAACCCCTTTCAGTTTAAAAACATTACCCCTTTTCCTATTGCATCAGGCTCTACTAAAATGTTTGTCCCCATCTTTCCTACAAGCCCCCTTTGAAGGGTTGCAGAAGGGTCTCCCCAGAGCCTTCTCTTCTCCAGCCCCATCTCTCTCAGCCTGTCTCCACAGGAGAGGTGCTCCAGCCCTGTGACCATTTGCATGACCCTCCTATCGAGTCTCTCTAGCACTCCATATTATTCTTGTGCTGGGCTTGCTGGACTGGATGCAGTACTCCAGGTGGGGTCTCATGAAAGCAGAGAGGAAGGGGAGAATTGCCTTCCTCGACCTATGACCTGCTGGCCACACTTCTTTTGATGCAGCCCAGGACGTGTTAGGTTTTCTGGAGTGTGAGTGCACTTTGCCAGGTCATGTCCAGCTTTTCTCCCACCAGACTCCCAAGTCCTTCTCTGTAGAGCTACTCTCAATCTGCTCATCTCTGTGCAACAAATAAAAACATCAGGTTATATGCTAAAATTATGGTCTCCAGCCCTTTAATATAGATGACTAGGATCAAAATAGTAATTCAACAAAATAATAATTTCTAGCTTTCTAGAAAAATTACAAAAAAACATTCCAAAGTAATATCAGAAGGGATTTTAACCTTCCCTTTCCCTTCCTCCCATTCCAGGATACAAAGAGGCAAAAGAAGACTTTCTTGTGCTGTTTTTCAACGTAGCAGGTACTTCTCACCCACCTCAAGTGAATTTTATCCTCGGAAATGTTGATTTTGATTCCCAAACGATACAAGTCACTGCTAAGCAAATGCTATTTACTAATGCATCCTTCCACTACTACATTAGGATACCTGTACAGTGTGATTTGAGCATGGTGTAAAGACAACTAAGGTAGGTGGATCCCAGTTTGGTAAACCTGCACAAAGGAGGGGGAATTTGTTAGGGTGGGAGTGAAGACCATCTAGATGTGTTAGTGTGATGCTGATGTGAAGCTATGCTCTGTGTTTTGTGTTCTGTTTCTGGGCTCTCTGCTGTGGGACAGGCTCCAGTTGCAATGTTGATGTGATATGGGGTCTCCATATCCATCAGAGTCTTAAATCCATTTTCCACAACATACACTTTTTGAAAAGATTGCTTGTGAACACTTTTTGTCTGAATTGTAAAAATTTCTTGATTGATACAAATTTCAGCCATATTTATTGTGTAATTTGATCTATAACTTCAGTTCTCTCCAAACACAATACAAGTGGTAAGTGGAGACATGATTTTCTAAAGGAAGAGATATGAAATTAGTTTCCTTCTTTGAAAATCATATAAAGATAGGATCCAAATGCCTAACATAGGTAGCCAACCTAGATGGAGTAGATTTCCTTTTAGAGACCTTCAGAGACACTTATCTTCCCCATTAACTATATTGGAAGCAGAGTATTTGCTTTAGTAATAAAAGTTCCATTATTCTCCTATTAGCCATAGAGAATACAATCCATGAACCTTTGAACTACTTAAATACAATACCCTACTTAAATACAAAATACTACCTGAGTCACAGGTTAGATTTTTGATCATATGGTAAAGATGATGTCCATGTTTCCTCTTAGTATATGCTGAATCTTTAGATTTTCAGATGATTACTAGTGCCTCTACATTAAATCAGTAAAATATGTTTTAATGTTCTTGAAATTTATTGAATTTCAAACAATCCAGGGGACCATTTGTCAAGAATAGAAATTCCAATACTATGGCATAAGATATCAACACAAAAAATCAAAGTCTATCTGAAATACTTTTATATTTAACCATTGGTTGAAGAAATACGTGAAGTATTTATTTAAATATAATGAAAATAATTTTATTTATGAGTTTTTTTTATGTTAAAGTAAGAATGGTTTAAACCAGGCGGAGCAGAGGATTAACATTTAAAACTACCTCAATCTACGAGATAATTGGTTCAAAATCGACAAAATGAGATTCAACAAAAAGTTAGTGTGCAATACATTGTGAAATCAATTACACACAGAAAATAAAGAGTGGCCAACTAGGCAACACCGTTGCAAAAAGCAGTGGAGCTAAAATGGACTGAAACTGAACACAACATCAGCAAGGTGTTGATAAAAGGGCAAATCACCTTCAGCAATATAGGAAAAGTAATCTTGAATTACCTAGCTGTCTTGAAGAAAGACAACTAGGTAATTATGGCTCACTATCCTGTGCTCGGGGAGGAAGCATCTAGGGTACTATGCCCATTTCAAGAAGATGAAGATAAATTGGAGGGAATCCAAAGGAGGCATACAAGGATGATTAGAGGCTGGAAAACATCATCTCTGAGGAAATGTTCTAAATAATTAGATTTGCTTATTCTAGAAGAGAGAGAATGGGGTTAAGAGAAAGGGAGAAAGTTTGCAGGAGAGGCATGTGGGAGCTATGGAAAAATATGCAAGAGGTTGCAGTGATCTGTTGTTCTCCAAGTCTACTGGGTTTGTGATACAAAAACTAATTTCCTTAAATCTCGAGGGAGAGAGACAAAAAAAGGTAGTTTTGTTAGATACTAGAAATTTATTTATATTAATGTTAATATTTTTAATTTAAAATTTAATAATTAAAATATTTCATAATTTTTGATAATTTAATTCATTTTGCCACCTTTTCTTTTCTTCTTTTCTTTTGCCCAGTCTCTGGGCAACAACAGCAAATAATTGTTCCTTCAGTAAAGAGGAAAGGGAAAAATCTTTTTTTTTTAGTGAGGTTCTGTTTGCCTTTCCCACTCGGAAAATGTTTTGAAAGTTTCAAAAACTTGAAAGTATAGAGTTGACCTGCACAAGGTATTAATGGCAATACCAAAACCCAGAACCACAGCAGGTGTGAGGTTGGAAGGGATGTCTTGTGGAGGTCATGTGGTTCAACCTCTCTGCTCAAGAAGGGCCCTCCAGAGACAGATACCCAGGACCATGTCCATTGGCTTTTGGGCACCTCCAAGGACCACAAGCGCTTTGGGCAACCTCTGCTCCTTCTTAGTCACCCTCACAGGACAAAAGTGTTTCCTGATGTTCAGAGGGAACCTTCGATGTTTAAATTTCTGCACATTGTCCTCCTGTCCTCTTTCAGGCACCACCAAAGGAGCCTGGCTCAGCCTCTAAACACCTCCTTTCAGGAATTTACATGCTTTGATAAGATTTTCCTGAGCCTTCTCTTTTCTAGGTTCCATCCCAACTCTCTTAGTCTGTCCTCATAAAGGAGATAGTCTAATTCCCAGCTGTTACAGCAGTTGTCAATACACATGAAATAGAAAAGAGAACAGAACAGAGTAGCTAACTAATAAACATAAATATGTATATAAAGATATATATAAATACATAAGAACTATAAACTTAGCCATTTCCCTATTTGGAAGTGATTTGAGTAAATGCATCAGAAATTCTGATTACACTTGCTGTTGGAAATATGTCTTGTCTATGATTCAGCTTGATTATTAGACTGATAAAACCTGTGACCTTCCTCATCTGCTTTGATTGGAAACATTTATTTTTTTTCCATGAAAGTGGTACCACCTTCTAAGAATCCAGCAGCAAAGGTGGGAGATGGGGAGTTGCAGACTCTAAGGCCAAAGTCAGGTCATTTTTGAATCCAAGGACGTTCAGACTTTTTATTTCCTGACAAGGTTGAAAGCAAAGAGAGAGCTATATCTGAACTGAGAGCTTCATCATTTGGGCTCTTAGATACAATTCATTTTTAGTTAGTTTAAATAATATATTTGAAACATTTAGAAATATTTGCATAATTTCTCTATCAAGAGAATGGGTAGTGAAGGGGGGAGGCAAAATGAGCACATGAAGAACCTGGGTACATCAAATATTATTACTTTTATGCTCAAAGATTAGTCTATACAGAAATGTTCTGACTGCTAGGAGTAGAGCATTCTTCTGCATCACTGAGTCTGTTAAATACTTCTAGTTATAGAAAGCATTAATGTGCATATTTAATTCCATCCATTCAGCATTTACTTAGAAAATGGACTTCTCATTAGCAGGTACTCCTGTTTGGCTTACAGAGCATGCCGAAATCTTGCCTGTGCACTCAGATGTCCACCACAGCTCTCAGAGAGGTCAAAGCCAATGCTTCCTCTGGCTCCAAGCACTCAGACATTCCTACCTTGCTTTGTTTCACTTACTATCTCACTATGAAGAGACATCTCCCATTTTAATTCTGGCTAATTCTGCCACAAGAAAGATCAAGAGCACCCTGTGCAAAAAACCCAAATATTGTAGGAGGTAGATATTTCCAAACTATAGGGATATTAAAATTACAGAAATGTTTACATCAATAACAAACCACATGATGTATAATTTATCTGCTCTTACTACTTTTTTATTGAAAAAATATGTTTGATTGTTGTTCAGATGCATAAGTGGGCTTTGCTGGTCACCAATCAGCCCCACCTGGGGCCTCCCCAGTCGCTGCTGATGGTATTAAGGCTCCATTTCAGCTCAGCCCTGGTCTCCTTTTGCTCCTGCCTGGGCTGCCTGCACGGATTCACTGGGATGGATATCCTGCTTATGATATCTTGCCAAAGTTTTACCACATATGCAATTTTCCTGTGATAGATGCTGGCATAAGATGTAGGATATAAATATTAAATTTTAGCTTTTAACTTCATAAATTCCATGGCAGAAATTTTTCCCTGGAAAAATAATGCAAAAAAAGGAAGAAAAAAATACAAAAAGAGGAAGAAGATATAGTTTCTCTGAGGGGTTATTAGTGACTTCTCTGAAAAGGAAATTAACAGAGAAATTGGGTCTCCTCCCAGGATCCTGTCAATTGTCTTTTCCCTGGTCTATAGCCAGGCTAGCTTGGGCTGTGAGCTGAATTTTTCTGGTGAGCCTCACAAAGCAACAGCCCTCTCAGCAAGCAATGTTTTCATGCACGATGAGATGTGTAGCTTGTTCAAGAAGTCTTCCAGACATGCACAAACAGCAAATTGCAGAACACCCTTCACTCCTACATAATAATTGCAAATCACTTGGGCTGCTACCAATATTCAACTGCAAAACACCAGTTTCACCATGAGCCTTGTCAGAAGTCACTCTCACTGCTCAACTGAAATAATAATAATTGCCAGAATCAACTAGGAACGTCTGGGATTAGGAGTATAAATCCCACAACACAGCAGAACATCCTTGCTTGGTGTTTTTGCACGTCAATTATGTGCAGGAAAGGCACTGACTGGGGAGGCAAGGATGCTGGAGAAGGCTTTTTATAACAGTTTTGTCTATTTAAACTCTCTTCCATAGAGCCTTTGAAACACAATGATTTATTCAGGATGGCAAATAAATTCTCTTCCAATGGCCTGGAGATAATGTCTGTGGAGCAAGGCTATAAGGGTGCCTTTTTATTCCTTTGTGACTAGTTTTGAACCATTAATAATATATTCATGGTAAAAAAGCATAAAAACCCCATAGACATTTTTGCTGACTGTGTGCTGCATGGTTCAGATAAGAAACAAATTGTGTTACTTAAATCATTCAAGCTGCTATTATCATGTATGTCTTGCATCATACAATCCTGATCCACAGGTTCTCACTGAAAATACTCTTTTGGTGCCTCAGGTGAACAGGCTCTTGCTTCATAATGAGCTCAATTTTTGAATTATTTTCTAAAGTTTAGTATCTGTATTTTACTGACACAGGGCCCAAGAAGTTTAGAATTTTGTCTGAAAAAAAAGCAAAAATAAAAAATATAAAATAATTTTAATGACTTAGTAATTTTCAACATTATCTTTGAAATAAGTAGCCATAATTATGAGTCTGAGCTATTTAGCAACCCACTTCGATTCCTGTATTTGCCTTGAAAGAAAGTAATTCAGTCCATTTTAACCAACCTAGTGACTTACGCTGTGTGTGAAATCCAATCTGAAAAATTAAGGGCTGAATTTTGACTTTTTGCACCTCTCTTTATATAGCTGAGATATAGTATAGATGTCTTTGTCTGTGCAAGTTTATCTGTGTCTCTTGTGATCAATGGAGAGACATAGATATTTTTAGGGCATAATTCATTTGACCAAATGTAAACATCTCCTTTACGATGAAATGAATTTTACCTTGGCAATACTTAATTGTCTCTATTGTTAATAAACAATAGAGACAATTAAGTATTGCCAAGGTAAAATTCAGAAGAAGAAGCTGATGTGACTAATTTAGGTAGAGTTATCTACATTTGGTCAGGCAAATCACACTTAATGTTAGACAGGGACGAAAAACTTTATACAATCCTAGAAGAACTTTTGAGATTTCAATACTTTTCTCTTTGCTGAATGGGTTAAAAATTTTTCAGGGTTTAAGAAAATGTGCATACTCAAGGGAAAACAAACCAGTGGTCACATTAATGACATGGGTATTGTCCTTCTGTTCTTCCCCCTTTTATAATACTACACAGTAATATGAATTTTCTATTAAAAACAATTTGACCTTGGTCTATATATAAAATATTATAACACTAGAAAACATGAGAAGTTAAAGATTCTGCATAGTAGTAATTTCTAATATTAAAGTAATTTTTCTTTTGCTGGCAAATTCATAGGTTGTGCTTCTAGAGCTGAGGTTATTATTAAATTCAGTTTCAATCCGAACAGGCTCTGCTTATTCAAAAGGATTGGGCCAGAATTACTCTGGGAAGTAGACTGGCGTGAAAACTGAATAACTATTTTCTGTAATAACAAAATTTCCAGTCAGCTTTGCACATTGAAACCACACCACTACCAATTTCACAAATAAAAATTCAAATATCCAGAAACAATATGCAGAGTTATAGATGCATAATCTTTAGAGATAAGCTATTACCACACCGTGCCACCTGAAATTTAGGCAGTGATGAAGCATAACTTTGTCTTCCCTTCAGTCACTGAGCAGAAAACCTGAACCTTTGCTTCTCAGAAGTACCTATTGGAAACTACTCCACTGTGGAGAAAACCTCAGGCAATGTAGGCTCGCCCCTGCCCTCCCTGAGCAGCCCCAGCACCCTCCAGAGGAAAAGAGTCCCATCTGTATGTCCCACAACCAGCAGTACTGGTGCCCTTTAGAGCATTTTGTTTTTCTTGTGTTTCTGACACATACTCATTATTTTCTGGGGTCTGCTTATCTCTCTGTTTCAGTTCAAAGGGACAAAAGGAATGAAAAGGTTATGTCAGAGCTCATCAGAGCAGTGCTTTTGCAGCATTATGTTTTGTGCCTCATGCTCTTACAAGGGTGCAGAGAAGAAACTCAGAACAAGGCTGGCTCAGAGGCTGTTAGCACAATACCACTGTCAGAGAGAAACAACAGTGATGTGATACATTCCCAAGCTGCTGACTTGGAGTGAGTATCATGGTGATCTTGTGCTTCTTGGCTTCCTCTTGGAACTGTCTGGCTTCAGAAGGAAACTGAAGTCTGAACTAGCAAGCACACAAACTGGGCATTTAAGGAAACAGACCTTTTAAGTGAAAGCAGGGGCAAGCCAAGGTGACAAAGCTGCTTGTTTGTCAGCTCAAAGTGATGCTGCATCAAAGCTGTTGGAAGCTCCTTTGGCCTGAGATGGTTCCCCTGTTCTTGGAGCCTTGCCTGGTTTCTCTCCCTAACCTCACTTCACCCTTTCCCCTGCAGGCCCCCAAAAGACAATAAAGATGGAAGAGTGCGATGTAGCTGGAGTAGTCACATAAAATGATTCAGACGCCTACATGTGTCAACAAGAGCAAGGAAAAGAGGGCAGCAAGAAGAGAAAGTCTCTGCAACAGGAGTCCTTTGGGGCTGTTCTAGAGGATGTATCACTGCGGCCTGCTCAGCCTCCCCGGCAGCTCTAGAAGCTGTTGGAACTGGGAAACAGAATAATCCAGAATATTTTTCTTTTGCCAATCTGCCTTATCCCAGAGAAATGCAGAGGATGGGTGCTTCTGTTGCATAACATTCCCTTTACCTTTCTCTGTTCAGCACCACCTTGAGAAAAAATAGACATGAAAAAATTGAGGAGTGATGTAGCTAAACCTCTCAGGCTTGAAACAGTAGAAATGGAGAAGTCAAAAGGGAAATGACAGCAAAAATAGTATTTACTACAGAAGAACTCCAATTTTCATATCAGAGAATTTGTGGCTGCCCCATCCCTGAAGTGTTTAATGCCAGGTCTGGTGGAGCTCTGAGATACCTGATATAGTGAAAGGTGTCCCTGGCCACAGCAGGGGGGTTGGAACTAGATAGTCTCCAAAGTCCCTTCCAACCCAGGCCATGATTAAAAGGTCAAGTGGATGTACATCAAATATTACAACAAATATATGCCCCACAAACACATGAAATGACAGCTATATGGTAACTTTATTTCTGAAAATAGCCTAGTGTGGAGCAGTCCCATTTTTGAATAATTTTCAGTTTAGTCATGCATAGGTGACTGTGGAGACCCAGGAACCCACTATTGTAATGTCCTGGAAGGAAGCCCCTGAAGCATGATACTAAGCATAGAAAAAAGGCTGCCCCCATGATGCTTTGCCACAGTATGTAATGTTCCTCAGTTCTGTGTACCCCAGTTAGCCTGTTGGCTTTCCCTGCCCCTTTTTCCCTTCTGTAGCTCCTGCCAGAAAGTTCTTCTCCCTTTGCCCTCGTTTCTCCACCCCTATACTTTCATTAGCTCCTCCTTGGGAGCTCCAGCTTAGCCCCATCTTTGCTCCATCCCTGCACCTTGTGGAGGGACCCTGGTGCTCTCCCCGCTCCTTTTCTTCCCTGGATTTAAACCTTGGTCACTGCAGTACTTGGGGCATTTGGTCCCTTGTTCTCCTGGGGTTGAGGTGAATAAACTAACATTGGGCTGCTATACCAAAGCCCCTCTCGCATCTGCCTGCCTGCTCTCTGGAGCCTAGTGACCGCGTGTGTGAGTGTGTGTGGTGTGTCTGCTGCCAACCGCATGTGTGTCTGAGGTGTGCCTGCCTCTGACTGCATGTGTGAGTGTGTGAGGTGTGAGTGTGTGAGGTGTGCCTGCCTCTGACTGCATGTGTGAGTGTGTGAGGTGTGCCTGCCTCTGACTGCATGTGTGAGTGTGTGAGGTGTGAGTGTGTGAGGTGTGCCTCCCTCTGACTGCATGTGTGAGTGTGTGAGGTGTGAGTGTGTGAGGTGTGCCTCCCTCTGACTGCATGTGTGAGTGTGTGAGGTGNTGTGCCTGCTGCTGACTGCATGTGTGTGTGTGTGAGGTGTGCCTGCCTCTGACTGCCTGTGTGAGTGTGTGAGGTGTGAGTGTGTGAGGTGTGCCTGCCTCTGACCGTGTGTGAGTGTGTGAGTCTGTGAGGTGTGCCTGCCTCTGACTGTGTGCGAGTGTGTGAGGTGTGAGGTGTGAGTGTGAGAGGTGTGTCTGCCTCTGACCACGTGTGTGTGTGAGGTGTGTGTGAGGTGTGAGTGTGTGAGGTGTGCCTGCCTCTGACTGGATGTGTGAGTGTGTGAGGTGTGAGTGTGTGAGGTGTGAGTGTGTGTGGTGTGCCTGTGCCAGCCAGAGCGCCGTCCCCACCTGGAGCCGCTTTTGGAGGGCAGCATCCTCCATCCGGACTGCACGACGTTACAGGTGACCAGATGTGAAACTAATTATAGAAATTTGAAAAGCACTGACACTTCTGTGAAAAGGAAACGTGAGTGATGATGTCAGAGTGGAGAAAAAGGCTGAGGTCAGATCTCAGACCTTTCTGAGTGGAAGAACCAGCCTCGTCATTTTGTCAGGGATAGATTTATTAGGCTTGAAAAGAGACCAGAGACAAGACATTCTGTAGAAAGCACACTCAGAAATAAACCTGGGAAGCTCTAGAACAGGCTCTTCACAAAGCAATTAGTATTTTCCCTGAAAAATGTGCTACCACTGACTCCATGTCTGACTCTAGCAGTGCTAATGTTCTGCAGTGGAAACCAAAATACTATAGAGAAAAAAAAATGAAATCAAAGACAGAAAATAGTGAAAAATCATGCAGAGTTTAAAGTCAGAATCCTCACTAAATGTCGTACAGAGATGCAAAGCGTCTGAGATTTTGAAAAGATGCAAGACCTGCAAAAGATTATGCTGCTTTGTGAAAATTTGCAAGTGGAAGGCAGAGTTTGCACAGCATGGACAAAGAGGATGCCAGCAGCATTATTAATTTGGATGTTTTTTTCAAAACAAGAATGGACAAAACTGCAGCAGAAAATATTTAAGCTATCAACCAAAAAAGTAAATATTTATTAATTCTAATTTGAACAAGGCACAGATTTTCACCCTGTGCATGGTTAAGCTGAGGGTAACTGTGTTCTGGGAAGCCTTTCTGCTGTTCTGTGTTTACAAAGATATGTGTTACACTGGGTGGTGATATTGGAAGGCAATCATTTTTCCTTCCCCCATAGCGATAGACCTCTGGATACACAAGCAGAGCCAAAATGTTATTAAAAACAGTGCTTTTGGCACTGAGCAAAAAGCCACAAGCCTTATGATTAAAACTTTGCGCTTTAGGAACTTACTCCCCAAAGGGAAGATGAAAACTAAATATATGAGTAAATAATCAACTGGAAAAGCTACAAGTTACACTTTCACTGTGTGTGCATATGTGTGTGTATATGCTCATTTTCAAATGGAAACAAGTTAAGCCTCATGTCTCATCGGGGAATGAACTGACTGGGAATTCAGGGGATCAAAGTAATTGAGGGTGATTTAATTTATAAAAAATAAAAAACTCTCAGTAGGATCAGGAAGAAAACTGGCAGAACTTAAACGTCCTGGAGTTAATGAGTTTAAGAACTGACAACCTGTGTGTACTTAATAGAAGGGGGAAAAAAAAGCGATACTGCCTTTCATGTTCTGTGTGTACACTCAACATAACAACATGTATCTGCACAGTTCACAGTTAACCTTCCCTTTGGGAAACACTGGCTCTGCCTGTTGTTCTATTACATCAGTGGTAGCTCTTCCTTCAACCCGAATTCACCTACTACATGAGCAGTTCAAAAGTGTATTTGCCATCAGGGACAACTAAGCTCTTAAAGAGCTCCTGATTCCTCTCTTTAGCAGGCTCAAGGGCAGGTTGTCGTCCATCAGAAGTGAGTGAATCGGGCATGGGGAGGGCAGGACAAGGGACATCCTAGCACCCATTATCACCTCTGCTCTTCCAAGAGACAAGGTTTACAGTTTTTGAACTCAATCATGGTTTATGGAGCTTGATATGCTTAAACATTCTCTTAAGTTTTATTTTAAGCTCATGGCATAGGCTTTTTCACAGCTTCTTTACACAGCATTTTGGGTTGTATTAAGAACCTGCTTCACAGGAAGAGGAAATTAGTTTCTGATTGGATAGTGTGGCTGTAAGATGATGTTTTGAAGAAAACATGACTAATGGCCCTGAGGTCTCTCCAATGACTGAGGTGCTGTTCTGGTGTAAAGCAACCAAGGTCATAAATCCTTGAGGGACAGAAATAATGTGCCTGAGAGCAAAAGGAAAAATAAAAAGGTACAAAGGTGTAACAAGACTCAGTATCTGGGCATTAATATAGCAGATACAATCCAATAAATATACATTTTAAAAGTCATGCACATGGGAAAAATAATTTGATCTATACATGTGGAATGAGAGACACTGAGCTCATCATTACCACTGAGGAATGAAATCTTCATATTATAACAGGGTTTCATTTGGAAACATCACCTCTGCTCTTCTTCATTAACAAAACTCAGTTGTACTAGGAATTATTAAGAACTAGGAATTAATAGAGAACAAAACAGAAAATATATCATGGTAATGTATTCTGAATCTAAATAATGCCATGTCACTATATAATTCTGTCTTGTGGTTCTATCCTCTCTAGAATCATACAGCAAGACTCTACACTGTTCATAGAATTGTAACACAGTTGTTAAAAAGCATTGAACGGCTGACTAAGGAAGCTGGAAGAAAATGAAGTTTGTTCTTAAGCCCAGAAAAAGAGATAGTTGAGGGGATGGAGAGAGATCTGGGACTTGGGTTAGAAAGGTTGCAAACAGCACAGAGTAGATCAGTTAATCACCATCTGTTCCAGCACAAAGCTGGAGAAAGTTGGACATTAGTGGCAGACTCAAGGTGGTCCTCAAGTGAAGGCAGAGATGTAGTGGAAATTCCTATAACAGGATGCTAAAAGTTTATGTACACAGTTGGACAAATTCATAGCAAAGAATTCCTCATGATACTTAAATTCAAAGAAATCACCTATAGTTTAGAAAGCCTTTGAGTTGAAAATTTCTGAACTCTAGGAGAATGCTTTGAGGATGTATCACATGCACTTGCTCTCTTATTTTTTGTAAGACATCTGCTTTTGATTGCTAGTGAAGGCAAAGTTCTGGGCTGGGTGGGCCTTTGGTCTGATCCAAAATGGATGCTGTGTTTTTAAATATCTGCAGATGGATGCAAGTAAGGCTGAAGTCATAGCAACTTGATTTCATTACCATGCAATGAAAGAACATGGGGCTGTGGAAGGAAGGGGAGTGGGAAACACCCACTGCATTTTATTTTTCCTATAGCGAGTGCAGATCTAGTCCATAGAGTCTATGGAGCTTAAGCTATGACTCGTCTGGTCAAAAATCATTGGCTGTTTTTAGAGAAAATGTGTTCCAAGTTCAATGGCTTGACTGGCTCTGAGCTGATGTAAGATGAGAGTGATATGTTCAGACAGAGGAACTTATATCGTAGATGACTCAGTCAGTCAATTGAACTTTGAGACCTCCTAGACTAGCAAACTGAAAAGAAATGCGTGCCTAACATAACTTGGTAGCATGACTATGTAAAGATGTTCAGAAAACAGAGAATGCAATTTTGCTCAAGAGAACAAAAGGTATAATTGCGCAGATGTCTGTCTTCTCTCCCAGATGCCCAGAGCTCTGACAGTAAGAATAAAATCTAGTTATTCTTAACACTCTGAAAGCACAGAATTTTAGCTCATACTTGGTACTGTGATATGAGGTAACTTCAGTTTCAATAGTTAGGATGCTTGGAGTGGAAGGAAGGAGGGGTAATAATAAAAGAAATCAAGACCACTTGAACAAAGAAGGGAACTTTGGCTTTGTAATGTCTGTAACTTTAGGAGGATAATGGCAGTGTTGATGAAAACCACTTACTATGTTGGAAATAGGGGCCTGGTGATTGTTTCCCTTCCTGTCGTTCAGGGATACAAAGATTAAGAGGCAGCTGTCTGAAAAATGTGTGAAATTCCACTGTTAAGGATTTTTCTCCCAGCAGACAGATGGATTTGACTACACTGTTTGGCAGAGCCTTACTTTATATATGGTTGATCAGACTGAATGGAGACACTGAATTTGCTTTTCATCCTCTGCAGCACTACAGAGCAGCAGCTTCAATGCACTCCCCAAGGCCCACTTCCTTAGGCAACATATCAAAATGCAAAGCTCACCTACGGGTGGGTAGGTAGACACGGTTAATATTACCTATTTTATGCAAATTAAAGTCCAAATCAAATAAGAAAATTTTTCCTGGTTATAGGAGGCATCTTTTGGGAAAATAAAAGTGAGCTGGTGCTAGCTTGAATTATGGGGAATCTAGTCAAGAAAAAAAAAAAAACAAAATGAGTGTGCAAACACAAAATAATGCATTTTTTTAAACTTGATTTGAACTTGCTCGGTCCCACTAATCTGAACACTGTGTAAAATGAGGAGTATTAGATTTGTGGTGGTTCATTTGCAAAGAAAAATTAAAGCTGCATTGCAAATTATATATTTTTTTAATAAAAAAAGATAGCATTATTCAACTATTTTGTCTCTAAAAATACATTGCAACAGAGACAAAAATATAATCTTTTTGCAGGAATTCTGTGGATGTTCAGATTAAGATCTTTTGCTTAGAACAATCACCAAACTAGAGCTGCAAACCAGGGAAGGATCTGCTCTATTTGGCTGCCAATATGACCATGTCCTTAAGTCTAGATGGCCTTATCATCACAAGGGACCATATTTTGCCCCAGGTACCTCTGTGTAGTTAGTGAATCAAGTAAACATTACACACTAATTAACATAATTTCCACAAGAAAAAAATGTAGCCCATTGCTTTAGCAATAAAACAGAGGTTGAAAACAAGATAACAATATGTTGAAGTAATATATGCATGAAATTTTCTGTCTTCTCCATAATAAAGGTCTTTTAAACTGCTATTGATCCCCCATAATTTTCTTCCAGTCTTTTTCTCTTTAAGACAATATTCAAAATTCCTGCTAATCTCAGTTCTTTGTTTTATTTTCTTATCCTTTAGAGTCACTGCTGGTTTTCTGAACCCAGAATTTTCACTCTATAGTTTCTTTCTAGCCCCACAAAAGCTTTCAACACCGTATTTGCACACAAATCTGTGATTTGCAGTTCTCATCATGTTGGACATAGGTGTCATACCCCCAATTGTTTTATGCTTTAATCTGCTAATCATGTAAGGATGATCAGTGCAATAGGAATGCTGTGTTGTCCCCATAGCTTTGCATAGTAAAGGTATATAATACCTGCTGTACTCAGTTAAAAACTCCTTAATATAACTTTTCATGAGAATATAGTCCTATTGGGTATTGATGCTGCTGTGGAGCATTCAAAATATTTTTAATATTATGCACAAGCATAACCTCCCACCACCACTGCCTCCATTGCCCTTACATAAGTCTGTAAAGGGACCATTAAAAATCCATTAAGCTTGTTAGTTTGCAGAGCTTTCAGGGAATCTTGCTGCAAGTTTTGCTATTTCAACACTTATAGGCTTCTATTAAACATAGCAATCTTTGAGCTATAAGGGTTTACTGGAATGGTCCATTAAATGAGAGTTTTCTAGGGGGGATTATGTCTGGGAGAAGGAGGGGAGATCAGAGATGTAATTATACAAATGGATTTTACTTTCTGCATTTTGTTTTTAAAGTAGAACTGATTTCTGTTATCTCAAGAAGCCCAAAAGCAAAACGTTAAAGAGTAAATGGATGGTGTCATGATTAAAGTATTTATAAGGGATTCAGGAAACTAGTTTCAAGTATTTGACTTTAGATATCAGAGAAAAAAAATCACTTAAGAACTGGTCTGAAAGTGCTGAATATCTAAAAAGTTATGTCTATTTAAACCAGAGCTGTAGCTGTCAGGATCTCTTAGAATCAGACATTTTTCACTTCTGTAGTACAGAGTTAATAATACTTCCTTTTATCCTCCTGTCTATTTGCGTATTAATCTTTTTAGGGTAAGGTCAGTCTCATTTATGACCTCTAGTTTCTCATATGGTTCTAAAAAACTATTAATAAGGAAAAATATGCCTGTCTAGAGGATCTTTTCACTTGCTTAATTGGTATTCACATAGGAGGCTGTCCTAAAGAATCACTGGGTACTCATTTCAGCAGAATATGCAGCTATACTTGTCCTTTCTGACCAGTTAGTCTTGCATTTTTACATGAACTCTTTCACTGGCAATCACTGCCCTTGCACTGCGAAAGGAGATTCGTAAAGACTCATTGCAAGCTATTGTGAGGAGAGATTGCTTTCCCCATATGAGGTCTAGCTTTTGAATTGTTTGTTATTTCTAGGAAGACATCAAGTTCTTGAAATACCATTGAGCTGCTTATGGAAATGTGTGGTACTTGACAAGAAAAGTAAGATTTAACATACTTTTTGGTTAGAAAGTGATAGCTGTGTCTGACTTTTGTATGTGTAAAACTCTGGATGATGTTTTCCAACTTTTAAAAGAAACACAATTATTTGTATGTGGTGTTTTCAGATAGCTGACTGCTTTTACATTTTGTAAAAGGAATTTGAATTTTGGCATGAGTACAGTCTTGGGGTCAGGAAGATGCCTTTTACTCACTTCATATCTCTGATCCATTCAGATTTGGCTCAATTGTTAGCTGCCAAAAATCACTACTCTCCATCTGTGCTTTCCTCACTAGAGCTTGCTAGAGGATGTCTGCTAAAATCCGCCGACATCCTATCAGTCCTGCCCATGCCCCAACCAAGCATCTTCTTTAAGTATGCCACAAGGATGAAGCTCCAGATGGGATCATGAAAAACTGGTTCCTTTCCAGCTGCTCTTTCCTCATTTAAACAATACTTTTGGTTCCTATACGGAAGGGATATTGGGCTGATAATGACAAGAGCATAAGTTCAGGTTTTGCTTTTTTTCATTAAGTTACTTCAGCTAATTCTGTGCTTCTCTCACTTCTTATTATGTCTCTTCTAAAAGCTACACAATCTGGAAATTGATCTCTAATGTGGAGCAGCCAGGATGAAGCAATGCTGTCAAAAGGATTCGCCAAGTCTTAACATAATTCTAGAGCACTTTGCTGTGTTGTCTACGTGGTGAGACAGCTTGTGCATATATAACCTCAAGTGCGAATTTCAAACCTTCAGGTTTGATCATCTTATTAAAGGGTACTTTTTTTTCCTAAGGCACCAAAGACAGGCAGTGATTTATTATCTTTTCACATGCAATTGCTTGCAGGCAATTCAAAGATTGAAGAACACTTAAGGGAGGACAGATTTGTGCATGCAACTTTAATTTTCACATGTACTGGCTGTTGAATGCTTGATGTTGAAAATGTGGTGGCACTGATTGGAAGACTAACCTAAAATGAAATATATTCCAGGTTTGCCCATGCCTGCCACTGATTTTGAATATGATATGTATCCCTGAATGCTGTCCTCTGAGAGGCAAGTGCGTTATGTTGTCAACTGGCAATAATTTTATAGTAGCAGAGCCAACCATCAGACCTGGTTTGTTTAGCTGAAGTGAAGCTGAATAACCTTGAGGCAGGAAGGAGCAGAGGAAAATATTTATATGTTCTAAAGAATATACATGATGACTCAGGAGTCAGCTCCATCCTTCTACTTTTGTGGTTCTGTGAATATAATTCCTGCTTGTGAGTGAACTTGTGTCTTGTTTTACACTTTATTCAGTAAAAAGAGAGGAAGCCACATTTTTTGTGGGAATGATTACATTTCCCATAGCATTCTGTAGTGCACTACAATGTACTGGGAGCCTGATGGATCTCAGAAACTGCAGTAATGGGAGCTGACACTGACGGATAGTGGGGAAAGTAAGAACCTCAGGACTGATCAGAAGAGGGTGCTGTTATTCTGGGATGGTCTTGCATCATCCGTGCCAGAACACAGACAATGCCTCTGTGAGATTCTGGAGAATGCTGCCTTTCAGCACAGATGTAATATTAAGGACTTGGCTATCGGTGGTAGTGATTAAGAGACAATAGCACTTTTCACAGTGAGACAAAGATTTCCTGAATAAACCTACATTTGGCCACTTCTGCAGATAGAAGCTCCCCTACCAAATCAAATTATGGAATTCCTCCCTTTCCTACCCTGCAGCAAACTACTGTGTATTGCTGCTCTACACTACTGAACAGCTGTTCTTGTTCATCCTACAGGCAATTGGATTTGAAAAGATAATAAATCATTGCTTTCCTAATCTTGAAAACACCTCTGCATATTTCAGCTGTAGAAACCATGCTGGGTGAATCCATACTGCTAAATTAAAGACCACAAGGGAGCAAAGACAGGCTTTTCCCCTTGGAGATTTTTATCACTTGTTCTAACTCTCACCAAGAAGAAAAGATGTCTTTGCCTGCAGACTCCACAGACTGCTCCTCCAAGGCAGTGAGGATGGAACTGCATTGGGTTTGGTGCTCTCTGCCCAACATCTTTCTTCAGTACTGTCCCCACAGCCGCGGCACCTTCAAATAGACGCTGTCATGCAGATTCCTAGAGATTATTTTCTGTGCAATAAAAGTATCATGCTGCTGGGCTGAAACAGACCTTGTGTTATTTCTGACATTCTGTACTGAAGAGCACATAAAATCATCATTATGTATTAAGGCTCTGCAGACACCACTGGCCCAGGGACAAGGACTGTGTAGTTTGGACACTGCCAGTCTGCTTGATAGGAAGGCAGTGAGTCAGTTTAGCACTGCCCTGTGACAGTGTAGCTA
>VZTN01000136.1:36093-63923 GCA_013400515.1 Erpornis zantholeuca
AGCCCAATGATTACTCTGACTGAAACAGTAAAGCATAATTCACATCCATAAGGATAAATCCACTTATCCACATCCAACAACTGTTCAACCATTTTAGGAAGCCACGACTGTGCTAGACCCCCCCTTACAACAGTACTTACAGTCTGACTGTATTCATAATTGTGGGGTAATACCTGGCATGGGCACTTTTATGATTTTGTAGTACATGTGTCAGCACAGGAGCCAATGTGTGTCAAGAGAGCATCTGTTAATATACATAGAATTATGTCAGCAAGGGATTTTTCAATTCTGGGAGTAATATATTTGAAAAAAATTAAGGCTGAGATTTTCTAAAGGAAAAAAAAAAAATCATATGCCTGTAATCTTTAATTAATAAAATGTGCCAGGCAATATTTTCTCTCTGAAGGTGAGTGACACAGCCCATACTGAACTGCACAATAAAATAGCCTTATCCTCCCAAACACTGCTGGAATAGTCCTACCTGTGCCAGACGTGGATCGTGGCCCAGTGTTGACTGGGAGTCTGCTTGTTCATCCTGTGCGAAGCTGGGCCAAGAAGGATTAACAGTTTAGCAGGGTGAACAGTCAGGTCCTGTTGTATGAGGCATGGGCCTTAGCCCTGGCCCTGTTTATTTTGCTAATATAGGTATAATTTTAAAATTTAACAATCTCAGCACTGGTCAGATTAAAAAAAATCTTTAGAAATTTTAAGACACAGTTTAATTTTTCATTAATGTTATGTTTCTATTTGAAGAGATACAAGATGATTTCATGAATGTGAGTGTGCTTTTCACTGGTATAGTGTGTGGGGTCGTTGCTCATCTATTTTCCTGTAGCATAATCAGCTGAGGCTGGCACCAGGTATTTCAGAATAAACAGTAAAAAGCCTTCCAGTAAAATGCTACCAGTTCTTGGATGGGATGAGTCTGTCTGAAGCCTGGTCTTACAAGTATTTTGTCAGTTCTGAAAGTGTTGTGCTGTTTTTGTTGGTTCACTGTTCAGTATCTGATTAAATACTGCTACTTCTGTTATTTGTACATATTTATAATTTCTGTTTTAGTTCTGCTAGTCTCTCAGCCTCCTCCGGCAACAGGTTGTGCTTAACCCAGATCCTGGTTAGTTTGCTTTGTGGTTTGTTTTTTTTTCTTCTTAATGTGAAGCATGGTGACCCGCTCAAATTATCTCCAAAAAACCCAGTTACACAGGAACATGTAGAAAAGCTCATATGAGCTAACTGGAAGTTTGGGTTCATGTTATGTTAAGAACCTATACAAACAACTGAAAGTCAGCTCTGACTCACCTCGTTTACCTTATGTCTTTTTCTGAGTGCTCCTCATGTAAAAATATCTCTATATTAAATTTTCTCCATGCAAATTTCCTCTTAATTCCCCATGATTGGTGCTTGTGATTTGTTCGCTGTCACTGGGTTTTAAGGCAAAAAAGATTTGATTAGTTAATGTCTACTGATTGCCTCTGTAAGGGGATCCATGCAAGAATAATGGTGTCAAATGGCCTGGGCTTGAATTTGCTTCACAGTAACTTCCTGAGGGAAGGCCAAACCTTCACTGCCACCTGGTAAAGTTTTGGCATAATTCTAAAAGTTATTACTTGGCACAGTATTGAACAGCAGCCAAGCTGTAGGATATGGAGGATATCCCCAGACTGTGAGGCCACAAGTCATGATCTAACCTTTTCTAGATAGAATATTTACCCTACCATTTTATTTTGGATTAGGAGTGTTGGTTCTCACAAAGGAAATCAGAAATGAGATTACTCTTCGGTTAAATGAAACAGAAGAATATTTGTCCACAAGCAAACTACAGTGAGGCCAAATCAACTCCCTGAACTCCCCATCTCCTATGGTATGGACAGAGATCCTTAGCACCAGCTGCCTCATTTAACAACCCCATCCTTGTTTATCCTGCATTGATATTGTAGGCAATAGCCAAAAATTGACTGATTAATCCTGATTGGAAAATATCTGGGGAGAAAAAAAAAAGGGTTTTACTTGGGAATGCCATGAAAAAGCCCACAGAGAGTTAAATTTAATAGCAGTTATTTTAGACACCAAGTATTAGGAACTAGCCTGACAGGCATCTTCCAAACATCCCTGCTTTCTTGAAAACTCATATATGTGGCTATTGGTTTATTTTACTCAAGAGACCAGACTATGAAGCTTCGTGTCGCTGAGGCAGCCAAGCAGGGAGATTGCCTCTAATCCAGAAATCCCAGGGCTTTCAGAAACTGCAGCCCAGGTTCAGTCTCTCGGAGTGGATTGTCTTTGTATTAAGAACCCTTGGACTATTGCTGTCACTGAGAATTTTTAGGATTTGTTCTGAATAAAAACTAACTGAGTTTTGAATATCAAAACTTGATGATATAATTAAATCCTCTGTGAAGCAGAACTGCCTTTCCCCTAGTAATTCTGATTAAGAAAGTGTGAATAGGAATAATGATTTTAATTCAGGTCAGAGGCAGTTGCATTAGTAGGGCTGTGCAAAGAATAATACCTCACCTGCAGCAAGTTCTGCTTGTGTTTCAGTTTCACAAGCATGATATTCACATACTATATTTGAAAGATTCCCACTCCTCCAAAACAGTATAAAAATATCTGTTAGTCAATTTAAGCTATTCTTTTCACATCTCCTCACAAACAGGAGCTCTGCAAAGCCTTTTGTCTCAGCTGGAAGATGCTTCTGTTTGTTCAACCTCACGTCGAAGCTGATTGCCTCTCCAAAGTGTCTGATCTCTGTAGATTAGAAAAAAGAATAGATTTGAAAGATGCTTACAATTCATTTAATTTCAATTCCCTTATTTCTTTCATCCAATATTCTTGATAAACAAATAAATGAGGTAATCATTTCAGTGACTGTATCATTTTCATTTTCTATTCAGTATGCAAAAAAGGCAAAGCTATTTTATTTTAACACCACTTTTTTTTCTTTTGTCACAAATTGTAAAGCAAGAAGATCTGCTCATACCTTTATAATGATCTTCAACTATTCCTGAAAAACCTGGCTTCTTTAAGGGATATCAAGATGGTGTATTATTTTCTATTATTATAGCTTCAAAAAAATTAACTGGTAAAATTAATTCCAAGCTTTGGAACATTCAGCTTTGGGCCCAGAACAGTTTTCTCTTATTTTCTGTATATTTTCTATCAATGAAATATAAGACTTTATTCAACCATGTTCAATCAAATGTTAGATTTTGACCAACACATTTATGGGAGAGCTTTAGGTTCCCCCTAACACCCACAATTGTTCAGGGTTCTTTCTAAACACTTTTGTGGGGCCAAGAAAAACAACCCAAGATAAATCAGAAGGCTGACTGGATGACTCTAATGCTGTGTTACAATATTGATGCTGTCTGTGTCACAAAATGTTTCAAGCACTCCAATCATTCCCACAGGTCCATTATGGGAGGGATTTCAGTAAGCAGAAGGAAAGAAACAATACCTGCCTAAGAGAGCTGATAATTCTTCCTGACTCCTTTCCACACATGCACTCTGATGCAGATTAAAATATGTGTTTATTTGACTCTTAATGATACTAATGATCAATGACTGTAAATAACAGGTGCATTGTTTGCCACATACTTTAGATTTTTAAAATGTAAACTAAATCTCCCCCTTTTTTCCAGAATTATCTATTAGAGAGAAAAAAAAACCAAAACACCCTCAAGCAATCCTTATTTGGAATTTAGATAGATTTAGGGGGTTAAATCTATTCAGTTTTAAAAGAAGGAGAAAACAGAGGATTTGATTGTTCATGACATTTTGTTCAGAATCAATCATTGTCAGCTCAGGTTAGACTGATTTACTATGAGCCTGCCATAGAAAAGGTTTGCCACAAACGGCAAGGCTCTGAGCTGTTTCCACCGCACTGAACATAATGATGGATTTATCATTGCAATCAAGATGGTAAAACAGCATGGTCCCCAGAGTCGTGCACCAGGCAAATTGATCACAACAGCCCTGAAATTATATAAGGGCTTTGTTTATCTGGTCTCAGTCTGCAAGAGTAGTAATCCAACTGAAGATAAGACACTCCGATCTTTACGGAAGTTTGGATGGGTTTTATCTCCTAAACCACTGTGTAGTAGAATTGTCTCTGCTGAGGAGTAAAACAACTACCCATTATATATATACATTGTTTTTTTAAATAAAAAGTAATCCAGCAGAAATAATAAATACTACTATTATTAATATCATAATCTAACAGTAATTTCTTAATCTGTAAGTGAATGAATTTGCTGTAATATTTTTGTGAGAAAATGAATAATACAGGAAGACGAATATTTGTTTTAATGCATTGCCTTTTCATTACAGGCATTCTTTCTCAATTCTGTGAAGAATTGGCAACATTAAGCTTTCAGATCCAAATAAATTAAGAATAAAGGGAAATACTAACTTCTCTATAATAGCACACTGGAAGACCATGCTTTTGTCTATGCAAAAAACTTGTCAGTTTGTAGCTTGCATTTCTGAACCGATGTTTGAAAGGTAAGAAACTATTGTTACTTGTCTTCGTGTGATGGAAAGAGAGCTTTGGTGAGAGGAAGTGATGCTGTAGGGAAAGAGATGAACCTCTGGCACCTGTTGGTGAGATATCATCTGGGAAGGCTTTAGCCTGTGGCTCTGCCCTGCAGACTACTCCTCATTTCCCCCAAATTCATAATAGTGAATCTTCTAGAACCTGTTTTTTTCCCAAATGGAGACAGACCCTTTTAAGTTTTCTTCAAACAGATGTCAGAGGGTTGGAGAAACTAATCTCATCCTGCATTCAGACAAGGAATGCAAATGTTTTTTTATTTTCACATGAAACATGCCAGGGTGTCCTTTGGCATTGGCCTGGACACAAAATAAAAACTGAATTAAGTCAGAATTTAGCATATTTGTGAAATAATGAAGAATTTAGGGGCACTTTATATATTGAAAAGTCAGAATTAAGCTAGAGCCAATCCTCAGAAATAGCTGTGAAGGGCTGTTATATGGTCCCAGATTGAAAATTCCCTAAATCACGTTAAAAGTTCTCAGGAGCAGGAATCTATTTTCCTATTTATTTTACAGTATCTATATTGATATGAGTGAATGAACATAGATTAGTATCTCGATCTTAATTTGGAATTTAATTCAAATTGATTAAATAGTTTTTTATTTTGAAGCAGGAATGTATTTTTATAATGTTTGATTGCATAACTGGCAAAAAGATCTATTGCAAATTATTGATTCACTTTGGATACAAATATGATATAAGCTATAATTCATGGGTAATAATGGTTATAAAGTTGTTATTTGGATTTACAAATGCAGCAGCACATCGCCTAGAAAATGAAAAAGTTTAATTCAGAGACCTATTTTGTTCTTCAGGGCTTCCTTTTAAGCACTAAGGGAGGGGCTGTTCTCTCTTTTCACCTAAGTATTCTCTTCAGAGCACTCTCACACAGGCATTGGCAGCACAGTTTGATACAAAATGCATTAAGGTAAACTTACTGTCAACTTAGCCTTCAGGGTGTGCAGATAGACATATAGTAGGAATATATAAAATGGAAGTAAAGTAGCCTTGGTTTGCACTATTTTGATAAACTTTCTTTCAAAAGCAGTAGTTTAAAAATAGCAAAACAAAAATATTAAGAAAATGTATTTAACCCAAAATTCCCATTATTAAGATAAAATAGAATATCACAAGTCCATTTCCACATTAGACTATTTTCACTTGGGAATTATTCTCTTGCTTTAGAAATAATAATAAAAAAAAAAAATCTTCAAACTTAAAATCTTGAAACTTTTCAGATAGCTGAATTTTACCACTTGCCCAGGAACCTAACAAAGAAAATGTGCTCCTTTTTTGATTTACAGAAAATGCAATAGATTAAGTATTTCATAACTTTATTTATTGAACACGTATCTGTGGAATCAGGCATGCGAGGTCCTTGGAACTTTAAAATTTTACCATAAATTACTTCAGAATTTATACAGAATCATGGAAACGTAGAATGGTTTTAGTTGGAAGACCTCTAAGACCATCCAGTTCCAGCCCCCATGCCATGGTCAGGGACACCTTCCACTAGACCAGGTTGCTCAGAGCCCCATTCCACCTGGCAGAGAACACTTCCAGGGATGGGGCATCCACGGTTTCTCTGGGCAGCCTGTGCCAGTGCCTCACCACCCTCGCAGAACCTCCGCGAGGATTTTCTGTGACAAACTTGGCTAGCATAGTGTGATTGACTGTGCATATTAAGAAAGAAAAGGAAGAAAAAATAAAAAAACAAACAAAAAGAAGCATTCTGGATGAATGCCTAGTCCTTCACTGCAACCAGACTTGACTCAAATAGTCAAGTGATTGTTTGGCCTCCTGATACAAAATCCGGTGATATTTGATGTATTAAATTAGGATGTAAGAATCTGAAAAATAAAAAAAAAAAGAAAAAAACCTATCACATTCCTGAAATCCTTCATGTAAATCAGTTGCTTTCTCAAACCACCTTGCCATTTTTTAATTTAGTGAAATTACTGATACAGACTCTCTCCTGGATTGTTTGTCCCTGTGGTTTTCACAGGACTTGTTTTGTGCATAAGGGAGAACAAAGCTGACTTCATGTGTGGAAAAGCAAGAATGTGGTCACTAGGAGGTTACAGTCCTAAAGTTTGCTGGGAATGCAGTAGTAATGGTTTCACAGCCCTTTATCCTGAGACTGCTGTCATAGATGAGCAGATCAAGTATACAGCCATTATACCATATTTCTGCTATTTGCTTCATCAAACATAGCGGTTACTTTGAGGCTTCTTTTTCCCCCTATTTCTCTTTCTTTTTCTTGCCTCTCCTTTTTTGGAGGTTAATAGGATGTAGCTCATCAGTGATCTCGGGTCAAACCATTTGGTCATCCCTATCTAGAAGGCATCTAATGAGTGAACTAGCTCTTGATACTGGCACCCATAGGTCAATCTGATTTTGTATTAACTTGAAAAAGGTCAAATGGTCTCTAAATTTGATAAATATCCCATTTCTTTAACTTCTGATGGAGAGCATAGACAAGGTGAAATCTAATACAATTCTGGACTTGTACAGCCACACAAATAAGTACTACAGCTTAATTTGCACAGGACATAACTTAAACTCAGCTTGTGCTCCAGCAACAGCAATTCCTATATATCCCAATTAATTTAGGACAAATAACAATGAAAAGTATATTTGATATATTTAGCTTCTCTTAGTAGAAAAACTGGCCCTGAACAGCCTGATGCTTTTAAGCTGTACTCTCATTTTAATCTTTCTCAGAGATGATTATCCTAAATTTAAAATTATGCTTTTTTTTTCTTCTTCCTTGATGGATTAATCATTAAAAAGAAGAAAAAGAAATCAGAGAAAAGTTGTTCGAACTTAATAAGCTAGGAAAGCATCAGGAGAGGTTTATTTCTGTGAGACTGGTCAAGCACACAAACATTTCTGGCATGAATATAGAAATATGAATATGAAGATTTTCTGCTTGGGTTTTTCTGACCTGTTTTATGAATATTTGGAGCAGAGAAATGGTTAAGATATGCTATAGGTGTATCAGAATTTAAAATAACAAAATCAGTGTGAAATGTAGAAAAAAAATAAGGCTGTGGATTGACGAGCACTTAGGAGAACACAGACAGAGGAAAAGGAAACCCAAACAAGGCAGGAGAAAGAATAAAGACAAAATACTTTGACAGCAGAGTATCCCAGAGTCTGGATCTCAGCTGAAAAGTGGGAAGTTTGTGACTTCTTGTCTTTTACAGTTAGAACCATATCACTAGAGATGTGATAGCTCCCTAGGTGTCAACCGAGTCTCTTAAAGTCTTCTTGTGATGTTTTTTACAGCATTTTTTCCACAAATGTGCTGCTAGTAAAATGCTGCAGCACAGAGGCTGGGGTAAAGCAACCAGAAAGCTTTGAATTCAGCAATATAAAATATATTTAGCATTTTAGAGGAATGTTTTTGAATATCTCAGTTTTAATTTCCAGATATATATATACACCTTTGTGTTGCAAGAACCCTCATAATACGTTAGGCAATCCTATCCAAGTTTGTTATTTGGTTTGTTTGGGTTTTTTTCTTCCACAGCTGATGCATATGAGGAAGATAATTCTGGTTTTACTCAAAGTTTTTTAACTCACAGATAATGTCAGCGAAGTGCCTGAAGGTTGCTGTCAGGACAGAAGCTTTCATGCAAACATTAAAGCTCCTTGGGAAATGAAAAGTCCAGGTTGTGAGACATGAAGTTTCATCTGCCAAAGATAAGAGAATGTCAGAAATATTTTGAGTATATTGGTAACACATAAGTGTATTTATTATTAATATTGAAAATATAAGTTCACTACTAATCTCTCTTTCATTAGTTCATTGTTAATGTGGCTATTTTAAAGTTCATTGTTAATTTGGCTATATTAAATGATCTGCTTTTAAAATTAGTGATAAAATTTTCTTTTTAATATAACACTCATGCATATACAAAGGCCACTTATAGTGAGATTTAATCTCTATGGGGGAATTCTAAACCCTCAGCTGCAGAATTTCAGTTGGTGATAACAGCAGGCTTTGAAAAGTATGAAACTGGAGGAAATCAGAAACATGATTATTGTTACTGATTATTACTATCATCTATGTATGCCCTGTGGCATACGAATACATACTACTACCACAGGAATTGTAGAAAATAACAGAAATGTGATTATGTCAAACAAAGCTTTTGATGTGAAGGGGACTTAGTGATCCATGTCTGTATTTTGTGGGGAGTTTTTTAATTGAAAGGTGAATTTACATAAAATGTTGAAGTATGTGATTTCCATCAAAACACCATTTCATATGGTGATGCTTCTGTTCCATAGAAGGTATCTTGTGGCAGTAGTTCTGTATTCCAATATCCTGTGTTACCTGTGTCCATGAATGGGATGTGGTGACCTATGAGAAATTTTGAGGGAGCCATAGTGTGTCATGGGTGAGATATCTTCCAAGGAAGTCTAGAGAACTTAGGTAGAAAATGAGAACAGGTACCTCAGTAGGTCATCTCCCATGTAAAAAACACAGTGGTGTCAAAATAGATCATACTGAGGGTGGAATAGAACAAACAAATAGAAAACAAAAATATTCCACCAAATGATCTTTTTGTAAAAAAATTAAAAAATATCTTTCTGTATAAACATTTAAAATACCTAAACCAAAACATTTTGTATTACATTAGATTCCTCACATTTATTCACATGATTTTGGGTGGAAGTGAACACTCCAGTTCTATGTGTTGAATGCTATCTCCAGCATGAAATGGCCTGCAATTCACCAAGCATGTATTTTGAAACAAATGGGTAGAATTTGCTACTTAAGAAGAGGAAAATATATCCGATAGTGCAATTTATGGATCTTTTTCTTCTACTGTTCTCTGTTTATCTGAACTTTTTCTCTCAGATGTTCCCTGTAAGCACAAGAGTGGGACTGAATTCTCAGGAGTCTCTCAGTGGTGTCTCTAGGCAGTTGTTTGAAGGATTTAACTGAAAAATACCAGTTGGCCGATACATTTTAGGCAACAGGAATGCTGAATATTTTCAGGAATTTGGACATTTTGACAGTCTTGAAACAGGTTGTCTAGTCTATAGAAATAACTTGCCTTCTGTAGGTATTAAACCCCTATTAATATTAAATATTAAATACAGTAGGAAAAAAATAATTGTTCACCACTCTGGAAAGGCTAAAACATTACTTGCATGATTTTGAAATTCTCTTTCCATGTCATAGCAAGTAAATATTAGTAAGTCTGAGCTAACTTGAGAGTGACCTTGCACTAGGAGAAGGTAGAACACTATTTTGAGCACAGTCAATCCTAGTGCTACAGTAAAAACACAGCAACAAGCCCAAAAGTGAGTCAAAGCAAAAGGATAAGCAAAGGAGAGTACTGCTTCATGGGCAGTTTAATTTTTGTGCTTTCTCTTTGGACGTTTTTAACAAACAAGAGAAAAGCCAAGTGAGGCAGGATGAAAAAAAAAGAGAAAAAACAACTTATATAAAAGCAACTATAAGAACACTCAGCAATAAATAAAACTCAGCTTTTTGTTACTGAGTGTTCTTCCAGTTGACCAAGTACATAGTTTCTTTTCAGAATCACAGAATGGGTAAGGTTGAAAAAGCTGGTGACTCTTCTGCTTCCAGTCCCAGCTTCCTCCTGCTGAAACTTCGCTCCCCTCATGACATGAGTGGCATGGAAAAAAAAAGTGCTAGAAACTCCACCCTTTTTCTCTGTGATCATGAGTTCATCCTAGAGCACATTGCACAGGATTGTGTCCAGACTGTACTTGAATATCTCTGGTGAGGGAGCCTCCACACCCTCCCTGGGCAATCTGTTCCAGTGTGTGGTCATGCACACAGTAAAGTGCATCAGGTTTTGCCCATTGCTTCTTGTCCTATGCTTGGCACCACTAAGAAGAGCCTGGATCCATCCTCTTGACACACTGCCTTCAGATACTTTTACATTATGCTTAGGTGCCCTCTAAGCCATCTTAGAGGCCATTCTTGAGGCTGAACAGGCCCAACTCTCTCAGCCTTTCCTTGTAAGGGAAATGTTCCAGACCTTTCATCATTTTCATTGCCCTCCACTGGACCTGCCCCAGCAGCTCCATGTCTGTCTTGTGCTGAGGGGCCCAGAACTGAACACAGCACTCCTGATGTGATCCATCAGGGCTGAGTAGAGGGGCAGGATCAGCTCCCCCAGCCTTCTGGCAATGCTCTTCCCAGTGCACCCCAGGATACTTTTGGCCTTCTTGCTCACCAGGGCACTCCTGGCTCATGGAGAACTTGTTGTCCACCAGGATAGCCAGATTCTTTTCCACAGAGTGGTTTTCCAGCAGGTTGGCCCTCATCCTGTACTAGTGCCTGGAGTTTTAATTCCCCAGGTGCAGAAACCTGCATTTGCCCTTCTTGAACTTCAGACAGTTCTCTGCCCATCCCTCTGACCTGTCGAGGTCCTTCTGAAGGGCCTTGCAGTCCTCTGGGGTGTGGGCCACTCCTCACAGTTTTGTGTCATCAGTGATGGTCTGAGCAGGTGAAGCACATTGTGTCATGGTAACCATTTGTGAACATGCACTATGATACCTGCATGTGCAATGCACACTTGTAGCATGGTACCCAATATTGTTTACTCAGTACAAAAGTTAATTTTCCATAAGTGTTTTAATGAATCTCTTTCATGGGAATTAACGACATGATATAAGTACATGTTTAAACCTACTCCTGTTAATCAAAGCACTTAACTCTACATACACCTGTACCTCAAGCAAATTTTAAGCAAATTAAGCAGGATTTATTCAAATTAACATCACCAGGGTCCAGAACTACCAATCAAGCACCTGTGGTGAGGCAATGTAATATGCCCCAGATGGGACCTTGACCTAACATGAGTATGTATCTCCTGACACCTGAGATAGCTTGTTTAGCAGTAACTATGATATCTTTCCATAAACCATCATTTTATCAAGAAAATTTATACTAAATCCTTCACTTGGTCTATTCCTGAAATACAACTGGAATCATATTAACACCTTCTGGAATGATTCATTCCCACGTCAAACCGAGTACCTAGATTCTTTACTTTACATTCACTCACCTGAATTTGGTAAACCAAAATGTAGTGTACAATTATTGCATCAGATCTGATTTTGGTTATTTTGCAGAGGGAAAAAACCCATGTATAGCTAAATCAAAGCTTTATATATTATTAATTGCTTTTAGATTCCTGGAAGATAATAGGAAGGAAACACATTTTGCTTTTGATTGCTAGTGTTTTAATTGTGCTGCAATGTAGACAACACATTGTCTACATTGCAACATTGCAACACAAACCAGGCAGCTTTGAGAATGCCTTTTTGTTGGGACTGTCAGTGGTATGTTGAGTTAGCCTGCTAGTTATTACTCTGCAGTGTGCCCCTAGGATAAATTTTCTTAATCATTAAAATAACACATCTTACTGCTAGTCTGAGCTTTCCTGAATTCTGTCTTCTGTTCTTGCTATGTCTGCTCTGTTAAAAGCCTTGTAGAATCACTGCTTTAGCCATTTCTCAAAATTTTATAAGCTAAGATTCAAAAGAAGACATCTGGACCAATAATAGTTTTACAAAGTCATCCAGCCAGACCTTGGTAATGTATGCAAAGTCAGGAACCTCATCAACAATCACACTATGGATGGCAGTAACCTTTTTAGGCATTGACTTAACAATTTAATAGCATGAATCAACATGTTGAGTCTCTGTCAATCAACAGCATGCGCACTGAATAAAAGATGCCAGGTAAATCTAGTGATGCTGGCTTTATATACATCACCGTTTGCTCAGGACCTTACTCTCCCTGTTGCGGTTCTACTTCCCATCCTTTGTTTATAAAGAGCAGCGTGCTCCCACCTGGAAGGGAATAAAGCAGTAGTTTCACCAAATTCTCATGGCCTCATCAGCTCACAGAATGGGTACAAAGGCTTCAATGGATTTTTGATTACAGCTTATTTTCAGTAGGTGTAAATGCCTGTGGTGAATGGTTGCTACAGTGTCTCAGACAGGTTTGTTCTCTTCTGTTATGGTTTAAACCATTGCAGAGTAAGGTAAGATATGTTTTATGAAATTATTAGGGTTTGGCTGTGCTGGAGTGTTTTCTCGTCTTTTAGTTGGGCTATGAGAAACAATGGCACCCAATTTTCCTTGTCTTTAAAAGGCAACAAATATATTACAGCACACTAAAATTTTAATATTTTAAGAATTTTTTAAGTAGACTCGTCAGTTGCTCTGATACAATATAAGAGCTATGTTCATTCCCTGAAGTGAACAAAACAAAACAAAATGGACAATAAATTAAAATTACCCAGTTAAAACCATGTTCTCTTTTTCAGTGTAGTTTAACAAACAGTCTTGTAAGATGTTCCGCTACATGAGTTAGCAAATAAATCTAAACAGTAGTTTGTAATTTCTGGAACCCATAATGTGAAGCCACTCTTAAATTAGCTGTCACTTGAAATTTCAAGCAGCAGTAATGGGTTATTCAAGATGCAGGGGAGGGGAGAAGGTAGCTAGAGTTGCTGTGATATAGACTTCTGATTAATAATACTTTTTAATGCTTGCTGCAATCACTCACCTTCATGGAGAGAGTGATGTGAGAGACTAAATTCTGAAACACTTGGTAGATATTACAGAACTTATTTAGTAGCAAATCTGCTCTTGAAAATCTATGAAGGACAAATTTTAATACATACACAAATGGTCTTTAATTCTCTGGTTTGTCCTTCTTCATATGTGATAGCATGGATATTATTTATATATTATTCATAGAAATGACACTAACTTTTAGAATTTTATAAAATACATATCAAATAGTTCTTAGGATCTCAGAGAAAAATAAAAAATTTCTTATTTTGACTAATTAGTTGTTAATTTGCTGCACTTTTTAAAAAACAGAAGTACCCTGTGTAACTCGAGAACAAAACTGCAAACTTGTTAGTTTTTTTAGACTCATTTATTTTCACATTTTCTCTTCGAATCTGGTGTTTTTATCTACTAGAACTAAAAGTGTGACATACTTCAGTCCTAAAAGAAGCTTTACAGAAAAGAGACATAAAGACTTGTTTTAAGATAACAGTAACAAGGACCTAACACAGAGAGTGCTTAAGAGCCTTCCCAGCAAACCCAGCCTATGCAAACCTTTTGGCACCACCCCATTCAATGTGAATGAACATCCAGGCAAGTTGCAGCTCCTCCCAGGCAGAGAAGTTGGGTATGGTAGATATTGATAAAGGACTCTTTTTGAGTTTCTATTCATCCTTTTAGGGTAATCCCTTAACACTGATAGGAGTTTATTGGTGTTTGAAAAAAATGAAATGGCAAGTCCTGCATCTCAGAATCACAGAATCATCTAGGCTGGAAAAAACTTCCAAGATCATAAAGTCCAACCCTTGCCTGATCACTGACTTGTCAACTAGATTATGGCACTAAGGGCCATATCCAGACATTTCTGGATCTCCTCCAGGGATTGTGTCCCCATATTCTCCCTGGGAAACCCATTCCAATGTTTAAAAACCTTTTCAATGAAAAATTTCCTCCTCGTGTCCAACCTGAACCTCCCTTAGGGCAGCTGGAGGCCATGTCCTCTCGTCCTGTCACTAGTTGGGACCTGGGAGGAGAGACCACACCGTCCAATTCCTGTTAGGGAGTTATAGAGAGTGAAAAATTCACCCTGGAGCCTCCTTTTCTCCAGAATAAACAGTCCCAGCTTCCTCAGCTGCTTTGCATATGATTTAGCCTCTTGACCCTTCACCAGCTCTGTTGTCTTGTCCTCCTCTGAACACTCTCCCGCACCTCAATGTCTTTCTTATATTGAGGGGCCCAGAACTGGACACAGGATTCAAGGTGTGGCTGCACCAGTACTGCATAAAGAGGCATCTGTGGATGAGTAATTGTATACACCAAGAAAGACTGTAAAAGTGGCTTTGCAGGAAAGACCACAGCGATCTGGGGGATAACATGCTGACAGAGAGCCAGAAATGTGCTCTTGTGGCAAACATGGCCAAGAGTATAATGGGCTGCATTAGGGGAGCATTGCCAGTGTGTCAGAGGAGGGGATTCTTACTCCATACTCAACACTGGTGAGCCAGCATCTGAGGCTGTCTCTGTTTCTGGACTCCTGAATACAAGAGGGAGATGGATATATTGGAACAAGTGCAGAGCAGGACCATGGGAATTGTTAAGGGACTGGAACACGTTAGGTGCAAGGAGAGCTGAGAGAGATGTGGCTGTAATCCCAAAACAGAGAAATCTAAGGGGCATCTTATCAATGTGTGTAAATACCTGATGAGCAAAGTAAAGACTGTTGAGCCAGACTTTTCTTAGTGGTGCTTAAATAAAAGACAGTATTTTTGTCTAATTGTCTAATGGAGCACAAAATGAAATATGGAATCTTTGTTTAAACATAAGAAAAACCTTTTTTTTTTTTACTGTGCAGGTAGTCAAGCAATGCAGCAGGTTTTTCTGAGGTGTTGTGGAGTTTTCATCCTTGAAAACATTAAAAAGGACTGCTGACCACATCTTCAGTGCATGTATCTGCCTACTTAGAAAACAGACTCTTCCACTCAGCATGGGAGCTGGGAAGAATAGCAGCCACATCTGCCAGAAAATTAAAGGAAGAACCTGCTAAATCCCATTCTAAAAGATACAGCTATTCTTAAAAGAAAATTCAGTCACAATGAAAAGTGAATGTGTTGGATTGAATGAGACCATACTTGCAGAAGAGAAGGAAAACAGAAGAGTCTGAGTTTAGTATTCATCTACTGAAGGAATAGAATATGACACCAGAGTTAGGAGATAAATTGTGTTTTGGAGAAATAAGAATGGGTCATACCTAGAAAGCAAGAGTACATAAAATATTTTGCAATCAGAGCATAGGCTGGAAGACCCTCGCTTAAAAGATTTACTTGGAGAAACAACGGCATTTTTAAAAATCAAAGCCTGCTTACAGGTAATTCAAAAACAGAAAGGGAGACTAAATTTATCAAATAAATTGTTTGCTGCAAATAGTTCTCCCAGTTCTTTCGTCTGTACCTAATTGGCTATCAATAATGCATGGAAATGCTGAGACACTAAAGAATCATGTAACGGGCATTCCATTATGTAATTAAGGATCATTAACTATATTAATGACTTTTCTAATTCTTATATTGTTAACCAATGAGTAATGCTTTATGTCATGAATATAGTTTCAAACTTCTCTGCACCAGTGAAAAAGATACATCTTGCTTATCTAACTTCTGCAGGTAATTCACACAAGAGATTTGGTCTGAATAAATCTTGAAGAAACTCAAACAAAAAGCAGATGACTAGATCACACTGCACTAGAGGATTAAGAAAAATAAAGATTGGCAAACCTAATATTTCTAGATAGTCACTAGAAAGCTTTTAGTGGCTCAAGGGGAAAAAATGTAGCTATACAGGTGTACGGGCAGAATACATATGAGATGATAAACCTGCTGCAGAATAACTATAGTACTGCCAATATGAAAATTTCAGATTTTAGCATCTGCCATGTGAAAGTGCTAGTCACACAAGTTATATCTATCAAAGACTCACAAAACTCGTGTTGTTTGCTATACATAGAGTACAATATTCTATTAAGAATATCAAGAGAAGTTATGGTGCCTTATCCATGGAATTGTGCGAGTCCAGATTGGATGGGCCTTTGAGTAACCTGGTCTAGTGGGAGGCATCTCTCCCCATGGCAAGGGGGTTGGAAATGTCCCTTTCAACCTGTTGACTGTAGAATTTTTTCTGATGAGGTCTGGGTCTTGAGAAGCACAAGCACCTGAATTCATGGGATATAAATCTTTGTGTGTTGAATCCAAAGGTTCAATCTTCTGGCTCTACTAAGAAGAAATTCCTTAACACAGACATGGATAAACATAATGAAAATTCTTTGCCTAATGAGAAGACTTTTTAGTCTATTCATGCTCAAGTTATTTAAGAAGGAAGAAAAATATTTATGTTTTATAGGTTGAAAAGCAGAGACCAGTGAGCTCAAAAGTTTTGTCAATGGTCAGTAGGATGGACCTGAAAGAAAAAAAATCACATCTAAATCCCATATCCCAATACCAAATTTGCAGCTTCATAATAACTTTTGCCTAATATAATTTTGTTTTTACATCTAAACAAATAAATACATAATGTTATAACAACACTTTCACAATGTGCTTATCAAGAATATTTCTAACAGTATTTTTTCCTTAATGATTACCTTATAGAATGGATGGTGAGTTTAGGATTTTGTATTTTTTCCTTTTTTTTTAAGACAAAAAGGTAATTCTATCATCTCCTTCAGCTGTTGCCCTATGTTGTTTATCATGTCTTATATTTTCGTAATGACTGAACTTATAATCCTTTTGTCTGAGACAAGAGGTTTCACTAAACTTTTGTTCTGCTAGTATAACTCTTTTGTTGATCTGGGTTGGTTTTTTCAGCTTTCAATACAGTGTTCCAAAGCAATATCAATGTTTCAGAATTACTTTGCATTGTTTACAGCTCCGTGTAATTCATTACTAATCAATGAATCACTCAGAGTTGATGTTAGCTCTGTAATTTTCTTTTTTTTTTTTTTTGTAGGAATTGCTCAGATACCACAAATTTTTCTCATGACTGTGGCAATAAGCAAATCATGCAGAGATATTACCGTATTTCAGAAAAGTGCTTAAATATGTGCTTAGTATTATTAACATGCATAGATCCCCTTGGCTCTACCCTTACATGTGTCTGTATTGACACATTTTTCATTATTTGTCTTTAACAGTGGCATTTTCACAGGCGACCTTGTTGTTAATTTTTAAATGTGAATCAAATATCTAACTCCTACGGTCCATCTGAAAAGAAACTCTCCAGTCTATACATTGCCAACACAACAATTTTTAAGTTTTATTGAAAAATATTCATCATAAAGTGAGTTAGTAGGTCCTATTCAAAAAATATTTCTGAATATACAATCGTGGACCTTTGTAAATCAAGCCCAAGAAGGATTTTGCATTTCAAATACTGTCGTGAGCCTCTGAACTAATTTTGTTGTTGTTGTTGTTTTCTATATGTGGAGGAGCAAAGTTACAACGTGACAGTACCACCAGGAATTTGCACATAGCTCTCTTCAACATTAAAAATATTTTCTCCTCAAACTTAAGTAAATAGTTGCAGTAACAAAAATTGATGCTTTCTATGTGCTGCAAGTGAAAGCAATATTACAGGGGTGCTTCTGTATTTTCACTAATTACTTCACTGTAGGTTTCTCTGACCCACAGAAAAATGAATCTGCTTTAAAACACATTTTATATTGGAAAAATCTGCATTGTGTCTTCCAGTTTGTTTTCTTTCACTTTCTCTCCAGCTTAATATTTTTAAGTCATTTGATAGTGATGTCATGTTGTGTGCACCATCCAGATAAACTGTGTGTCCTGGTTCGATGCTGGCTAAGTGCCAGGCACCCATAAAAAACTATTCCCTTATTTTCGTCTGCTCTAGCTGAGCAGAGGAGGGGGAATGAAAAGAAAAACTTCATGAGTTGAGATAAGGATTAGGGGAAAAACACTTAAGGCAAAACAGGTTAAAAACTTAAACAGTACAAAGAAAATTTATTAACAGAATTAAAAGTAAAAAGGGTAATGAGAACTAAAACAAACCTTTAGAAAACCTTTCCTTCCTAGTCTCTCCCTCTTTTCCACTGAATGCACAAGTAGACAAAATAAGGGGTTTTGGTCAGTCTTTCACTTTCTAAAAACCTTTCTTCAGTTTGGTCAGGAAAAGTTCTTTTTTCTGTTGTATTGTGGGGTCCTGTCGCTCGAGAGCACGAACAGACAGACACACGCACACAGGTTGAGGTGTCGGAAGAAGAAGAAGGAAGTTTTATTTTTCACAGCTTTTATACAATTCTTTGAGACCCCGTGGATTGGATAGGGAGATCTTCTCCTATCCATCTCCATTGGCTCAGACAGAAGTCCATCAGAACCTTGTTTATCATGAATGGAATGAAAAACAAGAAAGACAGTTAGAAAAACACATCTTGTTTGTGCAAGATTTCGTGGGAACTCGAGAGTAACTTTTCAAAACAACCCAAACAGTTCTGACTCCAAATTAGAAGGCTTAATTTCAGGGCGACAGGGTCCTTCAGACAGGAGATACCTCTCTATGAATTTCTCTATCATGGTTCTAATTTTCACGAACAGCAGCCCACCCCACCTGCTGTAACGTGAGTCCCTCCCATGGGCCAAGCAATCTTCCCATCACTGCCCAGTATGGGCCATTTTAGTTCATGGGGTTTATTCTTTTAAGGATAAGCTGTTCTAGTTTGATAAGGATAAATTTGTTCTAGTTCTTTATCTCTAGAAGCAAGGGTGTTCTCTCTTTGTTCTAGTTCCTCACTAGATTATAGCTTTTCAGCATCCACGTGCTCCAGCATGAGCACTCTTTCTCATGGGCTGCAAGTGGATCTCTGCATCCCCCAATGTACCTCACAAATTACAGAGAAACAATTTTTTGTGTCATAGTCTCACCATGGCTTGCAGAACAATTTCAGCTCTTTAAGCACTTTTCTCCCCCTCCTTTCACTGACCTCAGTGCCACCATGTTGGTTCCCTCCACGTGTCTTCACTTTTCCTTTTCTCTGGCTCAGAAGAAAATTGTTGTCCATAGGTATTATTGTTCTCGGCTTCTATCAATTGAAGATTGAGAGCTCTTATAGAGCTTCACAGCACTGAAAAGGTTGATCTTGTCTGTGCTCCGTGTTGGGGAATTGTTTGCTGTGTTTTCAACGCTGGCCACATGGTCTCTGGCAGCACCACAGAGGTGGCCGTGGACATGTAGTCTCGGCTTTGGGAAGGCCCTGGTTGCGCAGTCACAGCCTCAGGAGGGCCCCAGCTGCATGGTCCCAGCCTCGGGAAAGCCCTGGCTGTGACATCCCAGCCTCAGGAGGGCCCTGGCTGTGCTTTCCCAGCCTCAGGAGGGCCCTGGCCGCACAGGCCCGGCCTCAGGAAGGCCCTGGCTGTGACATCCCAGCCTCAGGAGGGCCCTGGCTGCATGGCCCCTGATGGGATGGGCCTCGATGGCCCCCAGCAGGATGGGCCCCAGCAGCCGCCTCACCACTCCTTGGGAGAAGAAAGAGAACTTCCCATGCTTTTTCCTTTCTTAAATATGTCATTACAGAGGCATTACCAACTTCTCTAGTAACCTGCCCGTTGTCAGAGCCTTCAGCGATTGGCTCTGTGCTGGACATAGAAGTTTTGAGCAGTTTTTCTCCCGCCTCCACTAAAAACCAGGCTGTGTTAAACCAACATACTGTGTTGGAATAAGTTAGTAATATTCTAGCAACAGTGTGAGTATCCACCCCAGGGGATACTCAAGGGAAAAGGCAAGGCTCTTTTGGACAACATTTTGCTGGATAAGAAACCCAAAGACACTGCCAGTAAAGGATGAACTTTAATTCTGAACATAGGTGATAGCGAAACACTGTTGGGGTAGGACACAAAAAACAAGGTAGCTCTTTTGTCTACTATCTCCTTGAAAGCAAGATGTTCAACACAGCTTTTGGTGCCACTAGCTCTCTGAGCATGAAAAGCTTGAAGAATGAGACAGGTTTTAATGTCAGCCCTTTTTAAACTGACTTGACTGAGTGGCATGATCTGATTTTTCCTGAGTTTCATTACCACCAAGTTTTTGATATTAGAAAGCAAGTAACCCTTCAGAAAGGAGGGAAAGATACAGAGTTGTAGATACAGGGTCCTCTTAAAGCAAGGGCTAAGGATCAGAAATATCTTGCAGGCTTGGGAAATAAGTGCTCATAAAAAGCCACAGCTGCTTTTGATGAAATTACTGAAAGTTGGTGCACGGATGAACAAGAAAACAGATTTTCCCTTAATGATGTCCCTAGATTCTTAAGTCTAGCAGGTAGCAAGATTCTTCCTTGATTTCAAAAGATATCTCACATTCAGGTGCTGAAACACATTTTTTAAAGCCCTGGAAACAAGAGCTTAAAAATTCAGCATCAAAAAAGAACCTGTAAATCCTCCACAGATATCTCATTCTCAAATATAGCACAAGAGCATTCGTCTAATGCAGAGCCTAGTTTTTCATGTGTAGCTCAGAGTGCTTGTAAGTGTGTTACAACTCAGAAGTAGTCACGTAAGATCTCAAAGGTCTAACATCTACATCAGCTGGATTACTTTTGGACTTGGAAAGCAGGTAAGATGGCAAGTATTCCTAAAGAAAACAGCTATGCTTAAAGAGATACATAGAAAAATGCACACTGAATTCTTTCAAAATTAGCAGCGGGTTGACTTGTTGAGGAAGACCCTGAGGACTCAAGGTTTCTCCTAAGTATTTTTTATTTTTGTCTTAGTAGTCCTTATTGGCAGAAAGGTGTATAATGTGTATCTTCAGTTATAGTTTAAGGAAACCAGAAACATAGTATTGTAATATTCTCTCTACAGGAATGTGAAGCTGGCGGTGCTGAGCCCATCCATGTGTTTTGGCTTAAAAGCTAACTACAAAAGAATGGGATTCATTTACCTAAACTGCTGAAATGATATCTAGGGTAATTTTAGTCATCCAAGTACTCACTCTGACCTTCGGAAGGACATAGGTTTATCTACAATGGTGTGTCATATCTGCCATATCAGAGTAGATATGTTGGACAGCTTAAGGTATCTCAAATGTCTGTGTTTGGGCAATTTATCCCATTCTCCTACTGAAATGTAGTCGGCAAAGTTTGCCAAAGTTTGTTTAAGATTTCTGATAGGCTGAACAAATTTATTTTGCATACCCATATGCAACAAATGTTCTCCTGAAGCACTGACCTTATCAGGTCTGTGGTGATGCAGTTCCTTTGCAGCCGTGCTATAAATCTGGGAAATCTACAATATTCAAAGCATTGTGTGTAAACTGCCCAGCTGGCATGTTCATGCCCAGTTGGTTTTGTATTCCTTGAAGGGATTTACCTCCCTGTACAAAAGGTATATACTGCATATGCTTGTATTTCTGTCTGGAGATTTTGGGCCTGGGAGACCAGAAGATGGATCTTAGTGATAATAACTGAAGCAAGAAAGACTCTCAAGTGCCTTGACTTTATCCAAGGCCTTTTCCACTCAGTATGCCCTTTGCTCCACTGAGCAGTGGGGATCCCTGTACTTACACTCTCCTTAGTTTTATTTTGCTGATGACATAATTATAGAAACTCTTTTTCATGCTCCCAAAATCCCTGTCTGGATTAATTTCCAGCTGAACTTTAGCTCTTCTAACTCCATCCATGCATGCTTGAGAAATGCGTCTGTACTTCTGGGCAACCTTCCTGTTTCTTTTTCTGTCCAACACTACCACAGGTGTTTATTTTAGGTCAGAGGCTGTTCATCTAAACAGCCATCTGTGTTGGCCTGTCCTTTCTAATCCATAAATCTTTATCTCACAGAGCAGGTCAGAATGGAAGGGACCACAGTGGATCATGTGGTCCAACCTCCCTACTCAAGCAGGGTCATCCCAGAGCACAGGGCACAGGATTGTGTCCAGTGAGGGAGACTGCACAACCTCCACGTGACCTGTTCCAGTACCTGGTCACCCGCACAGTAAGAAAGTGAAAAATGTTGCCTATTCTGCCTACTCATTAACTAGATTTATCAAAAATATAACACACAAAGCCAGTACAGACTGGTGGTGAGTATTTATATTCAAATAATCAAGAGTCAACATCTTTATTTTATACTTATAATTCTTCTATTCACATAGCTATATTAATGCTATAAAGTTTTTGTCAAAATAAAACCACTTTTAGATTTTTTTGTCCTTTTTTCTACAATGAGAAAGGGTATTTTTGTTAAAGAGACTGCAATGGAATAATTAGTGCCTCCTTACCTTGTGTATTGCTCTCTCTATGCAGGAGTTACACACAATTTAAAACATCAATAAGAAGTAAATTGTTGCAAATTACTATTCTTTCCTTAGTATCCAATAATTTGCTAGAACCAATAACAATGGTGTCAGAATGTAACCTTGGATCTGTCCTGTTCTGTAGTGAACCCATTAATTGTTCGCACAATACTAATCCTTTAAGAATACTCAACAAGCCTATGCTAACTCCTTGAGCTTTCTTCTTACCTCCGTTTATAGACCTGAGTGTTCTATTTCTCCTGGTGTTAATGCCCCTGAACATCAAGCAAAAGAGAAAGAAAAGAAAAACAAATGTACCCAACTAAAAGCTTGAGCTAAGTGAGCTATTATCACAGCATTGATACAAAATTGACTACTCCGACAATAAAAGAAAAATTATGACAAAATCCTCTTTCAGTTCTACTGCCTTACTGTTTAAATCAGTAAAAATGAGAACTCCAAAATTTGGGGCAAATGCACATATGTGCATTTTTCTTAGTCCTTGGTTGATATATCCTGAGTATATGTCTTCTTCCAAGACTAAGCAAGCTTTATTTTTGGAGATGAATTGATTTCTCAGATCCAGGAATATACATGCCCTGCTCAAAAGTAGGTTTCAAGGAAGAAAAGCAACTACAACTTTTCTTTCCAAGTAAATGTACTAAGCAACCACAGAGCAAGAAACAGCATTGCCCTATATTTTTCTGAACCATGAAGGAGATCTGAGATGTCTTCGGTGATCTCACATTTGCTGTGAGCTGTATACACGCACTCAGACAGCTGCTGCGAAGCTGCCAACATGCAGTAGCATGTTACCCTGCAGTAACTCATTTGTGTTTTGAAGCCAAGAATCAACAGACTTAAATCAAGCTGTTCTGCCTGTAAATTGAGAATCCCACCTGCCGAAAGTGACACCCCCAGCTGGTGATGTGCAGCCCAGTTCTCAGGGAAAAGGTGAAGTGTTGTGCCAGATTAGTTGTGATTTGTTGCCTTCTTTACCGTTGCCCCATTCTCGTTTCACAGCAAAAGTATGGTCTTGAAGGATGACAAGAATGAGAGATGTTTCCTACTTCCACTCATATAATGAAAAACTGTTCCGTGGCATGGTCATATTGTGGACAGAGTTTTTGGTTTAAAGAAGTGGAATTTGAGAAAGGAGAATGAAATTGAGATTGAGAAATAGAATGAAGAAAATTGTTTGGGTTGAAAATGACATTAAATATCATCCAGTTCCACCCCCCTGCCATGGCTGGAGACATATTTCACTAGACCCAGTTGCTCAAAGCCCCATCCAACCTGGCCTTGAACACTTCCAAGGACAGGACATCCACAGCTTCTCTGGGCAACATTCCATTAATTATGTATTTCCTCTTTTTCCTGGTTCTGGCCAGGACAGGGAGGGTGACAGCCAGAATCCTGGGATTATATAGATACCCGCAGAGTGGGGGGTGGAGGTGTGGGTTTTTTCCCCTGGCTCATAATGTTTGTTGTTTCAGTGAGAATGCCACAAACTGGAGAATACTATTCCAAAGCACAACACTCATGAAGAAGCATTTGACTAGTGAGGTGAAGTTTTGAGGAAATTAATATAATTGTGTGCATGCACAGGTCTCTTCATCCTTTTAGCAAAGAGAGAGTACCATGCCCTACTAGTCCCAAGGGAAAAGTGGTTATCTTTCTATCACAGAGATTTGTATTCCTCTGGAATAACTTTCACAATCTTGATTCACGAATAATCTCTTCCTTATGTGAGAGAAGGTGGTAAGTGAGCAATAATGCCAATGTGAAAGGAGATCTCTAGATAAGAATGGTTCTGTATTTTTAGCTGTGTGTAATTAACATCTGTGAATTTCATGATGAACACCACTTTTTTTTGAAGAATGCTATTCACTGGTGTTGAATCTCACACCTTGAATTTAAACATCATGTTGTTATCATGGAAAAAGGAGATTTTATTTTGTAATTGAAAGAACTGATAAAACTGTAACTTTACACCTAAAAAAACAGAACTTCACAGGACAAAATACAATTGCTAAATGGACAGTAGAGTTAAAGGTACATCAAGTCTGAATTTATAAGCCTTGCCAAATTTTTTTCCAAATTCAGATTTGGTGCGATGGGTTTGGGTTTTTTTGCTAATGGTACTGTGATATTCTGTGAACTGTGATAGCACTTGCAAGTGAAGCAGCTGACTGCACAGTCAGACCAAGGCAATGTTTCCACCAAACCTTGAAAATCTGTATTGACAGAAGTCTAAAAACATCTTTGATGCCATTACATACAGACAGCAGTACAGGGATTTTTGCAGTAGAATATGTGGGGGTTTCATGACTAACAGGCTGAAGATGAGTCAGAAATGTGGCCTTGCAGCAGTGAAAGACAATTGTAATAGCAAGGATTCACAAGTCAGCTTGAGGGAAGTGCTTTTCCCCCTCTCTTTGGTACTTGGAGAGTGTCTGCAGTGTTGGGGCCCAGTTCTGGTCTCTCCAGTACAAGAAAGACCATGGCATTCTGGAGTGAGTCCAGAAGGGACACTAAGCAGATTAGGGGACTAGAGCACATCATATGTGAATTACGGAAATGTGGGACAAGTTTTTTTTCAATATGAATGTTGTCACGGTTTTCCCAGAGAAGCATCTTGGTCCTTGGAGATATTAAACATTTCAATTTATAAGGCTGCAAACAATCTGATGTAGCAGAAAACTGGTCCCACTTTGATCTGCGGAATAGAACTTATAGAATAAAAAGGGTTTTTTTAAATTTAAATTGTTCTTTGAGTCTCTTTTTCCATATTGTTACAGTTAAGACGAGCCCTGAACTTGAAGGAATGCATACCATGGAGGTGGTAACACATGTTTTTGAAACCTTTTCCAGGAAAAAGTGTAGCAAAGCTGATGAAGCATAAGATCTTCCTCAACAGAGGAATGAAGTTAAGAGAACACAACACAAAACACTGTATGCAAAAAAGAAACCTGTGGTCTATACTGCCCATGAATGAATCAGTAACAATTCCTAAACATGATTTAAGTTACCTGCCAACTGAGATTTATAGCAGAGTGTGAAGGGATAAACAGCACAACATTTTTAAAAGCAGCTGAATGACTAGAGAAGAAATCCATATATTTTTTAAGGAGTTTGAATGATGAAATACTGGATTAACTCAAATGCATAGAAGTGTACAGACACAGATACTTCCATGTAAAGAGTACCAGTGTTGACAGAGTCAGTAGGAAACAGAAACTGTCATCCCATGCAGTACTTTTTGAGATCATTGATCATTCCAAAGCACTGGGAGCAAATCACTGCCAGCACATCTACAACAAGATATTCACTTAGTGAATAAAAATGAACTTAATCAATGTGAAAGTGTAAAATTCTGATGTTTAGTCATTCTATGTGATGAAAAGAAACTAATCATCATCAGCTGCTACTGCATACCAAACTCAGATGGCTCTCTGTGGAAAAGCACTTTGGAGTCTGACCTTCATTAAAAAGTTCAAGTGCTCTTGATAGATAAGTCAGTCTTGTTGAACACCTCCATGACAAACAATTTCTTGCACATCTGGTTTCCTCAAATAAGATTTTCAATAAGCTGTCTTCCTTCCATTTGCTATTCTGGAAGAGCAAGGCGACAATATGATGTTAGCTACAAGGCAGAGGGATTTTAGGGCAAAACAGATTGATTTTCAGAAATAAATGTTCTTCCAGAAGCACAGGGTTTACAAGGTTTCTGCTGTTAGTTAAAGTCTCAGGGATCAGGGTCCCCACCTTCAGAAACACTATCAGGATGTTGCCATCTATTTAAATGCACTGAAAAGGAAGTCTGGTTTTGGTTTGTTTGTTTTCGTTACCCTTTTTTAAAATAGATGGAATGCTTATACAGTTGGACGTGAAATCTGTTCTTTTCCAAAGCTGTGCCTTCATATCATTTGTAAGTTAATCTCCTCAATAACCGTAGTCTTCCAATGTCATATCCTAGCAGAGAGTTCTGGATGAGTTTGAGGGAAGTTTATTGAAATATGTACTAAATTATTACTACTTTCATTACTTCTTATCTCACCATGCCCTGAGCAAAACTGACTCTTTAGCAATGAAATCGAAGCACAAGGAATTGGTTTGTAAGTGTCAATGTTTTCCCATTATGCCTTAGAGCCGTCAAGAGAGGCAGGCACAAGGGTCTCAAAAATAAGATAGGCATGACTGCACATTTTCCTCATTTTTAATAGGAGTAGCACATTCACCAGCTGAAAGTGTTCCTTTTTGATGTGATTTATTTATTTTTAAATGACCTTTTATGTCTTTTTTTTTTTTTCTGTGGAAGTTCACAATTATAAGATTAGCAATGAGAGAGAGTGCTAACACTTTTCAAAAGTGAAGGTTGGTAGCAGAAACAGAGACACTGTAGAAGACCATGAAGATTTCATCAAAACTATCAATTCTGCCCAGGAGCAGGGCTGAGCTACCTCAGTAGCTTCACAGTTTCAACCCAGAGTCCTGACTATGAGTCCCTGACACCACTTCCCTTTTTGTCTCATCTGGTTTCATAGCAGGCAACCTTGAACCTGTGTCAGAGCTGAAACTTTCAGCACTGTGAAGTCTAGAAAACTAAGATCTTATTCAGGATTTTGAAACTGGAGTTTTTCAACCATAGAAAATTTTTGAACCATTGCTTATTTCAGAAAACATCTGTGAAGTAGAATGAGCACTTTCTGAACAAAAGTTTTGTTTGTATCAGTCCAAACAGCTATTCTCTAATTCAGCTCTGTACATTTCCGTGCTGCGATCATTGGAGGGTTTGTGTAGGGAATCAGTAAATTGTATTGGACACTTGCAAGACCTGACTGGACAAAGTCCTAAGTAGCATAGCCTATATTCATTGTGGACCCTGTTTGAGGTGTAGCTTGAACCAAACACTATCTTCTCGGGCTACAGACACGGTGATTTCCCAGTAACTGATTTGGTAATGCCTCTTTGGGATCATCAGAATCCACAGTAATATTATGAGCCTCTTTCTTTTGCAGGATGATGTCAAAAGTGAAATCTATTTCTTGGCATTGTTACTGCTTACTTAGGAGCAATACACTTCTGAGACACTTATTAATGCTTGCCATAAAAAAAATTAAAAACATGATCTGAGTTTTCAATTTAGACTTGTAATTTATTTTCTTAAGTAAAAAACCAAACCAAAACAAACCAAAAGGAATAAATCATACCAATGAATTATGAAATATTAAAATCCCATTTTGGCCCCTTCTGAAGAGTGTTCCAGCATTTACAGAAAGGGATGAAAAAATGCCATGTTTGCTGAAAATTGACTCCAAGTCCTGGCTGCCAGCGACCATCAGAGACTGCAAGTAGCACAAGTAGCTTGTGTTGAATACTCACTTCCAACAGAAACCGTCTTGGA
>VZTN01000138.1:7303-17711 GCA_013400515.1 Erpornis zantholeuca
CGGCCGCTCATTGTGCGCCAGCCGCTGCTCCGGGCGGAGCTCGGGGTGTGGCTGCGGCCACTCAGCCCCCCCAACCCTCGCGGGCCGGGCCTGGTCTCCGGCCCGTCCCTCGGAGGCGCCGTCCGGGGCTGGCGGTGAGTGGGGGTCGTGCGGTCCGGGGGAACCAGGTGATCCCGGCGCCAGCTCTGTCAGCCCGCGGCTCTCCCTGGAGAGCTGGGCGAAGGGAGAGTAGGTCTGTGTTCGGCCCCTGTCGCGGCGGACGTGGGGTGCGATGCCGCGGGCTCGGGGAGCGGCTCCGAGCACTCCCCGGGCCGGGCGGCGGCGGAAGGTCGGGGTCTCTTGTTGAGAGCAGTGGGCCCGGGGGGCTAATGGCTTTGTTTATGGCTGTGAGCTGCGGTGAGACACAGCCCTGGTAGTCGTTCGGACGGTCCCTGGGAATGCTGGAGCTCGGGCTCGCAGGTTTTACTCCCTGCGTGAATATTCAGTGTTTGTGCAGACACTGCTCTCCTTCTCTTCCAGTCTGGAATAGCGATCTTAGGTAACTGGAGTTGACTGTAAATGTGAGTCCTGTGGGCTGACGGCTGTAAGCTTTGTTCAAGCAAGTAAGACCTCCATGCACGAGTAAAATATTTTTTGCAGAATGATTTTGCATGTTTCCACCCTCAAGTGCACAGTCTCCGATGGCTCCTGCAGGAGATGGGCTTGTCCCTTTCAGTGTGTGTGTGTGTGCTGTCGCTGTTAGTTTTGGCAGCTCGTGATTACTGGTAAAGGCCGGGTGTATTCACGTTCTTCAGGAATGCATTAGGCTGGATGTGTGCCTGTGTTTTGATATTTCAGAAGCAACAAGAGAGAACAGCTTTAAAAAGACGTTAAAGGATAGTGTTTATCTTTTGCAATGCATATCATTTCCAGCTAGCATACTTGTAAGCAAGTCACAGTAAATTGCAGGAAACAATCAGGTTTTGTGGTTACTAGCACGTTGATGAATAATGAAAAGATAGGTCTAAAACTAAATTTTGATGCTTCATTTAAAATAAATTCTTCTAATTTCTTCCGTCTCTTGCACCTGTTAGCTCTTAGGAAAAGACAACTATTAGGTGATGATTAGGCAGCCTTCTTACAATTTTATTTAAAGTAATAGTTTACTATCGGCCAGCTATAGAAAAATGGACCCACTTGTCATCTAGTATATAGTTTAATGTAGAGCTGTGGTACTGCCTGGCAAAACTGTTCTTTGTAATTTCTCCCGTAGCCAAAGCAGAGCTAAAACTTCATTCTGGGAGTAAGGTAAATACAGTGTGTAAATCTAGTTTCTCTGTGGTAGACTAGTGATAAGTGGCTTATTATGAAGCATGTATTGACAGGGATTTCATGCCTATAATATACATTGTTGATTGAGTGACTTAATGCTTCATCTCTCTGTTTCTTATTAATAATCAAATTAGGGGAAAACTCTGGAAGGAATACGGAATTAAGACACAGTCCCAGTGGAACTCAGTAAAAAAGACATTGCAGAGCAGACAGAGTGTAAGAGGAATTTCCAGAAGAAGTTCTTACTCATCACCCAAGACAGAGCCAGATTTTGAACACTCCTAGCTTGTATTTAGGCTCCAGAGTTAATTGCTAGATTTTCAGGTCTTTCTTTTTGGTATTCAAACTTTTATGTCCAGAGTGCTTTGGGGGACAGTGAGGGAAATGTGTCTCCATAGGCCAAATTCTCAATTTTCAGTGCATAAGAAAATCACACCTCGAGCACTTAAAAAAGTCTGATCCTTGAGTTGCTGACATAACTCCTACTACTTCCATTCTGAAGACAGTTCCATTTAGTTTTTATACCAGGTAGAATTACAGTTGTAAAATCTAGCCGCAATAAGGCACGCCAGTAAGATTACTTGGTGTTTTTTGTAATGTAGAAGCCATTGGCATTGATGAATAGCTCTATAAATACAGTAATAGAACTGTATGTGGCACTTAATCTCTGAGCAAAAGTAAGATATAACAGCTAAAAATAGTATTTCCTCTTTCAACAGTAGAGTTAAATATGGATATTAACTGCAGCAGGGTAGATTAGTCCAGAGCTGAAGGCTTAGATCATTCATGTTTGCTGACCTGTCCTGCTTTGTTTTCCTTTAAAGTGTGATGCTTTTGTGTGTGTGTTTGATAACAAATCACAAATGCAAATCAAAAAGCTGTTCTTTAAAGTGGAAATTTGAGCTTGTTTTGCTGCACCATAAAGGCACTGTAATTTCTAGAATGTGTTCTGATCCCATGTTGCTCCCAAATTGCTGAGCTATGTTGAGGTTGTGCCTTGGTTTACACAAGTGGCTGGTCTCACATGTGGGCAACAACATCTTTGCACCAGGGGAGAACTGGTTAGGTCTGGTTCTGATCAATTAACAGTGTTTGAAGTGGTTCAGTGTCGCTGCTCAATAAATACCTTCATAAAAAGGTCACTTCATAAAAGTGAAAAAATTGTGTTTCCAATAACCCTGTCACATCTTCTGAAGTAACTGTTGAATTATGAGATCTGGTGATTGTCTGCCTACATCTGTGCCCTGGGACTCGTTGACACTGAGCACAAAGAAGAGAAAAAAAGGACAAATGCATGTTCAGCAGCATATCCTCTTGAAGGCATTTGCTTTCCCCTCGTTTCTTAGCATAAGACTGGTGAGTTTGAGGTGTGGCTAAAATAAATTAATTGGCTGGTGCATATTTAGCCCTTGGAAGATGGAAAATGATGTATGGGGATGATTTGAAGTAAGTGCTGTTACTCCCTGCTAGTAAAGAAATTTCTTGCCTGCTCTGTGTCTCAGGTTGGAGCTGAAGGTGATTTTAAAGCATTATTTAAGCTGTGGTTTAGGTTTGTTTAAACACAAGGGTGAGGGAAAGCCTTTCAATAGGAAAAAATAGTAGGTAAAGATTTTCTTGTTTAAGCCTTTTTCTTCAATAGCAGCAAATCTGTGTATATGGAATGAGGAAAAGGGAGTTGAATGGAACTGAGTAAGGAGCTGTTATGTGAGGTAAAATTCAGATATTGTTCTGTTATGCCATCCTGGAAATATATTTGCATTTAAAATTTCCAGGTGAAACAAGCTGTAGGACAAGTGCAGAAGGCTAAATTAAACCAGACAGTTAACTGAAAGTGCTACACAGTGGTGCTGGGCATTCCTCTGCCCAGACTATTGAATTGATGATTCTTTTTTTTAATGATTATGGATCTGAAACAAAGACTGGTTCTAAAAACATATGGGATGTCAATTCTATTCTGAGATATTTTCACTTGAAATATGTTNGAAACCATCCTGCCATCAGCTGAAGCAGGTATGAGACCAGTGCCTGCCAGATGCCCCAATCAAGCTATGATTTGATGTGGCTGAAAGTCAAGGTGGAATTGATTTTATAAAACCTCCTTTGGTTTAAACCCCTGCAAGATGTACCTAAAATCCCAGAACTCAGATCAAAACTACCCCTTCCAGCCCTGACGAAACCACCAGTTTTGGATAATAGAGAGGCTGTGAAACACACTTGGGCCAGTGCCATGCTGCACCGCATGCTCCAGCAAAACCCTCGCCGGGACCGCTGCACACCCAGGTCTGTGTGCCAATGGAAGAAGGTGTGATGCTTCCTAGTGGCCTTCCAGCTCCTTCAGCACTGGAGGATCGGGAGCAGCATAATTTCTCCTTGACACGCGTGAATGTTCTGCTACCTCCACCTGCACCTTTCTCGAAGGCACGAAGTATCTGTGTCGCTGCCTAGTCCCTTGTTCCTCTGCGGCTGGAGCAGGGAAGAGGCCCATTGGCCGGGCTTGTTCCGCAGAACAAACCGGGGGCTGCACGACAAGCCCAGCGGTGCTTNTTTTGTGTCATATTACCCCAGGACTGCTTGAAAACTCACAGAAACTGTAAAGCCCAAATCCCTTTCTGCCTGTCAGGTAACCGCAGTATACTCCTTTGTGTCGCTCAGGCTGAAATTCAGTCTGCTTGGGAAGCTGATGAGTGGTTTGGGGCACAGTTGTGATCCCAAAGATACTGGGTATCACCACAGAGGTACCTTTATGTTGCTTGTGTGAGCAAACCAAGTAGCAGCTCTTTCAGGGAGTGTGGTAATGTATTTCCTGTACACGAGTAAAACATGTTTCTGCTCAGAAGTAGTGTGATGTAGAAGCCAGGATGATATCACCTGGGGAAGTAACATGAAAGGCACCATGAAAAGTATCAGAAGAGATTGGTGGGTTTTAATTTTTCCTGTGTCAAACTTGGGTGCCTGCACTTATGGCGATACACTGTCCCTGTGCAGACAGACCAACGATGCAGAACAATCTGAGGAGACTGAGAGATGGAAACAGAGCAGAAAAAGAATGATAGGTTTATGTGCCTGCTGGGTGTGAAAGTGCACCTGCAGTCACAGGGCTGGAACAAATCAAGGGCCCCATGCTTGGCCTGGCTGCTACAGTGCAGCAGTAGTATGAGACAGCACAGTGGCCCATGGTATCCCAGTTGTGAATGGAAGAATAACAGGCTTTACACATGCAGTGTGGATGCATTTGGCTCTGTCTTGGTTTGAAAGACAGGTGTCTGCTAAGGAAGGCAGGAATCTCCCTTGGAATGGAAGATGCCATCCACTTCCCTCTGAATTATTATAATTTTGAAATCAAGGGGCTTTCAGGGAAAGGTATGGGGACTAGGAATAACAGTTTCTTTACTAATATACATATATGTAAACAAGGCAGAATAAAAACCAAACCAAAAAAACCCCAAAACACTGGTTTAAACTGGCAGAGTCAGATACGACCTGACACCCTATTAGTCAGGGTAGCAGCAGCAGTCCAATAAGATGGTGGCTGGAGTCCTCCTGAAGTGATGGATGTGGTTCCGTTGAAACTGTGATCCTGTAGATAGGTCTGGTCTTCCTCAGAAGGTCCAGTGGTAGGTATGTAGCTCTTGCCCTCTGGGAATCCAGTGTGAAAGGCTGCTTGTGGTGTTTGAAATCTCAGTTTATATCCAGGATGGAATGCTTGGTTCCTCCCTGGGTGGAGCTTCTCACAATGGGATGGTTAGTCATGTAATAAGGTACTGATGGGCCATTAACAGGAGATAGTCCAGGAGTGAGTTATCTGTGAGTCATGAGGCAAGGTATTGATGGGCCCATTAAGAGAAGATTGAGGGAGGAGGCAGAGGAGCACTGCCCCACCTGGTTTCAACAGGAACCTGAAGATGATGATAGAATACACACCCCATGGCACATCTTAGATTGCAACCCAGGACAGCCTCCCTAGCATAAATGTAAGGTACTTGCCCTTGGAAAGTTTCTGAGGAAAGGGAAAGAGCTGATTAGGAGAGCAAAGGGTCTTACTTCTGAGAAATGAATAAAAATGGTTAATATAGATTAGGGTAGAGGTTTTGGAAAGAAAGCTCTTTAGTCTGCCGGGTCAGCTCCTCTGCTGGGAGTTCTGTAGCCCCGCTCTGTAGTCTGCTGAAAGGGCAGTCATTCCCTGGTAGCTTGGATTTGTATGGATGAATTAATGGGTCTTATTCCATCTTTAGTCTCTGATCCAGGAAATACATGAGCATTTGCTGGCCGCTGTTATTCTGTAAAACAAACTGTAGCATCTTGAATGATCAGAATCTTTCTGATTATACGGTGAGGGAATATGGGAGGAGGCAAGTGATGGAAGGTGCTCCAGTGGTGAGCACAGCAGGCTGGGCTAGAAATCTTACTGGTTTTGCATTGATTTTGTTAATTTGTGTGCTTGGACCCATGCTGAATTCTCCTCTTAAAGAAAAGCTGAAAAGCCACAGGCTTGGGGTGTTTTCCTGTTTTAAGTTTCAGCCATTACTGGCAAAAAATCCTAATGGATAGTCTTGGACAGTGGTTGCCTCTTCCTTTTCCAAGCCCAGTAATAGGCGCAACTCTGTTCTTGCAAAAATGTGAAGGGCCATTTCAGATGGTTTTGCAGCTCTTTATGCTGTAGTGTTACTGTATAGTAGTGATACTGTTCTGTTTCTCTCTTCAGATACAAGGTGGATCGGTTCATGAAAAGTCTGATCAGACCACTGAGAAGTACGATGTATGATAACCTATGTCTCCTGGTTGATGTTGTAACAGGCGATCTTTCCTCCACTAAATTTCTTGTATCCCACAATAAACTAGAGTTATATCAATTAGACATGCTCTTCCTGCAGAATGGTGGAGTTGTAAGGGCTTCAAGATGGTGTATTGTTGCTAGATAGGGAGGAGTATGTTTATTCTGATTCATATCAGCTGCTTTAAAAATTTGAGACAGTTTGTCTGTCTTCAGCATGAATGGTTTATTGGAGGGCGTACACAGAAGGGAAGTACACAGATGGGCATTTACGATGTTGGTTTAAAGATGAGCTTCTTTTAATTAAGTGTAACTTGAGTCACAAAATTTCCTCACCTGGCAACTTGGTATAAGCCACTTTCTGCATCATCCATTTCTAATGAATATTTAGAAGAAAAGAAACTCTGAAATGTCGTTGTCTTGGTTGCAAAGGAAATCAGAAAGGTGAGAGAAGTTAAGCGACTTCCAGAAAGTGCATTAAGCCAGCTTGGATGTGCTCATCTAGCCCCTCCAAAAGCCAGTACTGCTGGTTTTCCTTTCATCACTATATTAACTCTTCTTTCTGTAAAATACTCTGTTAAGGCTCTCTCCAGGAAGAGTGGAGGGGCACTTCTTTTTCTTTGTTTAACTACTATATCCTGATCTAGAGAAATACCAGAAAAATGATTGGATTTGGCCATTATCAGTGATTCCAACACTGTAAATAACTTTTGTCTCTGAATTTCCCTTTAAAAGGAATACCCACTGTTGTTTGCATAGGTATGACTTGAGTTTATAGTATCAGTTAGTTTTTAAAATATGGGCCCTAAGAACTTCAATGCAGAGTCTCGATGCATTCCTGATTGCTGCACTGATGGTTAACATGGCTTTGTTGACATGGTTTTGCTTGTTTATTTTGCTGGGTTTTGTGGTGTTTTGTTTTTTTAAAAATCTGTTTTCGTATTTGCTGTGGAGGACTAGGCAAAATCTGCTGTCAGTGGGTTATCAGATGTAACAGATGATTGTTTGGACTGGCACAACAAAACCATGACTCCTAAATAAAGTTCCTGTTATAAATTATCCTGTAGTGTACCCTATTGTTGGAGGCTAGGATTTTTACTTTTGTTTCTTTCTCTGAGGGAGTTTTGTCCCATCTGTTGCCTAAGAGGTGATACTGATCGGTACTTAAGAGAGAGGAAAAGAAGTGGCCAGGGTGGGAGAAGGGTGTAGCTGGCTGCAGCCCATTAGCTGGAGGCTTCCTCTAGGAAGGGCAGAGATACCACGAGATTTTGGCTGGGGTGTGAGGGAGGGCCTGGGCTCAGCTCCTAGCTCTCTTGCTCTTGGATTGGAGGGAGATGGCTGGTCTGCGGTTGCTGTGGGAAGAACTCGCTCCCACTGCAGAGCTCTGTCTTTTACTGCTTCTACTGTGGGTGAGCTTTTTCTTGTAAGAGCAGCCAGTGAATGGGGACCTTACTGAGCACCTGATCACACTGGGAAAGACTCTCACCATCTACTCAGCTGCTTCAGGGGAAAATCCGGGAGCCCTCCCCCCTTCAAGGGAGCATCTCCAGGCTGTTTGCAGGAGCCTGGCTGCCGCTGCTGCAGAGTTTCCGCTACATTTCGTTTGCTACCCCAGGTGTGCCCGCCTCTGCCCTTCTAGCTGCTACTCCGGGGTTCCTGCTATAGCTCATCTTGCCATCCAGAGGGGCACCGGGCCCAGCTGGCCCTGGGGGTTTGTGAAGGAAACCCCTTTTCCATCCCTTCTGCCGGCTTGCCTGCCACTACCGCGTGAGGGAGACGCGACTGAACTCGCACCACAGCGCCCCCTGCGGCCGCCCTGCCCGGAGCCGCCAGCGCCCCTGCTGGCCGTGAGCGTCACTGCACCAAAGGGGAAAGGGCCTGACAGCTGAGAGAGGCTGGCACTGGGTTTCTGGTTCTGTTTGTTGTTGCTGTTGTTGTTGTTTGTTTGCCTTGTAATATGTATATAGATATATTTATTCTAGTAAAGAATTGTTATTCCCTTTCCCATATATTTGCCTGAAAGCCTCTTTATTTCAGTAATTTGGAGGGAAGGGGGGTTCACATTTTTCATTCCAAGGGAGTGGAATTTTCCTCCTCCAAGGGAGGTTTCTGCCTTCCTTGGCAGATACCTGTCCTTCAAACCAGGACACCTGTCAGTGAAGTCTGAATCAGCCCAGTTCACAGTGCCAGGAAAAATATATTCTTGTGGTAATTCTGGCATCCCTGAAGACAGAAGACATTAGAAAATTTGAGAGAGACTTTGTTCTTCTAAAATATCCAAGCCAGTTTTCTATAACTGAGAAGGAGCTTGGAAAGTTCAGATAAGGAGGCAGATGTTGGCCAGAATTAGTGAGATTTGCCTGCATGAATCAAATTTGGATTTACAGCATCCTTCCCAGATTAATTCTATCATGTATAATTCCAGTATGAGTTGATTTTCTATTTTATTCTGCAAGACTTATGTTTTTTTATCATTATTAAGCTATTTCCTGGAGATCCTCAGGCTTAGGTGTGTGCTTGTATGACTGCCAGAATTGTCTGCCTTTACACAGACTGCAGAAAATATTAATCCAGGTTAAAAGGTAAATTTTTCCCATCTGCAGTACTCTGTATACTTTGTTTCAGTCATCATTTCTCAGTTTACCTGAATATTTGATTTGAAGAATGATCCTAGCCACAAATAAGATAAAAGGTGCTTAGCTTATTTTACTCATGTGCAGTAAATTCTTTCTTTTGCTGTTTTTAAGGTCAAGTTTTTAACTTTGGTAGTACACTCCTGGCATCATCTCTTTTTAATTTTTTTTGCTGGGAAAAGAGTATGCAAAAGAATATTTACTAGCTAATTTAAATTCAATTAACTTGATTTCCCTTTCATGTAGTTTTTAACAATGCTTAAAGAGAGATGTAACTGAATTGCAAAGCTGTTATTTCCCTCTGAGTTCATCGAGGTCTTTCCTGAATTCTCACGAAGGTTTCTTGATCATTTACATTTTAATCTCTGCCTTTGTAATTATTTTGTAGTATATGGAAAGTCCCATAGATGCTAATTCTATAAGCCTTTGTCATGCTTGTTTAACAAATAGTTCCAGTTCTTCATTCATCTGCCTTAGGATCTGTTGTTTATCGGTGATTTTTTTTCCTGCCTTTAAACCCATGGGTTGAGGCACTAAGACCAACCTGTGCTAGGCAGAATATAAACAAAAGCAAAGTGCGTCACACTTTGTGCGAGTCCTTGCCTCACACATTAACACTTTCAGTTTATGGCTAAATGAGGGAGATTCCTCTTAACTGCCTTGTACTGAGACCTCTACATACTGCTGAAGTGGCAACTGAGTGTATTTAGAAAATAAATCTCCAGCCCTGGAAAAAACATAATTAAAACTGAGCACCACTGTTGCTGAAAATATCCTCGTGGTTGTTGGAATATGCAAGAATTCAAGTTTATAAAGACTACCTATCATCTGCGTGCTTAGAAAAAAAGCAGATGCTCTTTCTTCTCTGCCTTGCTTTTCCTCTCATTCAAGCAAGTGGGTGGATAAATACTTGAGAGATGTGTGTCCCTCCTATTATCCTCCTTGTTTGCTTGCCTTCTTTCAACAGCTTCTCCATTCACAGTGTTAAACAACAGGAGAAGAAAATCACTTAAAAAAATGAAGATACTGTAATATTGCATAATACTGTGAAGGAGGGTGTCCTGATTCCCCCACAGATGGTCAAACTAGAAAGGTTCCTTTCTTATCCTAAAATCTATGATGGCAAGAAGAATGATAAAAGCACACTGAAATTGCAAATCACTGCATTGCTGAACACAAATTCCTGTGTGTGGAGCACTAAACCTTTTGAGGACTTCCACCTGGAGTGCGATTTTGTGGGCAGCAGAGTTTCAGAGGCAGAGCTTGTGGATGTCACAGGGCAGTGTCTTGGAGTGACTTTATGGTGTATCACATATTGCCTGCTCTATGCCCAGAAAATGAATCTTATGCCTTTCTGTGCCTTTAAACTGAGCCTGAGAGGGGAGAGGGGAAAAAAAAACCAGTCAGAGGAACTTTTTCAAAGCAGTTCTGTGCTTCAAGGTTACTACTCCTCTCTGTTGTTCTTTTGCTGTGGGTAGTGATAGCTGCTGCAGCAGAGAGGGGAGGAAGCACCTTCCTTGCTTTCCAGCCAGCTCTGGGCTCTGTTTTCTTCAAAAGGAGAGAGATGGAGTTTTTTCCTGGGACTTTGGTTTCTTCTTCTTCTCTTCTGGACTTGTTCAGAACATCAGAACATTGAAACCTCACTGGGAGACCTTCCACCGGCCTGCAGGGGGGTCCCCCACACCGACCCAGC
>VZTN01000142.1:2074-19910 GCA_013400515.1 Erpornis zantholeuca
GTATCTTCCTCCACTCCTACCCAACTATGTTTTAAAATAGAAACAGATTCAGTTTCAGTCTTAAAAAATGCATAAACCACATTTGCTTCAGCAATCCTTAATTTAAGTGATAAGCCTACCAATTTTGGTCTAAGAAAAAGAACATCACAAAATCAGTATTTTCTCATCTGTTTTTACTTGTTCTCTAAACAATCGATAAAATAAACTTTCGTGAGAGACTGTATTTTCTTGCTCCTAGAGACAACATAAAATCTATTCAAATATTTGTAAATGGCCAAAACCTATAAAGTATTTGCAAATTTACACATTATATGAAAAACAGTTCAGTCTATTAACTTTGTGAAGCCAAGTACCACAGTCACGCAGAGAGTTGTGAAATACCTTCGCATAAAGAAATCCTCCAATACCTCTAACTCCAATGTTTTACTTCCCTCTTCCCACCACTTTTACACTTAAAGTCACAGCAAACCTGCTGCTTAGTGAAGAGAGATGGGCAGACTTGCTCTGCAGACCTTTTATTCCTAGAGGCAGCACACAAGGTGCATCTAAAAAGGAAGATGAGCCACAGAAATATAAAAGGCCTTGTGCATCATATTAATTTCCCAAAGCAAAAATTATGTGCAAAGTGCACTGTCTCTGAAGACTCTCTGGTATTATCACCATAAAAAGAGAAAATGGGTCATCCAGAAACCCATCAATAACTCAAGTGCTGACTTGCTTGGTTCACTCCAGTTGTTGGTATCAGGTAGTTAGTTGGCAGATTCCTGTGTGAAAGCTCTGTAGGAGCTCAATTCTAAAGTAAATTGTGACATCTTTTCTCAGTCACTCTAACTATGAATTTAATAAATTCTTTGATGTGGTTGCATTTGAATAGATATTCTATTCATGTTATTCTGAATTCAAGGTAAACTATAAAACAATGTTCATTGAGCTGTCAGTCAAATTTCTACTAACAAAAATATTGCTGGGTACTTCCTCCATTTCATTTTCAAGTCTACCAAAGCAAAACTTCTTCTGGGGTTTTTCTTTATATCAACAATATTCAGAAGTAATCTGCAATTGATTTCTGCTTTAACAAACTAATGGCTGTTAGTTTCAGAATGCAAAAGAATTGCAGACAAACCTATGCAGTGTGTTTTAAGAGTATCAACACACATACATCAAATACAGTTACTAATATTGCTACATTTAAGGTATATGCATGTAAGGTGCCTGATTATACTATTAAGAAGCAGCTTTCCTATATATATGTATATACATTTTTAGAACGAGAATTCAGTCTATTTAACAATTCACTAACAAAGCTATTCCTTAGCTCATCCCTGCCATAACCTGCTCTATTCAGAAACATATGGGAAAAGACATTAAATAACCAGTGAAAACCATGGACTTCTGGTATTAGTGCTACACATTGCATACCCCTATTCATTATTCCACCTCCCTTGTTTAATCTATCATTAAGACTCAGTGACCCTACACTAAATTTAAAGCAGATCCTTCCTTCCTCCCATGCCTAAATTCACATACTTTTCTAGCTGGGGATGCCCTCAAGTATTAGCCACTCTACAGGGTTTCTCTAATCTCAGCTCTGAACTATGTTGTGCTATAGAAGCAAGAAATTGCTGGTTTACATCTTTAACTATGGAATCTTCCACCCCAAAAAATCCCCTCCTTTACTTAATAAGATAGAAAAAAATCTTTCATGTAGAACATATTTAGCATATTTTAAAATGATGGATTTTCCTCTATATGATATAGAATATAAGTTATAAAGTATATTATTTTAAAGCACGGCTTCCCTGAACTTATTTCCCAGAGTTCCATTGGAAGCAATTTTAAAGCTTTCAAAAGCTAATTGTTATATCATAGAAAGCCAGATCTTTATTTGAATTCAAAGTCAATATGAAACAGGTTTCTGATAAACAAATTTTAAAAAAAGGCAAGAAGACCAAAAATCAGATATTGGACTTGGTTTTGTTTTTTAACATAGGAACTAAAAACATACAAAAGCATTAAGACCTCTATCTTTTTCATTTCTTTTTACTGACACAGTTTGCAGTTTAACAGTAAAGTCAGTACAGGTGAAAACATTTCATAAGTTTTCTGAATGAGGGACAAGAATTATTATTATTATTATTATCTGTGTCTGAATTATTATTGTTGCCAACTATACCCCTGCCTTCCTCTTCCACAATAAGGTAAATATTGATCTGCACCAGGATTTTAAAAAGTTAAAAACACTAAGACAATGAGTGAAGCAGAGATGAAATTTTGTTCAGTTAACAAAATGAGTCAGGCAGAGTTACAATCCAAATATAGATTTTTTATGTCTACAAAAAGAAGCCATAAAAATTTGTTCCAGTTTCATGAGTAATACTACTTTTAGCATTATTTAAAAATGTTTAAACATGTTTCCTCAAAAATTAGAATAAAGTTGAAAAAAGCAGCTGCAACCTGGCCAAAAAGCCCAATCTGCATTCTCTCTGGCTCTTTGCTTAATTTAAGTCTTTCCCCAAACAAGCCAGTACTTGAACAAGTAGACATGAGTCATAAGTACTTGCAAAATACAAAAAGTTGATAGGAAAAGCAAATTAGTCAGGTTCAAGTTGTCAGGTCATCAGATAACAGAAAAATATTAGGAATAGTTCAAATAAACACACTTAGCCAAGAGCAACACTAGAAAACCTGAAGTCTAAGTTCTACACAGGTGCAGACATGGGAAGATGAAGGGAAAGTGTTACTGGAGAATGAAAATAAACAGTAACTGTGAACTCTATGGATCAATTTGGAGACAAAAATTAACTGGAAGCCTCTCCAAGAAGAAGTTTTCTTTACAAACAGCATGATTTTTATGAAGAAAAGAGGTGCTGCAAAGGCCCCAGTCCTGCAACCTCTCGTTCAGGCATTTTTCCTGAACTGGATTGGCTTCCAGACCCAGACTGCTTAAATTAAAAATATAAGTAGTCTACAATATTGAAATCACATTTTCCTTAGAATTCCAAAATATTAAAAGAAAACTACATTATCTTGTTCCATTAAAGGAGTGCACAGCTGCCTCTGTCAATGCAATAAGATTTTTTGCAGTATCTTCAATGGTGGCCACCTTCATGAATAGTCTTGTTTGAGTGACCCAGAAACACACAAATCTGTTTTATGATGGAGGAGTCAGTATTTCTTGAATATACAACTAAATGCAATTTCTTTAGTGTTTGACCAAAACACTACAGGAGTTACCTCTTCTGTAGATTCCAGTCTTTACAAAGCTCCCCATGCATTTGCTGCAGAGCAACAATCACTTAATGATCACTTCAGAACATGAGCTAATATAAAGCTATTCTGACCATTTTCACTATTCTATTGTGCAAAATTGTCATCTCACCGAAATGGAAAGACTTGAATAAAGGTTAATTTAATTAATTAAACACATGTATTATTTTCTTTGCACTTTTCAGTCTTAGCTTGATGTGCAATTCTATAACTATTAAATAAGCAGTGAACACTATTCCATTTAATGAAAAAAATTACTTAAATTATAGATTAGTGAATCTCAGCTGCTCATTTCCCCCAAAACACCTCCAATACTGCACAGAATTAACATAGTCTCCATTAGAATTCCTTTATCTAAAATAAAACTAGAAACTATGTATTACAAAACAAGATCCACAGATAACAAATATTAAGATCTGAAAAGACCTATTCAGCTCAAATTAACACATTTCTATAAATCAAAGCAAAATTCATCCTCACATTCATTCCTGTTACAGAATTGTCACCTCAATAGCCAATAACAAGAAAGAACTAATGAGGTATTTTAGTATCTCCCAAAGAAATATTTTCAGCTCTGTTTTTCTTTTAAGTGCTTGAAAGGAAAGGAGTAATGAATTGCTCCCACTCAGTCTTTTTATTATTCTATTATAGCAACAAGAGAGTTACACCAAGTCTTTATTTTTCACATACTCCAAGATTTTTGTGTGTCACTGCAACAATGACAAAGGAAGCAGACCAGGAAGGACAGTTATTTATCAGCACCAGGGAAGTGCAAGCAGCAAACATCCTTGTTTCCACTAATGGGTAACAGGGTGAGATGAGAGATATCTCAGTGATATCTGAGAGCTCTGCACTAATATCCAGAAAACAATCCAGGATACTTTGGAAATAACTTTCCACAAGAGACAAGGATCTAGACTTCTACCAAAAATCAGGTCATTCAGTTGTATCTTGTTGAGTTTCCAGGACTACTTCTCCCTATTAGGATGAAAATCCCTTAATGGTGATGAGCAGGTATCCTCTAATCCTGAAAATATCCACATTCATCACAGTGGCCATGGATTTGAGATGGGGAAGACAAATCTGTTACAGTGCAGCAATAATGAGCTGGAAACTTGAAGAAAGGACTGAGAGATTTCACTGGTCACTCAACTGCACAGAGAGTATGCCCTGGACATAAAATTATTTTAAACAGAACAGCAAAATCATAATCACTTCTTTCATGATGTACTCAGTAATACTTAGAAGAAAATCAATTAGAGGCACATCCAATAGATTAAGGTATATAACAGGCAGGCTAAAGAGACTTGAGGACTAGAATAGATTTATTAGCACTTCTTTTTTTTTTTGTTGTTGTATCTGGAACTAAAAGATCAGCCTTGAGTAACCACAACCTGGCCAGTTTTGAGGATATCCTCCCAGGTCTTTCCTCAGAAATGTTCCAAATCAGTGAGATGCAGGACCCTTGAGCACTCACACAGGTGCATAAGAAGGGAATGGGCCTTTTCTGACAGGCCAAATGCTTTCTAAGAGAGAAGTCAGGTATCTGATCACTTATTAAAGTATGATCACAACCATGACACTGGGGCATGTGAGGCTTAAGCACACACACCATCAACAGCAGCTGAAAAACATTCCATAGTTTGTGATCCTGCCTGGGCCAGTGAGCTGTCCCTTACCCACCACACATCAGGAGAGGGTCAGAAAGCTATGCATCTATCCAGTCACGTGGAAGACTGATTGATGACAATAAATCTGCTGAATTTATGTTGCAGCCTTGTGTTTTTAAGTAACACATGGATGAATAGCAGTCCTGACTCAGTAAGAACCAAAAATCTTGAGTTACAATGTACACAGACAGGAATCTGGCACAGAATGACCTCCTAGAGCAGCAAAACCAACTCAGTAACATAAAAACTCTCCACAAGAAAACAAAAGTCTTTTGGACACTCTGTTTTAAAGATAAGTATCATCATCTTGTATTCATTTTGGATGTTCCAAAAAGTTTCTGTAAAATCCTCTTCCCTTGAAATAAGAGGCCAATACTAAAGTCCAATGGATTAGAAGACCCAGAAAAGGTTTGCCTGCAGAAAACAAATTCCTGAAAAGCAGCAGGAAAACACATGGCAGGGATGGCAGAAAGCCAACAAAAAGCTAAGAGCTGCTGGTCATGGTGTCACAATGACAGGCATTTTAAACTGTAATTCCAGACAAGGAGAATTGTCTGTAATCTGTCACCAAAGCTATGGAGAAAATGGACAGATGAGACTGGAAGGAAAGTAAGTCATACCTTTCCAAAATTTTCAAAACATTTTGGGAAGTAGAGATTGAGAGAGACTGAGATACCAGCTACTAAATATAAGTTCATCTATGGTGGCTTTGCCAGTGATGATAACCCAAGGACTCTATCATGATTTGCAAGGAAGCTGTGGGAGCAGGAAGTCATTCAAAGACATCTGCAGTTAGTTCTGCCACACATCTTTGACCTTGCTGGAGACTCTGAAGGCGGGGAATCAATCTATGCCTGAAGAAAAATCCTCAGTTACTCACTGAAATTCATAAGTTCAGTTGTGTAAGTGATGAAAAAAGACCCTGCTTCTGTATTTTGGTATACAGGCAATGTCAGAAAAACAGGAAGCTCCTGTTCATTATCACCACCTCTTTGGGATTGATATTCCAGATCCAATCCTTGGAAATAGGTCACTAAAAAACTAGAATCTGGGATGGAGATTTTGAGGATATGCAATTGTCACATTATGTTAAAAATGCTTAAGCATGTGGAACATTAGCCTTGGGAAAGATGTAAAATTCACCTGTAAGAAAGCAGCAATACCACTCAAATGATCGAGATGAACAGTAGAAATTACAACCTTACACTTCTGTTTTTCAGTATCTGTCTCTGATTCAGAAGATCTTAGGGCATTTTTACCATGCACAGAGAAGGAGAGAAAAGCACATTTCAGAATAAAAACTGTGCAGAAATACTTGCAAATTAAATGCCTTTTTACTTTCAGCAGAGCTTTCCTTTTAAAAAAGAATCAATAAAGCTTCAGAAGAGTAAACCACGAGCAATTTGTTCTTCCTGCATCAGCATCAGTGCCAATTAAATTCTGAACTCTAAATCTTTATTGTTTTCTATCAGCTGCTAACTAGAAGGAACACTGTGATTTTCTAAGATCCCAGGCTGAGACTTGCTGTAGCAGCAGTTAGAAAAAAAAATGATCTTGTTTTGACTTGTCTGCTGGGTAAAATTGACATTGAAGCTACGTGGTGGAAAATAAATACATAATACCGAGATGTTAATTTTACAGCAACACTTAACTCTTGTGACCACAATTAACACTCAGGGGAGGGGAAAAAAAAGCCATTGACAGGTCTGCCTGGCTCCTGCTTCTGCACCACTTCCCAGGCTCCTTCTCTGAGCAGTGGCTCAGCTCCTGCACAAGCCAGGGTAGCACTGACCCCAGGGGCTGCCTTCAAAGCTGCACAAGGGGAGGAAGAGAGGGGAGGGATGACAGGGAGCTAAATACAGCTGTAAAATAGCATTGACTCCCAGCTAGGATACAAAACAGGAGTCTAAGAGCAAAGGGTTGCTGAGAACAGCTCATCCTCTCCTCCTCCCTCTCCTACCCTCCAGCTCCGGGAACACCTCTACGAGGAGGGCAGCAGGACAAGAGTTCCAGAGATCAATAATAGTTTTGTGGGAACTATCTCCTATTTCTGAGGCAGAATTGGCCTTTCAATTATGATGGTACAAGGTCTTCATTTTTTATAAAATTACCAAAAAAGGTGCATTTTGAGAATACAGCTGCTTGTTTTGCACAAACATTGCTCCAATTCTCTCAGTCCACTCCCTGAGAGCACAGAACCACTGCTGCAACACTGAACTCCTCCAAAACACCATGAACCTCATGATATAGTAGAGCGTTCTTACATCCTTTCTATAACAGTGACATTTATCACTGAAAAAGAACTAAAAAGAAAACCCCAACAAGTCATAATTTTAACAGTGGAAGAACATGGATAGCATGCTTACAGAAACCAGTAGTGCAAGCATGTTTCTATTTATGATATGAACACTAAACTTTCTAGCAATTTCTAATGTATCAATGTATTACTTTCTAGCAATTGCTAATCCTACAATTAAATTGCCAAGCAGTCAAAGAAGAGAGTGCAAAACAGACTTTTTTTCATCTTATTCCAACTGCATTACAGTAAGCTGGCAATTACTCAGAAATGAGAGAACAAAAGAATGCAAGGAATTGAGAAAGAGCTTTTAAAAAGTCTGAGAAGGTGGGGTTTTTTTGTCTGTGGAACCATCTAAAGTCAAAGGATGGATCCAAAATCCTTTTGGTTAAAGAAGAAAGTCATCACGGGAAGAAATCCCTGAGGGGACAATAAATCCTTGAAGAACATGCCAGCTTTTTTTACTTATTCATTAATATAATAAAGGTAACAATTTGCTACATGAAATCAATGAAGGAAGGTCATCAAATCAAAATGGCAACCTCAAGAAATGCCAACTAACTATTGACCAAACCCAACCAGGTTCAAGGATAGAAATGCCCATCCAACCTTAATAATTAAGTAATAAATCCCTTTAAATCAATATATTTGGAAGATTAATTCAAAATTACTAAAGAAGCAGATAACATTCAGAATTAAAATACAGAGCACATAGTATGTAAACATGAAGCACAAAATATTATAAATTGTTATATACTCCTCATGTATTTGCACTACACTCATATTTCAAATGCAAATATTAATTTGGAGAGAAATACCTACTGTATATGCACACACTGAAACAGTTTGCTCAGCTATACTGCATCAATGGTTATTTGACAAGTTATAGCATCACAAGCTGCTCATTTACATATTCAGCTATTCTGTCCAGTTTTTCCTTGAGAATAAATTAATAAAACAACTATTTGACAGATCCATACTAACAGCTCCTCCTCTGAACCACAAGGATACTCATAGTTATGCGAATTCAATATATAAAATATACACCGTAAAAATGACATCAAAAATGTAAAAATAATTCCTTTTTAAATCCTAGGAAAGTGTAATATTTTTTAACTATGACAATTAACACCAGCAATAAAACTTCAGTTCATAGAAAGAATTTCCACTCGATATTCATATAAAAATCAGTGAAAATTCAGTCTCTGAAATACTAATGTGCATTATACTGGCACACGAGAACAGTTTTCAAGTATAATTCAACACGCAAGCACTGCAAAACAAAGTGTAAAAAGAGCAGTAATTTTAAAGTTTCTGACTTACAGTATTTTTTTTCTGTACTGTATTGTAAGAAGAAAATAGTATTTAGAAAGTTAGGCCAGATACTGATATTTCATTTAAACAAGCAGCAATTAAGAAATTCTTAAAACTGTTTTCATTAAAACCTGCGAAAGTCAATAAAGCAGAAGATGAAATGCAGAAATGAGAAAGCAGTACAACATGTATGTGGATTACCAAAAAATAAAAGAAACAGAAGTAAAAATAAAACTTAAAAAGAAGATGAAAAGAAAAAAAAACCAAGAAACTGTTTACTAAAAAAGCAAAAGGACCTATAGAGGTAAAAATACAGCTGGGTGACTGTCAGACTTTGTAAGTCATATCTGAGTGATCCTAGATCTCACTTAGAAACTGACACAAGGCAAAAGACACAAAATGGGAACTGAAATTGGATTTTCAGTTCTCATCTGATACCAATGTCTTGAGACAAGAGATGCTTATTTCAGACTATGCTAAAATTATCCCCTACTTCAAACAGTTTACGCTTAGACTGCAAAATAAACATTTAATTTTCAAGTTTTATTGTTCCTCACTTCAAACTGATCTTAAGAAAAAAAAGTTAACAAAACACAATGCTAATGTAGGCCTCTAAGGGAAAAACTGTTTCTTTTTTGGTATTTAAAAGGCTTGTCTTACTGCTCATGGTGATTCTTTGCATGGCTACTCTGCAGTGAGTTGAAAACACCCAGCACATGCACTTTTCACTAAATTTTTCATTTATTTGTTCCTGTTCAAGAAGCATCCACCACCTCTGCATACAAAACTATTTTTAAAATGTCACTGTTTCTGCTACAGTGGGTGTTTCCCACTGTATGCTACAAAATTTGAAAATTCAGATTTGTAACAAGGGACTGAGGCAGATCTAGCCCTTGTAAAATGGAATTGCGGTGGTGTTTCAGTTCAAACACACATTCCTGATCTTAAGACTCCCACCTGTCCAACTTACTGCACACTTCAATTTGGAGGACAAAACAGTCTGAGCAGGCAAACCAATTACCATTAACACCAAAGTAAAAGAGAAGATGCACAATTTTGAAATTTCAGTTAATAAGAAACACTCAATCCACAGGGCCAGCTAGAAATGGTCACTGTTAAAACACCAGAAAAGATAAATAGCAGAGACCTTTCCCATCAGTTGGTTTTCTCTGCAGACCTCGTATTGCACTGTCCTCTGGGCTAATGCAGCCACAGCTGGGAACTACAACTTGGTCTGCAGGAAGATTTAAGGAGAGTAAAGGCATCTCCATAGCAATTCAGGTTTCATCTCAGCCTATTACTCTTAGTTCATCAAAAAAAGAAACTTTCAGCTCACCCCAAACCTCACAGAATTATCTAGAGAATTTACATATTTTCCACTGGCCTCATAAGACCAATCCTTGAAAAATTAACATGGACCTGCCTGACTTGGCAGTTTACCTCCTGTATCAGGGTGAGAAGTTTCACTGTATTGCTTTGTACTACAAAAAAAGTGTCCTCTTCCACTCTTCTGCTTTTTGTGAATGTCAGAGTTTCTCCATTTTGTTTGCCTTAGTCCTGGCCTAGGCTGCCCTGTGGTCAGAGATCTCAGCTGCAGTCTGGTCTTTTCTCTGCCAGCCCAAGGTCAATGCAAAGAATAAAAAAGAGCCAAGACCTTTTAAGCAGAGTGGGTGAAAGAGACTGTTAGTTATAGGTGAAATTGTCAACACACAAAACCCTCCCCAGATTAATCCAAGCACTTCTTACACTCCCCACTTTTGAATTATTCAGGAATAAGTCCTTCTTGCCTTAAAAGAGGAACTTTGTGAGTAAGTGCAAACAGAAGTTTATGCAAGACACAGAGGGAAGATGTTGAACTGAAATTCAGCTTACGGAAAAATTAATAATGGGACACAAACACAGCTCACAATGTTTCTTGAGTTACTGTGTGAGTCATCAAGATCCAGTAAAAGGTAGCTTGTTATCAGAAATGAGTGAAATAAGACCAATTTAAAACCTTTCTGTTTCTCCTGAAAGAAACTTCAGAGATATTTTGGTTGCTATATATTTGCCCTGATGTGAACAAAATAACTGGAATTAAGTCAGTCCTTGGGTTGTTGGGGTTGGACTAAGGTATGTACAGCTCTGCCATAACAGACAGATAGACTTACTGCTATTTTATTAGTACATATTTGTAGGAAGGAGATTTCTCTTCCTTACATAGAAATTGCAGAAAAATAGTAAAAAAATCCTTGTTCTTTGTAATGCTCCTTCAGTTTGGTTTTTTTTTACTTTTTCTTNCATAAAGCTCTAGTCCCCTAAATATGATAAGAACAAGCAACATAATAAAGCAACAACAAAAAGTCTTTGGTCATAGTTCAATCCCCTTCCAGGCAGCACCAACCCCAAAGCCCTTCTCCTAATCTTTTCACAGAGCCACATAACCAGGCCCTGCTCTGGATGGCATTTCCTTGATACTGCTGGTTGTCCCACTTGCTTACCTTAACTCCCTTTTCTTTACTTTTTAAAATCTTTTCACCAGTCAAACAATACTTTATATAACAATAGCAACAGGAATCTCAATACATGTGTGGTTTTGGGGGTGAGAAACCAGCTGGTTTGGGTCACTCATGGTCTGAAGAGAAGCACACCAAGCCAGAAACCACCGAAGCCAACAGTTTCATCCACGTAACAATAGAAACACTGGACATATGTGCTAGATCTTGTGGGATTCTTTGTCAGGTTGATTGTTTTCCTATGGTGGACATCAAAATGTTGCCTATTTAAATGTGAGCTCGAGAGAAGCAGAAAAATGATCAACAGTTTGTAGGGGGTTTTTTTGCAAGCTCTGTCAATCTTGCAAAACAGAAGAGTGCAGTGAACATAGAGCTCCTCTCCTTCCTGTGTACAGGAGCAAGTTCTACAGAACTGGGAATGAATCTTTGGGCAAAAGGTGGATGATCTGAATTCATTTGATGAATGCTCATCAAAAATGAACAGATTTCATACAGGAAGAGACACTTATGGTGTGCTCATGTCCTTCTCTGAACATTGTCCTCAGAGGGCCTTTAGAGTGTTCAAGATAACTCTTTGCTGATCTTCCGTGCAGGTAACCACAAACTTCACTCAAGTTGATAGATCTTGTGGCAGCTGCTCCTTTTCTGGAAGATTTGGTTTCCCTTTCCTTTCTTTTTAAGCCTAGTGTGCCCCTATGGCTTTGTCTATTTGTGTTTTAATTAGCTTGCCTCCACCATACGTGGAGAAGGTCGAACTTGAGAAACATCTGTACCTTATTTTTATTTATTTCTATGTCCCCACAACAGTGGATGCAGTCTCAAATAACTTCCTGTGCCATGCCTACTGTGATGCTCCTCTAGTTGGAAACTGGGTGGTTTGATTCGTCTATACATTAAATTGGGTATTTACACAACAGGTTTGTATTGTTTCTGCTGTCCACCATCACTGCTTTCAAAACAAGGTAAGAGTAAGTTCACTTTGGTCTGCTAATCTAGGCAGGGAAAAATAAAAGTAGATTTGAGACTTGGTACAAACCCAAAAATTGTGATCAAACTATATAGTTAGTAAATTGTTTGTCTAAATCTTTCATGTGTGATGAAAGATTATTATCATAATTCATTAGCAAATTACAGACTTTGTAATGCAGGCAGTCACAAATTTGGCTTTGTATCAATCAGATGAGACCAGCTGGGTAGAAATTAACACAACTCTGGGATACATAAAATGAAGTGCTCTTTCATTTTTAATTCACTGGAAACTTTGAAGGAAAGAAATGGAAGCCCTTTCAAAAATGTCAATTTTCCCTGCTTTTTGTAAATCATTCCATTTCACTGTAGAGATACAGAGATACAAGCAAACATACATGGGATGTATGTAACTGAATACCACAGAAACTGCTCAATCAAAAGAAATATAATATAAAGAATATTTAAAGAAAAGCAGTGCAGTTTAAAAAATCCCCTTCTTTCATTATTTCTGAGACAGTCATCCACATCAGTGATCACCAGAATTATTAAACAAACACAAAAGCTAATAGCCAAGCTACTCACAAGATACAATATTGTCAAAATTCCTGCTCTGAGCTTTCCCAGTCTAACAAATGACCTTGTACAAAAATGCTTGTTTTGATTATGTCTCCTTTTGCCTAAGCTACAAGGCTGTGTATAGTGACAGCTGCATTTGGGAGCAACTTAAAACAAATTTTATCTTAGTGGCACCTAATCCAGAGACTGGTACAAGCAGCATGGAAAAGTCAGTGTCAAAATTAAACAATGAAGGCTTTTCTAGGAACAGATGCTTTTTCCCTGCAGCTGTAAAAACCTTAAAACAATCCTATGCCCCACTGTCTGGTCACGCAACTACCACAAAGCAAGGCATAAATTTTGCCACTTATTGCAAATATTTGCTGAGAGCTGCTATAACCCTTTTTAAAAACAGTAACAGGGATTTCTTGCGGGTGATTAGGAGGCCATTTTATCCTTTAAATGAGTGCAAGGCTCTGCAATTTATGCCCACGATTCCTGGTACAAAAACAAAAGGATAACTTTTCAAGTTCATGTTTTACACAGATATAGGAATGTAAGTGAAAAACCCTAAGAAACAGATTTACAGAGATGGTGCCTGTGTCACTAAGATGTTATGGACGGGATAAACATTATTAATTCACAGTTGAAACAGCAACTGAGTGTTTTCTTTGCATAGTAATTACAAAGCAACATAGTGCAGCACTATCATTGCACTGCTGCTCCAAGCTTCTGTTGACCATTTTGGTGTTGTAACTCCACAACCACTACTTTAAATATCCTTATCAACAAAACTATCCAAAAAATTACCTCTTTCTATTTAGTGATTGCAGTGATAAACTTCAAGCTGAAATATTAACTCTCCTTTAGGAAACAACTTCTGTAACTTAATGAATATAAGTAAATCCTCAGTTCCCAATTAAGTGAGCAATTTACAATGTCAAGAATGTAGTTACGCTCCATATGAACTGATGGGGAATTTAGATTAGCTTCTGTTGTGTATTTAAAAGTGATAGCACCAACATGATTTACATAAGTAAAATATTTTCAAATATTTTCTCACCAAGCAAGCACTCTAAAATTGTGAAGTGTTTCCTTTCTTACCCAAGTTAAAAAAAAAAAATCAACTTTTCCAGAACAACAGTTCATTAGCACCTCACTATTTATAAGTATAATTGGGTTGTTTGATGAGAAAACATGAGAGAACACTGTGCCTACTATAATTTGCACAAATACAAATTTCATTGTTTGAAAACAAATCAGCAATTCAACGAATGTGTTTATTTTAATATAAGTGTATATCATGCAATAATAGAAGTGATCATATTATAGTTAACACAGGATAGAAAGGTTAAACCATGTTCTAAACCACTTTAATTTACAAGCTGTAAATTAATTTTTTTTAATTGCAAAAAATGCTAACTTGAATTTTTCATTTGTTATTCAACTAAATATAATTCACATAGATAACAGCACTGTGCTATTTAGCTACAGAGTGCTGCTTTCCCACTCTGAACAGCACAGGAGCTGGGGACATAGCTCTTTAATATGTTCATAAAGCTGCTTAGGTTTTCTTGTCATTTCATGCTAACACCTTTTTAATAGCTAGCATTATGATAGAAGCCTTGCATAAAAATCCACCACCCCGAAAGTAAAACACAGCAAATATTCAAAATCAGAATAGCAAGCGATGGTTTTAATTGCAGTTTTTTTAAAATTCAGGGTTTTAAATTAGGTCTTGATCCCCAAAATCCTTAGCATCCTTAAATTACATGAGCAAAGCCATTCAATTCAACATGATTACTTCTAAAATAAGGACAACTCACATGACTGAGCATTTATAGAGCCAAACCCATAACCAAAATTATAACAATGACTCCTCATTATTTTCAAATTCAAATAAATTGATCCTTATCCTTTGAGGGTTTCTCTCCAACCCAACTTACACTTACGGGTGGAGGGGAATAGAGACAGAGAAGGAGAGAAAGGAAGAAGAGATATAAACATACACACACACCAAACTGAGTGCTGACAAACTGAACGTTAACAGATGTGTGACTTCTAATTAGTTATAATAATCTGTGCTACTGGAACCTGCCTCACCTTCCCTTGCAAATCAAACAGCTTCCTTTGGAGTTTTAAACTCTCTGGGTGCTTCTAAATTTATGCAAGGAAAAAAACCTTGCTTTCAGCAAATTTTATATAAACTACAGTGATAACTTTATGAAAGGAAAATATTAAATTATAATTATCCTAAACAGACACAGTCTTGTGAAACTAACCCTACATTCATATGAAAATACAAAGCATTGACTATAATGAATTTGATTCATCCTTGGACACAAAGCTTTACCACAGTAAACTCAGTCAACTGTTGCTCTTGCTTTTATATTCATAGTACTTAAATAGCGCACTTTAAAACAAAAAAAACTCCAATTGGCTTTTCATACATCCACCCTCCCCAAAAATAACGCACTTGAAAAACCCAAATGATATGAAAAGGCTTCAAGGCCTCTTTTCTCCTTTTCACAGCACTTTTTTTTTATTTCTGTTTGCAGTAATCTGCCTTTCACTTTCTCATTGCTACAGAACAAACGAGGAGGCTCAGCACTTTGAAAAGGGGGCTCAATGTGTAATGGGTCCACTAGAATTAATTTAGTTGCACCAAATCCATTGAGCAGTGAGGTTTTTTTCTCTTCTCAAATCATTTTGAGTCGGATGCAGCCCCCAGCCTTTGTAATTCTAGTAAAGCACTTAAAGTGCACAGTAGGTGTTCATCAGGACCATCTGGTCAAAAGCAAAACAAGCTGCTGATTTTGCCTTTGAATAGAATGAAGCAAGTGTGAATTAGTCTCTTCAATTAGCACTATTACAACCTGTCAAGTGCATATTGTAAAACAGGATTATTACAGTATTGGTCACCAGTGCAATTATTTACTCTCTGCCTTTTCTTGCATATAAAAATCTCCATGTTTACTAGTTTTTAATAACTGAAGATCGTTTCTTTAATGATATGCACGTCCAAACCCACCAAAATCAAATTACAGGTTATGAAACATATTCTGTCAGGAATATATTAAGTTTCATAATTAAGTGAGAAGTAGTGCCCTGTCTTTATCTCTTATTTCTGTTTCTGTTGCAGAAAAAGAAAAATAGTTATATACCTTTTTCAATAGGATATCTTTGAAACAGATCTCTTCAGTCAGGTATTGAGATGTTTTAAGTGCCTAATAAAGTTATCACTGTTGAACAGGTACCTTAAAGGTATTTTCTGCTGATTTATTTCCCAAGGAACTTCCTTTTCATATAATTCCCAACGCATCACCACTTACAAAAAGTTGATCAAGGATTTCTTTCAGCATATACATTTTACTTTAGGAATGCGTTTGGCTTCTATAATACAAAGACAAAAAACCAAATTAGCTTTGTAAAAATAGATTTTTCTCTCCTTGCTGAAAAAGTCAAAGCCTGGCTTGCTAGCAGGTCCTCATTTACCATTGTAGAACACTGAGACTATCACAGTGATGTTTAAATTATGTATACTGCTGTTATGCCTTGCTATAAATTGAATATAATTTTACCATGACAGATTTCTTTAAAAAGCAAACAAAATGTTCAAATTTCATAAAAAAATACGGCTCTTGAGTACAGTGAGTACAGCGAGTACAGCAATGTATTTTAATAGCTTGACTGATACTATTTGAACAATAGGTTTGTGCACCTCCTATTAAATACCAAAAAGTGCTAGTTACTGGTTTTTATTACAATAATAGTTTTCAACAATTTTAAAGCAAGTACAAAATGCCAGAATATAAAACAACTGTTTCTGAAACCATTAATATATGTACCATATTTGGGTATGCCTATATTCTGGCAAATGTATTTTATTGTAATTATTTAGCCACAGCATAAAAAAGAGTAACATTATTTATATATGCATTTCATGTCTCCATGTCAGTATCCGACATTTACTTTGAATGATCTCACTCACCAACAACTGGCTTGAAAATATTTTGTTCAGACACCAAAAAACAGATCTGAAAAAGGTACAAGACCTTCAGCCGGATTATTTTTCTGCCTGCTGCAGGTAATTCATCTGCTTACCTATATTGATATATTACATTTATTTAGGCCTTTTAAATGAGGCTTCTGCCAGCATGTTCGTAATGGTGATTTTGCACCTTGTTTAACATTCATCCACTTATGAAAAAAGTTTAAAGAAATTCATCACAAAGGATTTGATTAGGGTCTGTCAACACAGAATTTACAGTTTATCTCAGCCCAGGCAGCCGTGTGCACAAATAGTTCCTCCTCCTGCCTGGAGGGCTATTGGATACATTGCTTTCCATATTCCCCCTTAGCCAGTGAATCTGTAGGGAACAGAGAACAAATATATTACCTAGCACAGGTGACAGGGATGCTGAGCAGGCAGCCTCTGCTTAAGTTATTGGCTAAAGGAACAGAATAAAGAGCAGAGACAGCTATGCAGAGGCAGCCAGTATTTAAAGACCCATCTTCTCTGCATCATTTGCACAGATTTTATGTTTTACCAAGAATTCTAGTGCCCAGTACATGCCCTACATAGTATTCTCAACTGGAATTTCCAGCAGTTACAAAATAAGATCACCAATCTGTGAGAGGACTGAGGGTTCTGCATATTTAACTCATCCATCCTTTAGCAGCCACAGCCTGTGCACACTGGGTATTTTTGTAATCCTGCACACAATCACAAAAAGGCTTCAAAGTCTGTATCAAAAGAGTAAAATAGACAAATGCAAAGTCTTTGTTTTTAATGGAGCAATCCAGTTTGTTAAAAATGTTTGATTTTTTTTTCTATGTCACTGACTAAAACAAAAAGTGCAGAGCACATTATTGTGACAAGAACTCGAGTCCATTAAGTTTTTCACAAATTAGTTTGTCTGCTCCAGGATCAGAACACAAACTTGATTTTAACATACATTTAAATATTCCCCCCTCTGAAAAATACATTCCTCCATTTCAGTCAAATACTGTAACAACAAGTTGCAAAAATGAAAAGTATTGGAAGTGTTTATTTCTAAATGAAAAGGAGGTGGTAAGAATAGAACAGAAATTCTCGTGAATGTGGCAATGACTTGTAATAATTTAGCACAGAGCTCCTCAAACCTAAAGTTAAAAAAAATCTCTCCAATTGCAGACAGCCTCTATAAATTATCTTAGCAGAATAAAGAACAAGTCCTCAGACAGAAATCTCCTTTTAGTCTTGTATTAGGAGTTCGATTTGTCAAATT
>VZTN01000144.1:0-136053 GCA_013400515.1 Erpornis zantholeuca
TCTCCATTTTTCCATGTTTTTCATTTAGTAATGGATTCTGTACTCAACAGGGATTTAGGAGAGTCAATCCTTCTGTGCATAACATGTTTGGCATATCTCAAGGGAGTATTTTTTCCATTTTTCCAGGTTCCATTTGGTCTCTGGTAGGAGCAATGCTGTATGCTGTCTACATTGTCATGATAAAAAGGAAAGTAGATAGAGAAGATAAACTAGACATACCAATGTTCTTTGGTAAGACCAAAGTAACTCTGCTGAAAGTTTTAATTCAATGTGTGATTAAATTAATTGCTTTCAGGCACTGAAAGGGGCTTAGAAAAGCTGAGGAGTTAGAGAAAGCCTCTTACTCCCATGGTTATGAGTCCTTTAGAGCCTGGTTGTGTGAATTATTTCTTGTTTAGAGCCTTAACAACGAGAGGTAACTTCCTGTAGGAATGCAGACATCCCCACTGACTTGATAAGATTTCTAATTTTTATTTTCTTTTCAATTTCAAGCCTGTAAATATCTGATGCAAATTTAGTTTGTGAATTTCAGGTTAAATTCCTAACATTTGTTTCTTTGAAAGATTTAAAATATTTCTTCATGGCTGCTTTTCTATATGCATATTGTCAAAATAGCAGCTTTTAGCTGAGACTTTGGTTATGTTGAAGAATATTTATTGTGATTTACTTAATACTCTTTTTATATTCAGGTTTTGTAGGACTATTTAATCTGTTGCTGCTATGGCCAGGGTTCTTCCTGCTTCACTATACTGGGTTTGAAGCATTTGAGTTTCCCAATAAACTGATATGGATGTGCATTGTCATAAATGGCCTTATTGGAACAGTTTTGTCAGAGTTCCTTTGGCTGTGGTATGTATGCCATACACTGAATATTTTTCACATGAATTATCTTGCCTATGTTCTCAGATGCAAAATGTAAAATTGTCTAGGTTAGGGTTCTTGCCCTTTCCTTTTTCTTTTTTTTTTTCTGTTCACATGCAGTTTTAGCATCATGTCACAATGTCTTGTTAAGACAACAGCTAACTTTAAAAAGTAGCCAATGTGTTCTTGTAGTAATTAAAATACTGTGTGCTTAGCTTATTCCAGAATTAACATTTGGGACAAAAAGACACTGTGCTACAGAGTTGCAGTAGCAAAAGGAGAGTATGAATTCTGTTTTAACAGTTCTGTGACAATGCTGCAATGAAGGAGCAAGGTGGAGTAGATAGAGTTCCACAAAAACCTCTTGGTTTTGTTCGTGGATTTTTGTTTGTTTTCCAAGTTTAAAGTTATGTATGAAATTTAATAATGAGGTTTTTTGCTTATTGGCAAACTTTTTCACCATTCCTGGGTATAAATGCATTGTAGCATATCTTCCTTTTCAGTTGAACTTCTTTGTTGATAGAATATTTTTGTGATTTATGCCATCCTGTATCAGTATCAGCATCAGGTTAAGTGCAATTTTAATGTAGGCAAAATAGCAAACGAACAAATAAACCCCCAAAACCCCAAATATTGTCTCTTGTCCCAAAATCAAGTACTAGCATAGGGTTAAGTCACATGTCAAGTACACACATAGGGTGTGCACAGACATTTTTACATACATGGTATTTGTTTAATTACTCAAAATGATGCTCCAGTCAATTAAAGGGCTAGTTTTACTTCCAGTTCCTTTACCCTAGAGTTTTGAACTGGGGCTAATTTCAGAGTTTGTGCTGATACAATTCTTTACCAGCCCAGTGTGCCACTAGTGTAGTCTTCTTTACTTTTATGGAAGTAACTAATGTCATTTAACCTACTTGTTTACTCCACCCAACCACATATTACTGAGTAAATAATGTAGGGATAGATACAACTCTTTATTTTTTTTAACCTGCTGATAAATTTTTATTGGATTCTGTACCATTTATTCATTTACAGTTTTCTGTGCACAGCTTGGTTGTAATTCAGAAGCAGTCTCTTTCTCTATAGAGAATCATGGTACAGAAACAAAATGCAGATTTTTCTAGATGAAGTTGCTACGTGTGAAATAGGGACATTTCCATCATCTCAAAAGATTGGTGTGGGAATTAAATCTCAGCCCAGAAGACATCAATTGCCTAGTTAAGAATTCTATGCACTTTCAGAGATTTATGATGGAGGGTGATGGTGTGAGTTAATTTTTGATTATTAAACAGTAACTAACAGTTCATCAAATGTCTTCCTCATTTGATGTATTANTGTTTTAGGGGCTGCTTTCTTACCTCATCACTGATAGGCACACTTGCCCTAAGCCTTACAATACCTCTGTCCATAATAGCTGACATGTGCATGCAAAAGGTAAGTTACTACTAAATTTTGATCATTGTTTACAGAATTTCTTCTAATTAAATTATTTTAGGCTTGTACTTGTTTTATTTGGTACAAGAAATGAATGAAGTCTTGCATTTGGAATGTTTGCAGCCAAAAAGAATGTTTTCACAAGCAAAGTGTAAGTTGTAACAAGTACCTTTAGACTTCTGAAATTTTTTTGCATGTTAAAATAGGGTAAAAAAAACCCAACACAACCTGTATTTTGCTTTTACTTCATGTCAATGTGGATTTTGGAAAATAAGTCAGAAAAATAAAATGATAAAAAAAAAGTCAAAAAGAGTCAGACCCTGAATAAATACTTTTTAATGAACATGTGATACACACTATGTTTTGTGTTAGTATTACCTGCTTATTCCAGCATGGAAGTAAAGCAAACACTGCAGAGATTCCAACAATAATAAAACATTTGTTGGTAAGATAATTGTATTTGTGTTGTCCTTAAAGCATCTGCAATGCACACATGAGAGACAAATTGTAATGGGATAGTAAATAACTCATGATAGCTATAAAGGATTCAAGGAATAAAGTATCTGTAGACTCCTCACCCAAAATTCACTTTCATGAGGTCGATTAGATTTATGTGTGAGTTAATGCTGGTAGAAAAAATAAGAATTTTGTATGTAGGTTTGTGTGTCAGTACACCTTTCAGATATACACAGATGTGTGTGCATGTGCAAATACATTAGTAGAGATGTGCATATATATAGTTACATATAGGAGTAGATGAAAATTTTAGGTTGTCTTCTGAAGTGATTCATCTAAACTTTCTTCTGGGATACGTTGAAAAATGTACTATGCTTTTTTAATTTCCAGTAAACAGCTTAATCTTTCAGCTGTTTATCCTGAATAAACACAGAGTCCAGGTCTTGTAAAATTAATTTATTCTTCATGTACTAATGCAACATGGAGGCATTTCAAATATCAGCAACATCTCCAAAGCTCTCTTGAATGACTTTCAGTTGCAAAGGGCAAATTACGTTTTTAACTCCCAGTGTTGGAAGTAAATCCTTTCTGTCTCAAGTTTTAGAAAATAAATTACTAGTATTGGAAAAACAAGTGAGGGACTCTGATTACAGGTGAACTGCTGCACACTTTGAGGGTTTTTACACAAGTGTATTTGTGCAAGTCTATCTCTGTCATGCAGACATCAGAGTATCTTAAGACAAGGCCTATGCTTGCTGAAGTCTCAGGTGTCCACATCTCAGATGATCTGATAGAAATTTAAGCTTCCAGCTTCAAGCTGCTCTTTAATGCCTCTGGCCAGCCTTGTAGTTACTTAAAAGAAACCTGCACAAGAATGCCACTGGCATGGCTAATAATCATGGAATCAGAATGTGCTGAGCTGGAAGGGACCCATCAGGATGATCCAGTCCATCTCCTGGCCCTGCTCAGGACACCCCAAGAATCACACCATGTAACATGAAGATTAAAGTATCAACCCTTGCAGCCTTCATGTGTCTGTTAAATGGCATGGTAATTATATGATATTCATAATCACTTACTTTCTGGGTATTTATTTTTCTGTAATTTTCTAACATAAATCTGAATCTTAAGAATTACAACCAAGTTTGTAATGACTAATTAAATATTCTTTTTGGCAACTTAATGTGTTCTGAATTTCATTAGAAATCAGTAAGGAAATGTAGGGCTTGACAATTGCAGTTTATGAGATTGAGGAGGATCATCATTGCCAGGTACCAAAGCTGCATCTGTTTTCTCCAAAGTCTTCAGTTTTGGATCTTTTCTCCACACGGGGGGGCCATGCCCACACCTCATGGCTCTGCCATCCTGAAAGGCAGGTCCCAGGCTCTTCCCATCACTGTGCCCTTGGTTTGGAGTTACAGAACCATGGGTGGGAAGGGATTTTGAAGAGCATCTCTTTCCAGCCCATGAACTGTCTAGGAGTCTTTCTCCTTGGCACTAGAGACAAAGCTAAAAACAAGAATATTTGGAAATAGCAGTCTTCATTCAGCTTCCAGCAAAAACAGAATATTCCATTGAAAAGAATGGATCAGTGAGAACAGGTTATGCAGTTACTAGAAGAAGCAGTAGCTATAGAAATTGTACAAACTATCTCACACTGTTTAAAATAACTCAGACTGCATCTCAAACCTACACTCATAATAATTCTAAATATACAGCATGTCAATTGTTTTTTTAAGCTATTGAGTGAATGATGTTTGTGTTTCAATTCCAGGTGCAGTTTTCCTGGTTATTTTTTGCAGGAGCAGTACCTGTATTTTTTTCATTTTTCATTGCAACTCTCTTGTGTCACTATAACAACTGGGATCCAGTGATGGTGGGAATCAGAAGAATTTTTGCCTTTATTTGTAGAAAACATCGAATTCAGAGGTGGGGCAGTCACAAATTATAATCCTGTCTCTTCTTTAGCCTTTCCAATATCCTCTACTCTTTTATAAGCCACAATACTTATACTCTGTTTATTTTCATCTGATTTTATATTCAGGTGTACTAATTTCTTAATTGTAATACTTGCCAATCCATTTATTAACCTCTGTAATGCTCAGAAAATGGTGAATGAAGTCTGTTTACCTTTTAAAAGAAGTTTCCTAGTGGTTGTCACAGCTTTTTCCCTTCATGCATCTATGATAATTTCTGTACCCAGCACATGCAGTGAGAATTGTGCAAACTTGAGTGCACTTGATAAACTTACGGAGTCTTTGCATGTTTTTAATGGCTAAAGATCAAACATACTTGGTACTTCATAACAACCAATTTAATACTACTGTATGACTTAAATAAATCACTGTTTCTTTTAAGAATGCCAGAAGAAAGTGAGCAGTGTGAGAGCCTCATCCCTATGCACAGTGTTTCACAGGATGGAGACAGCTGCTGTTCATAGACAAAAGGTAAACCTTTAATAAACCTCAAAGCTGCACAGAAAGGTGAGGATTGGTTTTCATGGTGGCATTTGCGTTATGTGAGGACATGTTTTTAAAGAGCATGCAGTCCCTCTTGCTCTTGATGGACAGAGTTTTTAAGTGTATTTTCAAGGTTACTTTACTACTTGTTGCCAAGCATTATTCTCACAGTTGTTGGTCAATGGTTTTGAAATGGAGTTTTTTACTAAAGAGTATTACAAAAGTTTGTCCAAAACTGGATGTGAGACAATACACCAGAAGAGGCATTCAGCCTCTGAAGTAATTACTTCACTCTTTAATGCTGTTGGGGTCTCAGTTTGGGCTACTGCAGCTCATGAAAAACACCAACCATTTAAGGAAGTTTAGAGAACATCACCAGACTTTATCATTACTGGTCCAGAAAGTGGAAAGGAGCCCTTGTGTTTGTGGTTGACAAGGATCAAGTTGTTAAATTCCATTAAATATTAGGCTAAATATTTCTCGTGATGAGCATAGGGAAAGTAGACTAGAATAGCTAAAGAATGTGCAAAATATCCTCTTTAAAAGGAGGTTACACAAGTCTCACAAACATGGTTTGTCAGTATTGGCTTGGAGCATTAAAACAGACAAAGTTTAGGACTCTCCTAGCCCTGTGCTTCAGAGCTTTGGTTTTCAATAATGAATGCAGAATTATGTGGAAGGCATATTTTTATTTTTCAATGTTGCTTAAATCTAATAGTGAAATTAAAAATGTTCTAACCAAAATAGTAATTGTGATGTCTTAAGACATGGGGTTATTTCCTTTGTTAGTAAGATAGAAATAAATACTTATGGAAATTCCTCTTGTGTAATCCTGAATTATGTACCCCTGATTAATTTTTTTTTTTCTTCTTAGTTAAAAAATGGAATGATGCCCAGCGAAGAGACAATCTTCTGGAAAAGTCCCTAAGGAATCATGTTTCAGTGCCTATTCTGAATTTGTAGTAAAAATAAGAAGTTTCAGTTCTTTTGAAACTCTAAACTTTTTCTTGCTTTCATCTGATTTTATAAATGAACAGATTTACTACACGCCTGTCACCATAGGGAGTCTTAGTCCATCTGAGCAACCAACCTGCCTTATAACACTTGGGCTGGTGACATTACTTGACAAAATCAAGAAAGCAAATGCTGTTAAGTGATTTCTTTCTTTTTTTAAGTCACGATTTTGTTAAATGCTGGACAATATTATTTTTAAAAGATACTTTAAAATGAGTTATGTAAATAAGTTTGCAGGTCATCAAGTCTTACAGGCTTTCAGATGAAAAGCTAAATAGATATGTTACCTGTAGTAGGTACAAATGAAATTTTTTATGTTGTATAAACTATTTGCATATTAATAGATGGAAATAGAAAAATAATTTATTAAGTGCATTCTTATAATTACGGAGACAGGATCTTTGTACGGTCCTGGAACACTACATATATAATGTCTTAGGCCATTTTGAGTAGCCTTGTAATGGCAATGGGTGCTGATGTTTAAAAATCAAAAATATTGCCCAACAATCAGGAATGCTTAACATTTCAGTGAATGGTAAAATATTTCTGATTACAATAGCTTTGGGTATACATTCATATACTTGTTTTAAAGCAGACTGGTTCTGTAACCCATTCTCCATCCCAGTTATCTCTCAGACATGAAAATTTTCAGGTGTAGCTGCCAGGTTGTGAAAGAGATCAAAATAATTGTGAAAGTTTTCAGTCAGTGGGTTGGCACTACACTACTCTGCTAAGCAATCTGAAAAGGAAAGGTGTTTGCATTGATTTTTCTTTCCCCCCAGCTGTATTAATAAATTTGTTCTAAATCTGATAATAATCTTCCTTCCACTGCAGTGTTTCTATCCTTTTTAATCCAGAGAAGCTATTACAATTATATTCAGGAATAACTGAAATTAGTCAATTTCCATTTTCCAGCTCCTGGCCTATAAGACACTTACATCAAAGTTAATTTTGGCTTTTGATGGATTTTATTTTTTTATAATGAATGTAAGGTGGATTTTTAGCCAGGAGTATTTTCTTCCACATAACAAGGTTATTAATAATGTAGGATATTTCTACTGTCCTTCCACACAGATACAGAAGGATGACTTAGCAGAAATGCCTGCTCATGTTTTGGCACTCAGTACTGATCCTTCCAAAAGAAATTTTGGTCTTTTGGTGGTAAAACTATTATTTGAGAGGAAATGCAGGAAAGCAACATGCTTAGATCTACATTTATGGAAGAATTCAAGCCACCAGCTGGAATTTAATATGAGAACTGTGTGTAGAGAAGGAAGACAAAATGAACCTGGGGCTATTCTGTTCAAATAATTAACCTTTATCAAGTTTTTCCTTCCTGTTTTTAAACTGGATTGCACTACAAACTTTGGTGATCTGAGGCATCTCTCCAAGATGAGATAGTAAGTCCTTCTTGGATGCTAAAATAGGAATTTAAAAAAACCCCAAACCAATCACAACAAACTCACAAACCCAGAAGAGACAAGAAAGTCGATTAAATTTCCAAACTCCACAAGTGGAGGGGTTGAAAATGCAGTATGTTGAACTAAATTGTACTACAGTAGAATTTGAAAGCATTTTTTGATCAGTGGAGTTTCCTTAGGTTTTGGATTTGTCCTTCAAAATTATGACAAATTTAGAGGATGTTTGGATCAACTTTTTTTCAAGAAGTATTGTAATACCTACTTAAAATAAAAAGATAATGTCTCTTTTCAGTTAATGAAAAGTTTCAGTGGTACCCTGCTGAATATTTCATACCAGGCATTAACTCCCAAATTTGAATCAGCTGGGACTTGTGGCATCAGTGAATTAAGCCAGGGAAAACTGTTTACTTTCAGATGGGCAATGACAGTATTTGTAGCAAAATTTTTATTACTGTTATTTGCAATTGGTCATGCAATTAGGATTGGATCTGTGATGTCAAGTGGGCAGTCACTGTTTATATTTGCCCTTACGTTCGAGGGTTAATGTCAAAGATCATCATAACCTCCCATGTATATGACTGTTAATTTGCATTGTTCATTAGTTTGAGAGGTTAACAAAAGAGGTACTGAGAGAATATTCCTCTGTCTCTGACCCCAGGAATGTTGGAGAAAGTACAGTCAACTCAAAGTCTGGCCTTTCCAAATGGTTTTGTTTTTAACAACAATGTGTTAATTTTTTTTTTAATAAGATGAAATATTTTTATCTCGTGGCAATAGATAGCTTAAGCTGTGTTTTTGCATAAAACTACAGTTCTTTAAATAGTAAGAACAAAACAAACTGTCCTTCCTGAAAGGATTTTTAAACAGTGGTGCCCCTGTAGTTACAAGAAACGTGTTACACTTTGAATTACAGAAGCTATGGCATATAACATTGTTCCTGCATTTAATAGAATGTGATGGAGTTTTTTCTACAAAACCTTGTGATTTTTAGTACAACGATATTTTATAAATATAATGTCTGATTTGAAATGTAAACTGCATAGCTCTCTAATGGGTGCTTGGTAAATGCACAAGAGATTTAGCTTTGATTCTCAGGTACCTCTGACGCAACGGAGACGTGCTGGGTTTTTCTTCCCCATGACACAACTGGAATGTGAAGGAGCTCTCTCATGAATGCTTTACCTCTGTGTGGTAGCATAAATTGTCATTGCTCTTACTGTTTCAATTTGGGAATGTCTTTATTCTGACTTGCTTCTTATAGGAACCACATATGCTTTAGAAAAATAATGTTGAGCCTTTCTTTGATTGTCGTTAGATGGTTAAGGAACAGTGATTTCCTAGGCCTATGAAGTGGGAAATGAATACTTTGTGTTGCTCTGTCAAACAGTTGAGCTAATTCCTGTAATCCTTTGAGACAACCAACAATTTCTTCTGTGTGTGCAATTGAGGTTTTGGGGCTGTTTGGTTTTTGTATATGAAGGAAATTATGATAATTTGCCAAAAGCTACAGAGCATGCCTTTGAGCCTACAGAGCAAAACCTTCTAGGGTTTTGGTGAGTCTCCCCTAGTCTGATAAGCAGTGTGCTGCACTTCAGAACAAAGGCAGAAAAGGATTTCAGTTTTTCTTACCACCTCGTGTTGGGTTTCAGTCATGCTGAAAATGTGTCCACTACGAGGGACTGCTGCAGATGTGATGCTGGTTCAGCAAGGGATGGAAATACCACATCTGTAACAGAATCTGGGGCACATGAGTGCTCCTGAAGGCACTGAGGGCCCCTTTGGCTTTCCTAGTGTTCACTGCATCCTGCTTCTTGGCATGTGGCCTGGGGGGAACCCCTGTGAGGGGGTAGGGGCTGTAGGACAGGACTGGTCTGGCTGGCCATGGGCTGCACAGACTCAGAAGCTGGAGGCTGAGGCACTGCCTGAGTGTGTCCCTGTGGTGTAGCAGATGCTGAGGTATTTGGTGGAAATGGGGTGTTAAGCAGGGCTGTTGTTCAAGCCAGCTGCAGGTGATACTTGGCCTATGCGGGGGCAGACCTCCTTGGAATGTGCTAACAAAAATAGGAGAGCCTGCAAATTGCTTTTCTTGGTGTGTGTTGCTGTAATTGTCATTCCTGTCACAATACTCCTGCCTAGGTACTGCTATCCTCATCTGTGATAGCTTTAAATAAGGTGGCAAAACGATTTCTTTGTAGTTCTTGGTTCCATTTCTCTTAGTGTTGAACGTTGTCATTCCTACTCCCTACTAAAAGATCCTCCTATCTTAGGGAAATTATGTTACCGAGCTGAACTAAGCTATCATAGGACAAGGAAAACCTGTTAAGTTTTGGAGATAGGCTGAGTTTATGGACACACTTTAAATTTCATATGGAAATAGGCCTCGGAAAGGCAGAGTGTTTGTAAATGAAGTGAGGAACTGGCATGCTCAAAAATCAAGAAACAAACTGATATTAATATCACAATTATTATATAGCTAACTGTAGGATGGTACTTTGAATCAGTTTTCTTTATTTGGGGTAAGCTTTGCATTAGTTACCATTTCTGTTATGGCTGTCACATGTAGTGCCTGCAATTTAATAGTTATAACTCCAGTAGCATTTATGTGTTCATTCATAAACTGTTGTTATGCATTTTTTCCTATCTAATTCATGATTTCATTAATGTTGTATTTTGTTTTACATGATCGTTGCAGGGCATGATTTCTCAGGGAAATATGGATGACACCATACGTGGTGAGAGCCAATAACTAATTCCTGCTTTTAAAATCCCTACAAACATTTCCAGGTTTCACTCAAACATTTCACATCATGTAACTTCTGTGTTGCATTTCCATAGGCTTATCAGGTAAATCACGATAAGAATGTTAAGAGCATTTAAAGATGTCAATAAAATGTACTCTGCCCAACACTTTGTTTCTTTCTGGAGAAACATCCATTCTAAGCTGATGGTGAAAATGTGTGTGATTTTCTACTTTACTGTCCTCTGTGCCATGGAAATGAACAGCTACTCTGCTGATTCTGAAGCTGCACTTCTGGCATGACAGTGACATTAACTTTCAGGGTTAGGCAGTGCTGTAATAATACATAATCTGATGCTGGGGTATATCAGGATAAATCTCTAACATAAATATATTCATTTATATCATTAATTTTTACAAAGTCTGTTCTCTTTGGAGATTTTTGTTTGTTTTTCCTGTAAAGTTACTTTGGCTAGACTGGGATTTGATCCAAAGCCCACGAGAGTCATGGACAGCATTAATAAAAGAAAACTTTATTCAAAGGAACTCTGCAGTCAGGTTGACCTTTATGCTTTTGCAGTATTTCTGTCCGCAGCATATATCTGGAGTGATTTGCTTTAAGACCTCAGTAATATAAATTGAGGGTTTTTAGTGCTGGTAAAAATGGTACACACTACTGTTACTGGTCACAAGAGATATTTCCACATATTCAGTATGCAGCTTAATTATTTAGAAGGTGAATTTGTCTTGCTACGTGACTTTTGTTTAAAATCAGCAGCATGAGAAATACTAAGCCTGCACTTTGCTGTGTACTTTTTTTGTCCATAGTGAGGATATGTGATCATAGTCATCAGCCTTGAGCATCAGCTTCCTCTTGATGATTTCTGCTTTGACATTTCCATTTCCATGCCCTGTTGCATTCATTGCAACGTGAATTTCCTCTCTAGGTAAAGCCAGTGTAATTGTACTTTGACTGCCCTAGTCCTCTGTGGTGTTAGAAATCTAACATAAAACATAAATCTGACACATAGTGTGGCTACTTAGAGATCTGTGTTCTCACTCTTTTCATTACATCTGGTATTAGTAGATAACCAGACCTTTTCTGGATATGCCTATCATGATGTGGAATGCATCCAGAATTCCATCTGGCTTTCACTTCCTAGTTTTGAAAAGCATAATGGCCTTTTCTCCGAGGATGTTTGTAGGAAGCAGCTGTTCAGTTCTACAAGTTCTCAGAGTCCTTTAACTGCATCTCAGTTTATAAAGTTGCATCCTGTGTTCCCTTTCTTTTATTAATGAACTTCTGAAGGTTTTTTTCAGGGAAGGTATACAAATTTTCTTTATGTTTCACAGAAGAAATATAACTGGATACTGAAAGGGCCTCAAATAATAATTCAGGGCTGTTTCTATAGTTCATCACATATGTTCCTGATTTTTTTCCAATTTTCTTCTTTTAAGAAATCCAACCAAATAAAACCAATCAAACCCACACTTACCAAGTTGAGGGGAATTAGCCATTTAGCACTTAGAACTTAGAACTGATTTTATAATATGCAAATGATTGTATGTTTGTCAGTGATGCCAGTCAATATGATACTGATGTTGCCAGTCCACAAGTCTTCCTTGTCTGTGTTAGAGGTGATGCTTCTCTTCTACCTAAATCTAACCTCTTGCATACCACTAAGTTAGTTCCACTGCCAGGATGAGTAATTTCTACAATATTTTAGAATCTACTTTTTCCTCTAGGTAGGGGGACAGGAGGGGCTTTCCAACCAAACAGTGTCACTTTCCTATTGGAGAAGAAAAAAAACCCAAACAACTGAAACAGAAATCTTAATTGAAAATGAAGAATATTAGTAGGAAAGTAGGAAGTTTATGCTGTAAAATCATTGGGGTAATTTCTTGCATAGCCCAGTTCCACATACGAAGTGCTTGGGCAATAGTTTATTAGATTGAGCTCTGGTTGATTTTGATGTAATGTAGAAAGTAGGTGTTTTAAATAATCATTTCATATTGAAGCTGAAGGCTTAAATTAAGGCCTGTGATTGTTAAAAAAAATAATGGAAAAAAATATTTGGAGACTTAAGAAGTTTTTGTTTATTTGTGGTTTGGGTTTTTTTGAAGTCCATCCAATGCAGTTACAAAGGAATGCTCTGTTAGTTGGCACTCATAAGAGGCTGTTTACACAAGGCTGCATGGAGAGTGTAGCCAGGTGTTGGAGTTGATGTTACCTAAATGGAATAATAGACTAAGTATGAGCTACATTGTAGAGCTGAAGGGGTGTTTGTGATGATCTAAAATTTGTGTAAGGTCTCTCTGGAGTAGATATTAGTAAAACAAAATTGTTATGAAACATCCATTTATGAAAGTCCTGAAACTTGAGTGCATTAAAAGATGCACAAAACCAGTTGTGGTTTTGATGTTGTTTTGGCATTGCATTTTATACCAAGTTTCAGGGAATTCTCAGTTACGCTTTTAGTTAAAGCAGGAAGCTGCTTTAACTGAAGAGCTTTCACCTGAAGAAAACTTTTTTCCCCCTGAAGTCTATGAAGTTTTCTGATAATTCAGATATTCCGGGAGCATAATAAGTTCCAGATATGTATCTTCTATGAAACATCTTTAGGCATCATCTTTTAACCATTTTCTTTAGTGAAAGCAGAATGTGAATTGCTGATGTGTATTGCATTTGCACTTGAAAACCTGATTTCAGAGTGTGTTAAACCTTGATCTATTTTTGATAAAAAAGAAATGTAGCATTTTAATCTAATTTCCATTTAATGGCAAGGATATTCATGCAGAGAAAAACATATATCAGGGTTTGATGCAGTGATTTTTAAGCCAAGAAAACAGCAGGATGGCAGTGGTAAATCTGAAAAGAAGATGCATATCTCTTCAGAAACTTTGGTTTCCTCCTGCCCTCTTTATACCAAATTGTGTCTCCATTATTCCAGAATAATACAGGTGAAGCAAGGACCAGAATTTCTACCCTTTGTTCTTTAAAAGTGAACACTGGCTTTTGCCTGGTGAGTCTTTGTCCTGTCACTTCATTTTCTGATGGGAGGACAGTTAAATAAAAAATATAGAATAAGTATTTTTAATTAAAATCAGATTTAAGCTTTTAATTATTTTGAAATTCTCTATATTAATAGAGATCTAATGAGTGGAAATTGAAGTCATATATTGAAAATACTGAACAGTGCTTATATATTTTTAACAAAACCAGTATAGATACGAATATTTGAAACATGCATGAAGGTGAAAATTGGAAGATTGTTTTTATGTTAAAAGGTTTATAAATGGAAATTCCTAATATCCAGTACCAAAACCCTATAAAAGGGCTAATGAAAAGAAAATGTAATGTATGCTGATTAACAGCCTGTGTAATACAATCAATGGGTGTGATGTTTTTGTTCTGTATTATATTTATTATATGTAAGTAAACAATAAAGATTATAAATCTTATTTTCTTAACAGGAATTGGTATTTGGTTGGGGTTACTGCTTAATGTGTTTTATATCATTATATCATTATATCATTATATATATGTATATATATAAAATGATATAAATATATATATATATTATTATAATATCAGTTAAGGAAAAATGGTCACTAGGGGTGGGCTTAAAAGTGAGTTTTGGGATTTCTCGTTTTACCTGAAGTCAGCCAGGATGTGGGAGGCTGTAATTTGGTGTCAGCTTGGTCTGTGTGCTGGTTTCGGCTGGGGCAGGGTTAATTTTCTCCCCCGTGGCATGGACGGGGCTGTGTTTGGGTTTGTGCTGCACACGGGTGATAATGCCGAGCCCTTTCTGCTTCTGCCCCGCTGGGGAGGAGCTTGGGCTGCACGGGAGGAGGGAGGAGACCCAGTCGGGATGGGTGACCCGGCCTGACCCAGGGTGTTCCGGACCACAGGACATCGTGCGCCCTGCTTAAAGCGGGGAGGAAGGGAGAAGGGGAAGAGGGGCACGTTTGAAGTGATGGTGTTTGTCCTCCCAAGTCACCACTACCTGTGATGGGGTCCTGCTCTCCTGGGGATGGCTGAACACCTGCCCGGCTATGGGAAGCAGGGACGTCATTGCTTGGTTTGCTTTGCTTGCGTGCACACTTGGCTTTCCCTGATAAACTGCCTTTATCTCAACCCATGAAGCTTCCTGCTTTTACTCTTCCCACTCCCTCCCCGCTCCCGCTGCTGGGGCAGGATGCCGGCCGGGGTCTAACCCCGAGTGTCGGGGGTCATTTCAGCCGTCGAGCACCGATTTTTGATCTTCCTGCGAGCGCCTGAATGGCAAAGTGTGCACAGGCCTGTGAGCAGCAGGGGGAGCTCCGGCCGTGCCCATCCCGCGGCTCCGGCTGAGCAATTAATGTATAAGCGGGGAAAAGACAATTAATTTACCTGTTTATCATCCCTGATTCCCGCGGTTAACCAGGGCTAGACACTGACCTTTCTTCTTGCAGCTGAACTTTCAGCGTCTTTAATAATTAAAACCTCGGGGATGATTGGCATTTACCTAAATACTTAATAAAAAATGAGGAAAAAAAATTTCCACCATAGACTTTTCTGAGTTTTCTGGATTAAGTACAGCTAAATTCTTTTCTTACCGAGATCAAAGCTATTACTGAACAGCTATAGGAAGAAGCAGCTTTTTTACACTAAAAAAAAGGGGATACTTGCTCTGCCACTAACTAGCTAACAACGAGTTCATCTCATACTCCCTGACAAGCAGCAGGAATTCTGGAGCTCAAATTAAGAATTTGAAGTAATTCAACTTGAAAAGTTTTTATATATTTCCAAAGGCAAGTTGGCAATAACAATCCTGTTCTTTTTTCTAGTGTCCTAACTGATGGCTAGAAACTCAGTCATTGTGTGATTCCTCCCTTTTAAGTTGTAGAGGTGAAATAAAATGTGGAATAATTTTTGGCAGGTTCTGCCAGTAAAACACAAGCCCCTAAAACGCATCACTTTCTTAGGCTGTCAGTACTCGATGGGCTGTGCTGTGGGGACAGCTGGCTGCATAGATGGCTGGGGCAGGTGATGACAGAACCACAGGGAGTGGGTTTTGCAGTGGAAGCTTTGGTAAAGATGTGTGGAGGCCCAGGAGGAGCTACTGGGGAAAGAGCTGAGGTAAGAACTTGTTTTGTGGTTTGGTTTTGTTGTTTTGTGGGCAATTGTTAGTTTGTTTTTCCTTAGCCACAACTGAATCGATGCATTGTTATTCTGTTAGGCTATTAAGCTCTAAACTCTCCTCTGTGATATCCTGACACCTGGTACTTTGCTGTGTACAAAGGGATCAGTCAGTGCAGGCTTCCTAGATTGCTTTCAGTCTTTAGGATGTACTTTGTTGACACATTATCTTGTTCTGCTCTGTATGCTCTTCAGTTTCAGGAGACACATTTCATACATGAAACTGCCACTTGCCAGAGGCTCAGTGTCACTCTACAAGGTGAGGTTTAAAGCTTCTGAGAAGGATGACTTAAACCCCATTTTCAAACTTCTTTTTCTATGAGCAGTATGTATGTGGGAGACATTCTTGTGTTTTATTTATATCTGCAACCCAAGTATATTCTGTTTATATTGATTTTAAAAAGCTTGGACAAAACATAAGGTTTCCAAAGAAACAATAGTTTACTACCTCAATGTGAAGTTTTCCTCCTCCTTTCCCCTCACTTCCATCTCCTCTTGCCCCCAGTCACCATTTCAAGATCATGAAAGAAAAGCCAGTTCTAGTTTGTGGCTTTGCGAGCTTTCAGGACTTCTTTTGGTACTGTTACCTCATGTGTTATAATTTGCTGGGAGATTAAAATCTTCATATCATAAAGATTCCTTTAATTATGTAAATAGGTTTTTCTTTGTGGGAATCTTCCAGTGTTGGGGCATTTTCTAGGCTTCTTTGATTTAACTGCTGGGGTCCTGCTGCTAATGATGATAGAAAACTCATCATTACACTGTGACTGTGCATTTACACAATGCAAGAGAAGCTTCATAAACATAAAGGAACATTCTGTCTATCTGTAATAGTGTTCCCATTAAGGAAGAAGCTCATCTGCCAGTAGATCTAAAAAAACTAAACAAAGTTAATTTTAGGCAGATGGCTTTTGTGGCTGTGGTGTTGCAGGAAAACAGGGAAGTGATGCCCCATGAGAGGTTTTTGGCCATGAGACCTGTGGTGGTCTCAGAGCAAAGGGAGATAAAGAGGAAGTCTGATGCAAGGACCATGACGAATCGAGTTGGGTCTCATGCACACCTCTCCCCAAGTCCTCCTTGCCTTTTTGTGTGTTTCCTTCCTCACAAAGGAATGTACAGAAGACAATTTTCACTAATTGATGTTATTAGTTCATAGTATAAATATTTTAAAATATTATGGATATGTGTTAGTAATTTAACACGTCTTTTGTTAAAAACACATTTTGACAAAAGTGCTCAAACTGACTTCTACCTCCCCTTTCACTGTTAGGTAAAAGCTGATACAGCTCCATCTGTCACTCTTTTGCATGTGATGTTTTTCCCAGTGCTTAAAAATGGAGTTGGATTCATTATTCTTCCTACAGGAATGTGTTGGCCATAGTGAGTTTCAAGTGTAGGAAGAGAAGCTCCTGGAAAATGTGTTCCTAGGGTAAAACAGAGTCTCAGTGAAATATTTTTCTCAAGGAAGTGGTTATGGACTAAGCCAGTGGCCTCTCTGATATGTCAAGGGGCAATGAGAACCAGGCTAACCTAGAGGAGAAAAGAACAAAGTGATCTGTCAGGAGCTGATGGAGAGCCTTGCTAAGGGAATGAGCAGCCCTTTGGAATTAGATGCATAGTGGATTTCCAGTAAATGAGGTATACCTGAGCTCTTCCAAAAGGAGTTAGCCTGAGCTGAAATTATTCCTGTCCTTGTCTGCTCCTTTTGTAGTCGAGGGTAGGGTAAGAGGTTGAGTTCTTGATAAAGCTTCAAGACAGAACAATTCTGTGAGAGTCTCAATGTTCTGTGAATAGCAGATGAATCAGCTTCAGATTGTCATGCATTAAAAGTTCCAAAACACCCAAAAACTGAAATGGTAGAAGCGTTTCATTATTTTTAAAAACACTAATTTGCTTTTAGGGGTCTAAATGGTGTAAAGGTTTGGTGACACATTGAGTCTGTCATGAAATAATAGTAATGCCATGTTGGCACCTTGCCAAAATAATTCCTCAAAATACCTAGTTAATGCTTTTAATGATGTATCTCTGCTTTCTGGCTCTGGTCTGCCATTATAGCTGCTAACCTACCTCCTCCCTTTGCAGATGATTTCTAAACCTGACACATTTATGTCTCCCTTTATAAATTCCTCATTTTTCCCTTTTTTTCCCCCCCTCTCTTCTCACAGGTTTAAAAAAAGACAGTTCAATTCTAAATTGTTTGAAAAATTGGCAGCAGAGTCACCCTAGCAGTATAGCAAAGAGGCACAAGTACAGAGGAGTTGAGAATCCTGGCTTTGTGAATTTCTCCTCACATACCAGACTATTTAAATCTGAAGTGTATGTTGGCCTTGAAGTGGATCTTCAAGAGAACTCCTGAACAAAGCTTCTTGTTCCACATAACAATATTGTGTTATGTGTTTAGAAAACACCGTGCTTCTTGCTCGGTTTGGTTTTTCAGGAGAGGATAACAGTTTCAAGGTAAAGGTTGCTGGGTGTAAACTCAAAACAGAATGGACTCTTAGAGAAACTCTAGAGTCCTACAGTCAGTTCCATAGTGTCCTTCTGAACATGACCTGTTCCAAGGACCCAGCCTTTTACATGCTGCTTTGAGTGTTGCAAGTAGACACAATACTACCGCTTCCCTTCCTTATCCTTATTGATTATACTTGGGAAAGTTCCTTCACCTCCCAGGGGTTTGGGTTCTCCCCTTCCTAAAATCATGGTAATGATTACAATTTCTTTTCTAGGAGGTGAAAACAAGATAAATTGTTGGCACAGTTGCTTCAGGGCCTGGGCACATGTCCTTAAGAATGCCTCAGTTCTTAAGGAAGCAATAGCTACAGCTTTCAGCCCAGGCGTTGCAGCAATATTGCCATCTTGCCTCTCATATTCCCTTAAATCTCCCTAATTCCTCCTACCCTGCCTGGCCTGTGCTACTGGAGCAGTCAATTCACTTCCCAAAGTCCTTAATCAGTCCCCACACGAGATGCCATCACTGAGATATCAGTGCTGGCCAGGACCTTTAGTACAGATGCCACCAGAGAGACACCAATGAAGATTAACTACTATTTGTTACATTTTTAAAGGAAGTCTTTCAGCTGCTTGAAAAGAGAGTAGGGATTGCTCCAAACACCTAAAAGTCTTTTTTCTTCAAAGTAACAAATGTTGGTTTACCTCCTCGATGGCTGCTGCTGCTACAGAAGCTGTGCCAGTACCAAAGGGTGCAGAGCCACCACAATGGAGATACAGAAATGTTAGAAACTGTGGCTGAGATTCAGTGTTTGAGGAACTGGCCCAGGCTCCCCAAAATTTGCATCTATAGGAGACCAGGGAAAAGAATAAACCAAGAAGGAGAGAGGGGTAGGAAGAGACGTAGATAGGGTGGCACACACACAAGGTGAAGGCTGTGCAAGTCCTCTCCCTCCATCTCTAATTCTGCCCCTTAAGGTAGTTATCAGTAATTCCCAAAGCTTGAAGATCAAACCTTTTCCATGTTTACTGTTCTCTAAGCTATTCCTTCTTACAGCAGTGAAATCATATTTATGTTCTGTCCCCTTAGACCAGACATACCTTGCAGCATTGAAACACCCAAGAGATTCTTTGCATATTTACTTTTCTGTCTTAGAAAAACCTGCACATAGTGAAAAACATTTTGAAAACATCCTGCTAGCAATAATTTCATCACTCTCCACCCACAATCTATTGAGTCTGAACATTTGCCTCCTCTGAGCCACCTTGTTGCCTCTAAACCTATTCATGGACCTGTAAAAATGCTTTTTCTGCATTCTGCAAATCACCAAACTCAGGTTAGGTGGGAGAAATTCTTCCACTGGTAAATGAACTCTGCTGGTTAGCAGTACCCTGGTGTGCTTTCTGTTTGGTTTTTAACCACGTGTTACTCCCACAAACCTACTGTGTTTTTCCTTTGCCCATCTTTATATGCACCAAGTTACTTCTTGGAGATAGTCTGGCTTCCAAAGGCTGGGAGTCTGAAATGTGTGTCTTTTACAGAAAGTATAAGCACTTACATGGAAATTGTAACTCTCTGAAGAAACATCTAAAACATTACCCCTCGCCCACATGCTCACTGTCCCACTGAGCTGAGATTTCTCTGTGCTTTATGGGCTTTAAATATAGGGTGTCCCTTTTCCCCTTCTTAATTTGCTGCAGTATTGGGAGTTTTTTTCCCCTTCCTTTGCAGACAAAGCAGCCTTTTGGAGAATTCAGGATAGCTGAAACATCTCAGCAGGTGTGGTGTGAAACTGGGCTTGCTGTGAACACTGGCTTACAACTTTTTGCTCAGAGGCATCCCACTGAGTCTCTGTTCAGGTGAACAAAATCCCACTTCTGAGAGCGTTACAGGCTGGATCATCAACTGGGAGTCAAAGGCATGGCCCCATTTATTTGAACAGATAATTCACATCAATGAAAAAATCTGATCTTAATGGGTAATCTGCAGTTAATCCCTACAATGGGTAAATAAGTCTCCAAATGCAGTCCTTCAGTGCTTACTTTCTGCAAATTTCGTTTTGTAACTTTTCTGCAGATTTTTTGGTAGCAATTTAAAATTTATGTGACTAGAAGAAAGAAATATACCTGAGGCTCGTTACAGTAAAAGTGAGAATAGGAGCAACAGAGATGTGTCTTGCTCCTTGCTGATTGCCTGAGCCAATGTGGATGACATGAATTAATTCTTTATATTAAATGTGACTTCTTTGTTGTCCGTCACCCTAAAAGTAACTCAGAGTTTTAAATTTTGTCTTTCCACTTCTCTCTTAGTTACTGCTTCAGTTCTTCTCTGCACTGTACTTGGAATGGAGTTTTTAAATACTACTTCCCAAAATCGTTTGGCTTCAGAATGATATTAACATTCTTGCTAATAGTAACTAAAGTGCAGAGCGTCTTGGGGTTAGTGATTTCATGGCTATGTGCTGGTTATAAATTTCTGGATGGGGTTTAGCAAATCATGCCAAGAGAACAGAAGGGCAGACTGTCCTTGACCCTTAATAATGTTGATTTTCCTGAAGAGAGTTCTTGTGTCCCTAGTCTTGATCCTTCTGCAAAGTAAGTGCATCCTTGCTGCTATTTTCTGTCTGCAGAACATCCTTTTAAGAATCAGTTATGTACACCAAAATAATTATTTACTCTTAATTATTGTGGTAGTTTGATTCATGGCTTCCTTTACTGGTCATCTGTTCTATTATTTCAAATCCAGGTCTGGCAAAATTTCTTTGCCTGCAGTTGCTTGAGAGGAAGATTATACAACTAATTGAACTACCTGGCTCTGGTCCATGGCCTGTAAATGTCCATCTTGCTCAAACAGCTGTATAGAATTTTCCAGACCAGCAGGCTGGTCTGGCATGCAGAGTCAAGCTTTATTCACTCAGAACAATTATCACTTATCCCAAGTGGAAGAAAGGTGAAGACACCTTCTAGTGAAGGATGCTTCAAGAATTAGGAAACTGATTCACTCTTTAGGTGTTTAGTTATCAGAGATCAAATATACACTGTGTGAGTTGATTTATCTAAACAGTAATATGGAGAATTATTAAAATATCCAGATTATTAACATATCCAGACAATTACAAAATTAAGGCAAGAAGCTGAACTTGATAGCTGACACAACACCTGGTGTTCAGCTCAGTATTGCTCCTTAGTCCTACAGACACAGCCAGGGAGAAAGGGAGGGGATGCACATGTTGCAATAATGGATCACCACACTGAAGTGTGTCATTCAAACTCACCTTAGGAAACATGTCCAGGTATGTAAGGTGCAATAACAAAATAATCACATGTAATATTTACTGATGTTGAAAGGTTTAAATGCATAGAATTTGCAATTCTGCATGGCATAATAGAAACTAAGCAAAAATATTATGCAGACCCCCCCCAGAGGGTGTATTTGTAAAGTTATCCCATACAGTCCTTAGCTGTTAAAACCTGACATCTTTTCTGATCACCTCAGGCACGTGGTGCTAAATTCACACAGTTTTAGTCCTGTGTTTATCTCCTGGCTAATTTTGTGTTATGTCCTCTTCTGTGAGCGCCTCCTCCCCCTGCTGCCCACCCTGGGCACTCTCCAGGCTGTCTCCTACCCCTGTACCCTCACCCCTGGGTGCTGTTTGGCCCTTCCTGAAGTGCCTCGGGTGTCACTGCTGGGCTGGGCTGTGCCCTGTGCAGGGTCTGTGGCAGAGCTGGCAGGAACTGTCGCACGTGTGGCACAGAGAGAACTCCACGGCCAGCACCCAGACACGAGCACCAGGCAGCAGCAGCTCTGGGCTGTGCTCTGGAGTCTGGCTCTGGAGGATTTTGGCATCACCAGCTGTGGTGAAGGAGCCCTGACAACTGTGGTTCAGGTCTCTGATGCCAGCAGGGCCAGATGAGCACCAGGAGGCCCTGTCAGGGGCCCTCAGGAGTGGCTGGATGTGGGTTCACAGCACAGTGTGGAGCGATGAGGCTGGGAAAACCATCGGATCAGCTCTCTTACTTTATTCTTTCCCCACAAAGAAGTGTCTTACCCTGTGTCTTTCCATAACCTTGTCCTCCAGTTGTCACTTCCCATGGGTTCTCATGGACACAGTGCTTTGCTGTTGCCCAAGTGACATGAATTGGCTCTCGGGGAGCTGCCAAAATAATGGCCTTGAACTCATAATCTTACTAACATAAGCTCATATTGGTGCTCTTTCATGTTGATCTACTTATGTGGCCTCCAGAGGCTTTGGTTTGACTTTGGTTCATCTGGACATTACAGTGTGCCCTCTATAGATGCCTGCTAAATTTATCTTAACCCTGGCTTTAGCAGGGATACCACCCCACAGAGCTCACACCCTGATCATGTAGACAAGGTCAGAAAAATACTGCAGGGATTTCTAGTTTGGGTACTTGGCCCACGTGTGCTTTTGCAGGCTGGGAGCTGCTCTGCTCCCACACATCCTGCAGTGCCTGGGGCGTGGAGCAGTTTCACTGGAAACACCTCCTGGCACCTGGAGTTGGCAGAGTCTTTGGGAAACCTGAGGATTCACCCCAGCACCTCTCGCTGTGCTGTGGATGGCAGCTTTGCTTGGTTGGGCAGGTGTTGGGTTGGGCTTGTCCCTGTACTGGGAAGATTTTAAGGCTCAGGCTGAAAGCTGCAGGTTTGAGAGCTTGGCTCTCTCCTTAAATCACCAGCCTGAACCTGGGTTTGGTCAAAAACACCTGGGGGGGCTAAGCTGCTTGCAGGGATATAGGAGGAAAGACCAGCAATCCAGCCTGAGCTTCCAAGAGCAGAGGCAAATGGGTGATGGATTTCTGTCTGTCCTCTACAGCTGCTCCTGCTGTTTGACTGTCTGGGCAGAGCCCTGTGTCTAAATTCCTGCCTTTTTGGAACAGCAGACAAGGTCTTTTTGTCCACTGTGTTCTCTGATTTGAAATTATGTGCACTGAATTTTAAAATTCAAAATGTTTCTTGTCCTTTCTTGCAGGACATTTGTGTTGTCTTGCAAGTCAGGCTTGAGGTGACTGAATGTGATAGCATTTTGCAATTTTTGATGGAAGAGGTATACTCTGAAACAAACCTAATGGCTCCATGTTCCCTGGATCGTGACCTTCAAAGGAAGAGACCTTGACTTCTTTGTACAAGCACAGCAACTTTTTACTTCAGTAAAAATTTTTTAAGATACAGAATGGGGAGCTAAATAACCTGAAATATAAAGTATTAAATATAAACTAATTTAGCAATAATATGTGTAGTCTTTTTTTACTAAGGAAGAATGCATCCATCACATATGATAGTTCTTTCAGTAGTAGTATAAACTACTCTTTTGCATAATAAAGCAAGTGAACTCAAACCACCAAAGTTGCTGTTTCTCCAAAAATTATCTTCTTTGAAAACTAAATAAAACAAATCTATAAAAGATAAAATGAAAAAAAAAACAACTTTGTCTAAAGGTATTTCTTGCTTGCTGCCTGACAGCTGAAGAATTTCAGTGACAGAAGATACCCTGAGCCACTCTGAGGCTGCAAATCTGCATGAGAGCCAGGCTGCTTTAAACTGCTGCTTTTGGAGCTTCTCTGCTGGCCCTCAGCTCCCAAAGTCGCTGGCTTAGCAGCCTAAGCCAGGGTCTCTTTGGAGAAAAGGGATAACAGAAAGAAGAACAGTTTACAGAAGAAAAAAGGATACTTATCAGGGAGAGGACACTATCAGGAATTAACAATCTTGCCTGGTGATATGTGGGTTGCTCAGGCTGATGGAGATAGTATTTCAGATTATTTTATCTTTGATCTGTGTCTGGTCAGGATTTCTTCAAATGTGAGGTTGATGAGATCTGGGTGGTGTCCCACTGTCTTTGGAGCCCTTGAGGAAGGCAAGTCAAGAGAAGCAGCAATTTGTTCTTTATATGGGTGCCTAACAAAAATTGAACATAGCTACCCCAAAGGGACTGGTCAATAACTAACTACCACATCTAAATATTTCTTAAGGATCTGTTTTTAACCTTGGCATATAATCTGTGTTTTGCTGATTCTCTACTTGATTCTCCTTTTGTTTTTTTTTTACTCATGATCTTCTTGGTAATGTTTATTTGTTTGCACAAATTTAGACCAAATAATATTTTTGTATTAAAAATTTGACAATTTTATTATCACTGGTAGCTGAGCCTTTGTGAGCTTTTTCTCTGTGCAAGAGCAGTGTTGTTCAAGAACCCTTGAGCTCCAGCTGTGAAACTTTCCAAAGAGTGAAATGATGACCTCACTGAAGCCAGTGGGAAAACTACTTCAGTGATGGGGATAAAAGAACATTTTTGGGGGAAATGCTGGACATCCATAAATATAAGTGCATATATTATGTCTCTTTTTATACACCACTTTTAGATCTAAGATGCTCTCCACTAAAAGAGGCTACAACACCTGTAATGTTCTCCTGGGGTTTCTCCCTTTCCAGCTCCCATCATAGTGCCTTTTAGGAAGCTTTGGGATCTGTGGAAATTTCTGACTCCTAGACGTGCTTTTACTTTTAATTTACGACTTAGAAGTCTTAAATCTCTTCCTCTTTGTAATATATTCTGTAGTGGGACCATATAAATTGTCAGGCACCCGATAATAAACACAAACCTGTACTTACACACTGTGGATTTCATACAAATACATGAGCATGCACTATTCATTCTTGTACAGTGGGAACACAGCTTTCCTATATTTCTATGATTTCTTGCAAAATTTCATGATGGTCTTAATTATTCAGTACCTATTATGAGCCTCCAAGATGGGAATGGGAACTGTGTTTCATAGAAATGAAACATGGAAATGTTCTCCCAGCTATTTTAATGCTAATTCTTCTTCACTTTTTCAGAGCCTGAGCTTTAAACACCACAACTGTGAAAAGATCAGACCGAACTGGGAAATGCATTTTGGCCGTAGAGATGAAATTGTGAATTGCCATTTAATTGTGGGAAGTGATTCTGTAGTAGATCGTTTTAGATCTTTCAATTGGTGTGAGTCAGTGAGCTTTTATGGCAACAAAATTGCACAGTAGGCTTTAATTGTGCATAATTATTGCACTGCATGGTGCAGAGTACTATACTGTAGGCATTCAGCTGCATTCTGTTAAATGTTTTTATTGAACTCTCTGAAGAAGTGTACCTGATGGTATTTGATATATGTTTGTTTAATGTGCTCATGCTTTTTTTTTGTCTTAGGAAAGTGAAAATAATAATAGAATAGTTTTCCTCCCTCCCCCACATTTTCCAGATGACTAATTATACTGTATGTGATACCTGTGGGCATCTGCCAAAATTAACTGGAGTCCTATTCCTAATTTCAGCTGCAAGAATCTTACAAAAGTTCTTTGGGTTTATGAGGATAACTTTAAATAATACATAATAAGACAAGGTTCAGGTTTTTTACATCCATCTGCACATTCTGAAGGCTCAATGATACTTGGTAGCCTTTCATCTTGTTACTTCTGTAATCTGCAGCTGTTTCCAATTTGATTATTTTTCTTCCTTGAGTGTTTTATGTCTGCTGGATCTGACAAGTGCACCCACCTACAACACAGCCTGTGATTGGGGACAAGGAAAATTTTTTTTCTTCCTCTATAAGTAAGTAAAACATTTTTATCACTATGGACCTAGTGATTTGTGAAATCCTGTTATACTTTCTTATTTCTCCTGCTAAGCTTTTAAGTTGTCAGCAGTGATCTGATTGTTTCCCATCATTTCACCAACAAAGCAGCCCAGGCCAGCACTCTTGTTGCTCTCATGAATTCAGTATTACAGCTCTGAGTCATCAAAAGGGCTTTATGATGTTCCTAGGATGTGACATTTCCGTAGAAAAACAGCTTTGGGTTTTTGGCGGATGAAAAAATAGAGTTTGATATTATTGTCATTATTCTACCACAAGATTCTGTGGTTCCCTTGCCTTCCCAGGGATGAAAGTGCTGTGTAACAAACAGTAACTCTGGCAGATCTTTCTGCTATATGTGTTGATGAACTTGCCATTGCTATAATGTAGATAACAAACCCCACAATAACCCTCTTTCCTGTTAGCATCTTCCAGCACAGCAATGTCTGTAGCTGGCCTCAAAGAACAAACGCCAGGAAGAAGGAATTTTGATTGCACCACTGCAAAGCTTTTTATTGCTCTTGTTTGTACAGTAAAAGTGAAGTAGCAGGAAGAAACTTCACTTTTTTTTTCTTAATAACTATTCTTTGTGATTCCAAGACAATCTGAAGAATATTGTTACAGATGGGGTTAAGCCAGGCAGGGATTTTTTTCCCCATTTCCAGACTATTTACTGCAGTTATACATGGTGATCTATATAATTCACAAAGAACATGTGAAAATTTCTCTAACAGCTTCACAGCTCTTTTCAGAAGAGTGAGCATTCGGGAACAATGCAGGATCATTGGCATCCCACCTACTCTGAATTTTACCAGGGAGGTGAACTTTTATCATTTCTGTTTTACTACTTATATCAGTGGGAAACAACCATACAAATTCCATGTCCTATCTGTCATCTGCCTTCCCTTGGTGCTCTCAGCCCAGAGGGCAGAGAACAGACACCTTTGTGGGAGGTGAGGGGTTATGGTTCATAGGCACTGTGAAAAGAAATATTTAAATGCATTTTAAGACCTTTCTCTTCTTTATAGGTGCTACCTGTGAAGTGGGGTCTGACCCTCAGTTAAATAAGGTCATTTTACAACATGGAAGGTTTAAATGTTTGTTTTCTTCAAAAGCCATTGCACTTCCAGAGATAATCAAGTCTTTGATAATGTGCCATAGAACTGCATCAATTGCCATGCTTCAGTCTGTTTTTTGGTTTAGTTTTGTTCTGTTTTGTTGTTTTGGTTTTTTTGTTTAAAGGTTGTTATTTTTAATTTTTGTTTGTTTTCCTTGCTTTAGTTTTTAGGGAGCAGGAAGAAGAATGAGCAACAATAAAAGGGAAGAAATTCTTACTGATTGCCTTAAATGACGATTTGGATGTAGTCCCAGATTGTACATCTGCCCCTCTAATGTGCATCTGAAATGATATTAATACCAAACCAGACATCTGTGTGCTGGATGTGTTCAGCTGCTCGGGACTGTGCTGCTGCTGCTGCTGCATCTGCAGGGAACAGCCTGAGCTTCCTCCTGTGCTCAGCGAGGAGCGGCCAGAGGGAAGAGCAGCCCCCGTGCCCGGGCTCTCCCCCCGGTTCAGAAAGCTCTGAAATCGGCATTTCACCCTTCAGTGTCCATCCTGCTTTCTCTGTAATGTTCTCTAGCTCACATCGAGGGCCAGGTTATGCTTTGGAATTACAGAGGCAATGGAAGAGGAAAGGTTTTCTCGATGGATTGTTAACTGGACTGATGCCACAGTCCTGCCCCTGATGGGATGGGTGAAGGCAGTCTTCCCGTGCAGGGCTGAAGCCTGAAATGCCCTGGCTGCACCAGTTACTCAGGTGTACTCCTCTCACCATTCTTATGGTTAAATTAATTAATTAATTAAACACTTGCAGCCTTTCAAAGAGAGCTGAAGCCTTTTTGCAGCTCAGGTGAAGTTACAGGCCAGGGCAGGATAGTGAAAAGGTCAGGCTAGGGAAAAGGTTTTACCATCTTCTTTTATTCATATAAAGATATTTATATTTTTATATTTTGCTAATTGTTTTAAGTTTAAACTAGTCTCAGAGTGGAAAGACACATTTATCCTTGACGTCTTTTGTGAGAAAGCTTCATGTACAATGTAGAAAGAAGACTGATATTCAATAGGTCCCTTCTTCCAGGTTTCTTTCCCAAAGACTTCATTTATAGGTTGCCAGGTAACCATAAGTCTTTGACTTTTAAATAATACTTCATAGAGGTACAAAAAGCAAGATTTTTTTCCCAGAGCTGAAATGGCAAGAGCTATCTGAAATGAACAGTAGCCTTAGCAAATGTGTATGGAGCTGACCACTGATAAAAAACTGTGGAAAAAACCATTTGCTAAACTCTTCTGTGGCTCTGTGGATCCAATCCCAAGCACAGACAGTGTGTATTTTCCTAGCTGGTTATTAAATTGAATCTGCATATTCTTACTTAAAGTCATATTGCTGTTCAGTAGGTAAATAATATTCTTCATCTCCTCCAGGAAAAGCAGGTGTCTTCTGCTCCCAATCTGCTTCTGCCTCTCCTCTGAGCTGGCTACAATTTCTGCAATGTGGGAGAGAGGGATAAAAAAGATAAGGGTAATTAAAATTGTCAGCATTAACAAAAGAAGCCAAATGTCCCTAGAGGACAGTGCCAGCTCTTCCTTCCTCCTTCTGCTTTAATCTGAGGAGAAACCGAGTGCTGTGGAATACCCAGGATCTCTCATGGAGCTGGAAGAAGGAGCTTAGTGGTGAGTCTGCCAGTGCTTCAGCCCAGAACCAGGCTATGGGTGGTGAGTCTGCCAGTGTTTCAGCCCAGAACCAGGCTATGGGTGGTGAGTCTGCCAGTGTTTCAGCCCAGAACCAGGCTATGGGTGGTGAGTCTGCCAGTGTTTCAGCCCAGAACCAGGCTATGGGTGGTGAGTCTGCCAGTGTTTCAGCCCAGAACCAGGCTATGGGTGGTGAGTCTGCCAGTGTTTCAGCCCAGAACCAGGCTATGGGTGGTGAGTCTGCCAGTGTTTCAGCCCAGAACCAGGCTATGGGTGGTGAGTCTGCCAGTGTTTCAGCCCAGAACCAGGCTATGGGTGGTGAGTCTGCCAGTGTTTCAGCCCAGAACCAGGCTATGGGTGGTGAGTCTGCCAGTGTTTCAGCCCAGAACCAGGCTATGGGTGGTGAGTCTGCCAGTGTTTCAGCCCAGAACCAGGCTATGGGTGGTGAGTCTGCCAGTGTTTCAGCCCAGAACCAGGCTATGGGTGGTGAGTCTGCCAGTGTTTCAGCCCAGAACCAGGCTATGGGTGGTGAGTCTGCCAGTGTTTCAGCCCAGAACCAGGCTATGGGTGGTGAGTCTGCCAGTGTTTCAGCCCAGAACCAGGCTATGGGTGGTGAGTCTGCCAGTGTTTCAGCCCAGAACCAGGCTATGGCTCTGTCACCACTTAGGTAGCTGCCTTATTCTAAGGATCTAACCCAGTACAAACCAGAGTTAAACCTGTGCTCATTACTGCCCTGTGCCACCCAGCAGCAGTGAGAGGATGCAGTGATTTTGGTTTAATCCCACCTAACTAAAGCACCCCAGTCCTGCCTGTGGGTCAGGAGAGCCCAAGCTGGGAGTGGAGCCCGGGGATCTCAAACGTTGTTGGTGCTGCCAAAGCTGGAATCGGCTCTCACAGCAGTTAAAGGAAGCTGTGCCTTAAGAGCAAGGAGGTCATTGCTCCAACACTCCTCGTGCCCTGCTTCGTGGTGACTCTTGCACAAGAGCAGCTTTCGGTCTGTGTCTGGCTGCAGCGAGTCCAAGGGGCAGGTGATTGCCTCAGGTGATTGCCTCTCATTCTCGCCTCTCTGATGTTTCATGGCAGGGCAGGAGCTCCAGCACAGCCCTGCTGGCAGGGAGCTGCCTGAGGCCAGGAGCTTGTGTCACACAAGCCTGTTTGTCCCAGTGTGGCAAGGAATTTCAGGTCTTACATGCAGAGATTTGAGGCTAAAATCTCCACACAACAACTTTCATTGTCCCTTAAAGGCTGGCTTTTGAAAATTTTCTTTTTCACAGTATTTTTACCTCTGAGGTCATTGTGGAATACCTTACTCAAACAATCAAGCCAAATCAATCCTATTTCCGGACCTTCATCATGGCAACAGTGCATTAGAACAACTTAACAAAATGTTTATATTAGTGTCTGAAGTTCACAGTAATCTGAGACTGTGCAATGATATCTGTAGGATAAGTTGTACAGCTCAGCACTGAAACATGACCATAGTACAAAGTATATTGTTTGGAAATCTACTGTCAGACAAGAAATCCAGCTTTGCAATTTTTGCTTCAGAATTTATACTGACATTTCTTTATCATAAATGAGATACTTACATGCCATCCTTTTGGGCATTACAGAATACCTCAGGATCAGAATTGGTGCTGAAACCACAGCCTGTGTACCATTAAAATGAGGCAGATTTTTCCTAGTAGTGTGCTCATGTTAACTTTTCTGATAAGGTAAAACTGATAAGACATTTATTGTGTGACTTGCTAAGTCTGTGCTTCTGATGAAGTGCTCTGGAATTGCAGCATAAAGACTGCAGGCTTATTTCAGCAAAAGATGAAAGTCTTAATCCTTTATTGCTGCAAAAGCAAACAACTGTCCTTGTGAGCAGCCTAAGCCAGAAGAACAGAGCTCAGAGAAGAATCCTTCCACACAGAGTTACTGCAGTTCTTGGGTAGCAGGTTGCCCACTTGTACCTCAGTATATGTTTATTTATACATATGTTACTAAACTAGGAGGACTTTAGTAACATAAAGTAGAAATCTGGCATCTGCAGCCTGCATTTCTCTCTTTGCATTCCCACCAAAACCCAGCAAAACAGATTCACACCTGCCCAAGTGCCAAAGAGCTTTCAGCACAGCTAATACACCAGTTTGCTCAAAATGGGAATGGAAGTGATTCCCCTCTTCCACACTCTGGCTCCCTACTGTTAGGTCAGGAATAGCAAGGAGATGTGGGGGAGCTGGAAAGCTCACTTCAGCAGTTTTTTTCATTTATAATTCATTTGGGGTTGGACCCAAACCTGTTGAAGAACTATTGCATTTGATTGTGGTAGGATTGTAGTATCCAGTCATTTACTATGCAGACAGAGAAAAACAGAGCTTAGAAATTAAATACAGCCACATGATGCAATGGAATGTCGCAGTCAAATTACAGCCTAATCCTTCAGACCCCACTCAAATGTTAGGCTGTTTCCAGGTGAAGACAGCAAAATTGTCTGTAGGGATTCAGAAATGTTCAGTGAATTTTCTTGGTTAATATCACAGCAGGAACACTTAAGTTTAAAGCAGCAGACTTGGGTGTCTTGCACTCTACAAAACTGAAAAGAGGATTTTTAAAACAGCATCTCTGGCCTTGTGATGCTCTTTTAAAATCATAAAATGTGGGGTATAATAGCAAATGTGATAGCTTTTTCCAAAGATTTAAAAAAACTTGACATGGGTGAGAAACTATACTCTTATCCTCAATCTTGGTAAAATAATGGAAAAGTTAATAAGGGATTTAAATGATAGAGATTCAAAGGACAGAAATATAATAAATGTTAATCAGCAGAGTTTTTCTGAAAAATATCGCTTATGCAGCAAATCTGATTTTGAATGAGATTATAAATGTGTTGATAATGGCTGTTGTGTAGATATTGATAATATTTTTCTTATATTCTGATGAAAAATTTTGCATTCTGCAGCTTCAGTGAAACATGCATTAAAAATGAGCTAGCAGATCTCAAAAACGAGATATCATTTTGGCAATTATTACAGAACTCCTAAAGTGCTCCAGGGAGGTTGGTCGGGGAAACATTAAACAAAATGTAACAGATCGACTGATCAGCTCAGGCTAATCATGGGCTGGAGCTGGGCATCCCCTCTGGAAACAGAAAAACTTGGATGTATTTCAAACGGTTCAAACAGCATCTGAAACTGCAGAACATTTTCATCAATGATCCAGCTGCAAGCGCATGGATTAAAGCCTGGGGCAGTGGTCAGCATGAGGGCAGGGTATCCCAGCTGGTATCCCAGCTGGCTCTGTAGTTCATTTGATAAATCTGAGCCCATGCACAAAATGCAGCTGAATGACAACCTGCAAGGGGTGCTTCTGCAGAAGGGAAGGATTCCCTGGAAAACAGCAGCTGGGAAGATGTTTTAGAAGATTAATCGAAATTTAATGCAATTTGCCAAGGTGATACTGTGGCAGAAAGGAGGAGGAGGAGGAAGAATGAAGTGCTAGCTGAGAAACAGCTGATAGGGCTGGGAAGGTATGTGCCAGGTACACCACCCAGGCAGCAATGCTTTTCATGGGAAGCCCTGACCTGAGAGGTGTAAAAAGCTGGATTCCAGGTAGAAAACAAACAAACATGACCAGGGCCACTTATCTCGGTATAAGGAATAAATAATCATGAAGACCACACACAGGTGACAACAAATGGGTGACAGGAAGAGACTCGAAGTCCTTCCTCAAGGACTGACTTAAATTAAAGCCACAGCAAGAGCCAGGGTCCAGAGGCAGAAATCAAACCACTGCAAATAAACAGTACTCACACTTTAAGGAACTACAGGAAGAGATGATGGTGCCTCCATCTCCTGAGGTCTCTGGGTGAAGGAGGGAACAGATATCTCAGCCAAACAGAAGCTGAAGTGCTCACTGCAGGGGGACTGGGTGATTGTCATGGGATCTGACCTGCCTGTTCCCCTCTGCTCTTCAATGTAATGAACCTTCGAGTGGAAAAGCACAGCTTTTATTGAAAGCAGTTACATTTTGCCTAAAGAAGTTCTGCAGCATAATTCCAGTTTTTTGAAAATTGAACAAAGTTCTTGGTTCTGAATACAAATCTTGCTTTACAGTGTTGCTGTTTGCACACATCACAGAGTTCTTGAGCTATTTAATCCTCATTAGTGAAGCATTATTAATCCACAACACTGAAGGACAGGAAGTATAATTTAGAGAAATCCTTATGGGAAGGATCTCATAGAAGATAAAAAGGAATTAAAGTGTTTCCATGGACTAGTAATACAAATCATGGCATTCTAATGCAATTATTCTATTAATGTTATAAATTTAAAATTCTGCACAAGAGTTTTTCATTCCTGTGAGTGCTATAAGGCTAGGGAATAATTTTCATTTTTAACCTGTGCTATATCTAACCCTGCTCTGTGGGATTCCCATCTTGTTTTCTCCTTAAGGCTTTCCAGTAGTGTAATGTGTTAGAGAACCACTGAACTGTTCAGCTCACTACCTTGGGATTATTTTCTTTTATACTCACTACCAGTTTAATCTGTCAAAAACAATTATTAAGCAATTTGTAACATAGTAGAAATGTAAAATCATCTCAAGAAGTGTACGACTGAAAAAAAGAGCAACGGCTTGCTGGAGCTTGCGTACTTGCAGAAATCCATATTAACTTGTTTCCCAAGGGTTGGACTACTTGAAAATACTTTGGAAGGTTGGAATAATCAGGAATTATCAATCTGGATAAAAGGGGGGAAGGGCTTAACAGCCACCTGCTCAGGGAGAGACGGAAATCTCCCTGCTCATGGGAGGTGCTTCCTCGGTGTCACACGTTGTGAAGAGGAGCAGTTCTCAGGGACACACCCCAACTTCCCTGGGGAGGATGTGACGCCCCTGGGTGTGAGAAGCTGGATCCATAATTTCTCACAGCTTCCATGAGAGAGAGGCAATGCCTTGGAAACAGCAGTATCCACGAGGAATGCTGCAATCAAAGTGGGAACGAAACAATGGTGCTTTACGGCACAGAAAGGGAACGGGTGTGATACTCTATTCCAAAATGTTTCAGTGTGGGAGGCAAATTATCTCTGCCAGTAACAAAGGGAGCAAATGAAAGAGCTTGTATTTTCACTTAACAAAGGAAAATAGCTGTTTTGACAACATTTAGTGGTTCCTCAGCTCCTTCTCACCGAATTCACCACATAGTGGAGTTAAAGACATCAAGTACCTAGATTTAAGACAGATATTTATTTTTATAGCAGCACTGCACAACTTCTAGAGCAGCAGTCCCCAGTCTGGGGGGACCTACAACCTACAACCTGCAGTCGGGCTTGACCTCAGTGTTGGGAGTAGGAGACTTTGCTAATTCAGGGCCAAAACAGGAGAGAGAAACATCAGCAGGCAGGAGAGTCTCACTGCAAGGCCATGGAGCCTGATCTAAATAAGAAAACAATTTTCCTCTGGCATTCACCAGTCCTCAGACCTGTCTTTATTTTCTCCCTTCTTATTTCCTTTCCTTTGCCAAGCTGTCTATACACACCCCATGTAGGAGAGTAGGATGTTCATGAACCAGCCCTACCCTGCCCACTCCAGCCCTGTGTAGAGGAGTGCTCTCTGTCTCTGTCTCTGTCTCTGTCTCTGTCTCTGTCTCTGTCTCTCCAGGCATGTTCTTGGGTACAGGTCCTCTACCAAGAATTTATTTTGGAGGTGAGTGTTGAAAATTGGAGTGGGGTCTGTTTTAAGTCCTGCACGGCCTCCAGAGCTGCAGTGGAGCTGCAGAGATCCCCAAGTCAGTCATCCACCTGCACAGTTCCATCCAAGTCTCACACAGAGTTTGCAAACGCATTTTTAAACTTAGATCATGTGTAGACAAAACCCAAGACCAACTCTAAAACATTTTCTAGGAGACCTTCCTGATTTATCCCTTTAGGATTTTGGTTGATGTTTGACAGTTCCAGGTTTCTTTTTGTACCCTAGAGAGCCTTTTCTTCCTGTAGATAGTACACAAGTCTGAGTTAAACTTTGTATTTTTACAGATTCCAGTTCCTTCTTTCTGGGTAGCATCTGGAGAGACAATCTTTCTAGGACAGTGTCTCCACATAATTTCTATTCCTTATCAAATGTTTATTTAGGAGTAAACCAGGCAAGCCCATTCTGGAAGAGTAATTTCCATTGACCTAGACCCAAGTCCTTTATTCATCTGAATGGATGTCCTGTGACACTAATGACTCTTGAGCAGTCTGTATTGCTAGCTGCTTTCTGCATGCAGTGATTCTTCCTGATGGCTCTGAAGCCAAAGAGAATTAAAGACTGGAAGCTACAATAACCAAGAAAAGTCAGCCAACAGTTGGGCAATCAAAGTAACATTCACAAAATGAGCAGGATATATCAGCTGATGCCCACACAAAGATTTTTACACTCTGTCTCCACGCTGTGTTTGTGCTGAAAGCCCTTTTTGTCAACAGAGAAAAGAGAGGCTCCCGGGGCAGCAGGAATATTTTACATGTCTTCTTTAGGATGGCATCAATCAAATCTTGGTTCCAGTGAGGAAGATCTTCACTGCCAACAGGCAGTCCTGGGGTGACAGTGTCAGATGTCAAAACAGGCCCGGTGGCAGCAGGTTGGCATTTCCAGCTGTTCAAAGCATATGTTTTCTTAGTGGGAAGAGTATACCAGGGAACAAAGATAGAAACTCTTGTCAAAAGGGGTGGGGATGAGGGGGAGAGAATTAGAGATTCAGAGAGCAAAGATTAAAAAAAGGCATAACAAAAATATTTTCACATTAACTTCATATAATTTATGCTTCAAAATTTATATAAAAGCACTAGGTTTGGTACAGACACAGGAGTTTTTGTATTTTTCCAAAACAGAAAAGCTCTACTTACCTGGTATGTGAAGTCATAACAATTTATTGATCATAGGTATGTACTGACAGGTGGTCCTGTTGTGCTTAAACAATCACTTGCACAGAATGCAGGACCACATAAACACAGGTGAAATAAATGGTTTGGGATCCTATTTCCTATTTATTTACCTGTTTAATTGTAGGATTTAGATCTGTAGGACAGTGACCAGCTACATCCCATGTCACTGTTTAATAGAAGCATTTCAGAAATAAAGGAAGTTACACAGATAAAGGGAGCATAAGTGCACACCCAAAGCAAATGAGGAACCACACACACACACACACTCACACACACTGTGCAGGGCCATCAGAAATAAGCACTGCAAGCAATACAAACCCTAACTCAGAGTAAAGTGTGTGCTCAAAATTTAGATCAGCTCACTTGTACATTTGCTTGTTTTATATTTTCCTTGCTTGACTTACATTTATCAGTATAGCACTAAATTGCCAAACAGTGCCATTGCACTGTTAATATTTGCCTCTGCATTTCAATGACAGCTAAAATGCAATGAAGAAAAAAATGCAATCCTCCATGAGTCAACATCGAGCTGGTGGTGATAGAATATCCTGGAGCCAAAGCCACCTGCTGTTTTTACCTGAGAACAAGAACTGAAGCGCTGCATTCTGGACAGATTTCATCTCTGGCAGCATTTACAGGTTTTTCTTAGAAACCTACATGTGGCACCTTCTAGATGCATAAATTACTGTATAATATTAATTTTCCTGCTCAATCCACAGGTGATTGTTGCTACCTGTTGTAGCCCAGATCACAGCAACAGGTGAAACACTGCCTTTTCTCTAACAAGCTATTTAAAATTGGATTTGCTGACGTTTCTGCAAGGGAATAAACTATATAATGGTAAAATACAAGATCCTTAGGGTGAGAAGTTGGATATTTTGAATTTTGGCATCATATATGTATTGTGAATGAGAAAGAGCAGGGTGACAAAAGTGCCCTTGCTGTGGTGATGTGCTGCTAGGACTCCTTAGAATTGGGTGAAAAAGCTGTCATTAGTTTGCTTCAGGCTAAAGCCCATCAGCTGAGTTATGAAAAGAAGCAAAATGATTCTGTAGTAGCTCAGCTGGGCACGTGAGTGCAAGTCCTGATGGTGATAAAATGGGAAGCACAAGAAGCAAGGAGATAATTTTTGCTTTTTCTTCCAATAGTAAGGCTTAGCATTTCTATGAAGAGATTTTTCAGGTGACCAGGATTAAACCATCAACATCTTTTAAGAAGATTCCCTGTTGGTTTGTTAGCAAAAAAAGCAAAAAGCATGAGCTCTGAATGGCAGTGTTTTGGTGCCAGCATGTAACAACCATTTCCATAGATTATCAACCTTGCAGATTTTTAACAAAAATTGTGGAGAATTCAGGATGTGAGATGCATTTTTACAGAAGTTCTCTCTGTCTTGTCACTTTCAGCAATTAGCTACATTCAGAGAAAGAAATCTCAAGCAGCAGCATAGAAGCATCCAAAAGCGTGAACCTCTGTTAAAAGATGAGCTGGAAAAGTACACTGCACAGAAGCTTCACTTAAAATATGGCAAAAGGAACTGAGTATGCTCTTGAATAGGAACTTTGAAGTGTATTTTGCAGCCATTAACATCTATTTGGACAAGGTGGCTGTTTAGAAGTCACACAGAGAAAAATGGGATTTGATCCAGTGTGCTGAGGATTGTGCCCCAAGGCTCACAGCAGTGATTTGTTGAACTAAATGTTGTGCTTTGGTACCACTGTGCTTCAGGCAGAGGAGAGTCTGATGGATGTTTCAGGATATGAGTTCAATACAGTCAATCTGTGATTATTGGGACTCGGGCTTAGTGTATGTGTTCGTTTTGGTTTTAGGTTACAGCTCCTTTGTCAGGCCTGGGATATAAATAAACTCATTTCCTTTGGTGCCTCATTCCCAAAGGATGCAAAAAGGACCTTCTCAGTTTAGATTTGCTTTACCTGCATTTCCAGCCTGTCTAATCAGCTGCTCTGACTTTGGGGCCATACCTGGTGTTCTCCTCTTGGTCTGCTAACACCTACTGCAGTGCCAAGGGACAGAGAAGTGCATCTCTTCCCTTACCCCAAGAGTGGAGCATTAACCCTTTCACTTCCTTCCCAGGCAAAGTGCTCTCCCACCTAATCAAACCAACCACAAACCTCCTGCTGCATTTGGTTTACTTCAGACAGCATTGCAATTGAGTGAAGGCTTTGAACAGCTTTAATGTCTTTAATTTACCGGGGAGATCAGACAGCAGGTGGTGTATTGTTCAACAATTCCAAATATGAGTGCACACAATAATTGTGTGTTTTGGTGCTGCACTTGTGTTTTCATTATCATGAATAAACATCAGTTTCAAGCATCAGAGCAGCCAGTGAAGTCCTGTGTAAGTGCAGCCTGGGTGCTGCAGGTTGTGTGAGGAAGTTAGCGGGAATCCAGCATATTGGTGAGGAGGCTCAGGTGTTGCACAGATTTTCTGTATCTTGGATAAACCATTTAGTCTCACTGTCCCCAGTTTCTTCTCATGTTGCTTGCCAATTTGTAAAATACACTGCAAGTAGAGAAGTGCTTTCATCTATTTATTTAGATGGAATGATTTGGAGCAGAGATCTCTTTCACTGTGTATCCTGGAAGCTCTTTTGAAATCCCTTTTCTGTCCTCCAAATAAGCAAACACTCACAACACGATGCTCCAAGAGGATGGCATTACAGCAGGTAACACTGCACATTGCTGAATAAAAGATGGCAGCTTTCCATGTGCCACCCTTGTAGAGGTAATCTAATTCCATTAGAATTCATTATGGATTTTCAGGTTACACAGCAGATCCACTGCCCAGCTTGCATAACTCAGTCTGTCATGCTGCCAGAAGAAAAAGAGCCAAGCAGTTAACAGCACAATGGTTGTTAAACTGTTTCACCCAGGCCCAAACTCTTAGGGAAATGAATAAGAAATAAATTTCACAAATTACTTGTATTTATTTATATTATTAACGATCACAATAATCTTCCAAAGAAGAAAAATATAATTCAATAATAACTCACCAGAAGAATACAAAGGCATCTTAAGGGCAAAGAGGCTCATTAGATTCCAGAAAACAGAAAGAAGCCTCAAGTTATCTGAGAGTAGTCTTTAATTATTTAAATTTTTAATGAAAAATAATTTTAAAAGCCAACATGAGCTGTCTTACTCAAATTGATTTTTTAAAACATTTAAAATCACTTGGACATTTCACTTTTGTCTGTGTTGCTTCTTCCTTTCATTCCCACAGCACTTTCCCCTCTGCCTGTGCAGATCAGAGTAGCTGCCTCTGCAGAACAGCAATCTCATTTTGTTTACTTTGTGTTTCAAAGAGAATTGAACAAGCCCAGGATTCACTTTCTCTAAACAAATACTGGCAAGACAAAGGTATCACAGCTATTCCGGGGACAAGAGCTTCGTTGAGATGGGGAATTGTAAAGACCGGCAAGAAAAAAACAGTCAATGTGTTTTTATCTGAAAAAAAAAAAAAGTTAATCCTTTTCAGAGCCTCATTTTCTTTGCTTTTGAGATAGCTCTCCTTTTTCATTTAGGTTTTAGAGTTTTTAAGCGAAGGGAAGCAAGAAACCAAGATATTTTCTTTGTTCCTGTCAAGTAGCTTGAACAGTTTGAGAACAGAAACCAGTCAGAGCAGTGTGATTAGCGTAGCCAATTAAGGTGGATTTGCATATTCACAACACAGCTATCGAGAAATAATTCTGCAGCGATAACGCAAGTGTGGCAGTGCCTGTGTGCCACTCAGAGCAGCCTGGCGCTGTGCTGTGCGGTATCCGAGCAGTAGCCACGGGGCGATCCCGCACCCCGAGCCAGCCCGGTGCAGCCGGGGAGGGAAGGGCGCTGGGGAGGCGGGAGCAGCGATGGCCCTGCGCCCTGGGAAAGGTGAATCTGTGACCCACCCCCCCAAATACAACCCCAGCTGCCCAGTGGCTCTGTTTTTCCAACATTCATCCCGGCTACAGTTTGCGCTGCCTGCCCGTTTTGGGGGCCCGACCTCCTCAGGAGCTGGGGAGACCTGGCTTTTAATGAGCAGCCGGCCGAGCACCGAGTGCCTCGCAGCCCCTCCTGCCCCCGGCTCACCATGGCCACGGCGGGATGCGAGGCGGTGGGTGAGCTTTATAAGGTGCACAAGGGGGATTCAGGCAGGGGATGGATGGTAAAGCGCTGCTTTCTTCTGCCCCAAAAGGCTTTTCACTAGCGTGTTATCCAAGGACCAGGCAAAAAAGCACGCAGCCCTCCAGGAAACCTTGTACACTGTCAGATAACAAACTGGGGTGGGCAATCACAGCAGCTTTATTTTCTCTGAGGGTGAAAAATCACCCTATGCACTACAGCAACAACAATCTGTGCTCCATCTCCGTGATTCTCTAGCTCCCACCTCTTGTCATCTCTTACCAACAGCTGCATCACTACAGACGTTTGGGTGAGCATGGGCTGGCTGTGTGAGTGGCACACGGAGCCAGCTGCACCCCATGCCCATGGAATCTGCATCCTCAGGAGGCTCTGCTTTCTTACCCAGGGGCTGACAAGTGATTGGCAGCGTGCAGCATCAATGTGTGCTGATTTTAGAAAGAAATACAGTGGTTTCTGTCCCTAATGCTCTTGCCTCCTCCTTGGTGCTGGCAGCTGAAGTCATGGTGTGCAACAAATTGGGTCAGGAGGGAGTCTCTGGAGTGCTCTCCCAGGTGCAACTGCACAGGCCACATTCACTTTCAAAACTGCTACAGGAAAGGCAACAACACGGAAATTAACTCATGGTGTTCACTGCTACAAGACACGAAGGAAAACGTAATGAAATCCCGAAGGTGGGACCATTACAGAAATCCTAAATTTATAAACTGCTACCACATCCACCAGGGTAAAGACTATGAGCTCTCAATCTCCATGCCACAAAGAGGAATTAAGCACATTTAGTTGTGGAGAAATGTCTATCTCCAGGAAGATAGATCTTTTCTGTAATCACCCATGATAGTCATTGTACTCTGAAATATCCACTCCTGGCTTATCTAGTCCAGTAACCTATGTAAGATTTTTTTATTTTTAATGGTGTCCGTCTATGATTATCCACAATTGTCTCTTTCCTTCCTATCCCCTTTGTGGCACCAGCTCTTTATTAGAAACTTAATAAACTTTGTGTATGTTCTAAAGATAATATTGAAAATGTAAAATTGTGTTCTGCATTTTATAATTGGTGTGGAAAAAAAGGGGGAGATCTAATCCTATTGGGCCTTTTCTTTTTCTCTCTCTCTCTCCCTTTTCCCTTTTGATGGTAAGCAGCAAATTTTAATTAGCTTCATTTCCACAATTCAGTCATGCATATGTAATCTTTGTTCACAATTTTATAAAGTAAAATTAAGTGAAAGAAATGGGGTAATAATAGAAAGCTTGTCTGAGCAGAACAAATGTGAATTATCAAACGTAAGGAAAGATGACTGGGACTACACAGCTTGAAGTTCTGCAAGGTTTGAGGTGATTTTTCTGAAACAGAAATGCATAAATAACTCACAGAAACTGGTGCTGATTATCCTGGTTTGGGCATCTTTTGTTCATTATGTACTTGGGCTGCTGAGGTACAGTGATAACCACTGAATGTGAGTAGACTGCTTAATAACAACTTCCTAATGTTTCTCTTTTATCATGAGCTGCAAGTGTCACATGAGCTTGTCTCGTTAATAAAAATCACTTTGTGAACCCACTGTTCTTAGATTTGGTATTGGAGCAGATCACTGTGCTGGGCCTCTCTCTATTACAGCTGCAAAAGCTGTACTGCTGCTTTGCATTGTAATTTAAAGGTTTCCTAATCCATATACACACCCTCTAATTAAATGTTTCCAGGGGTTACCTTGGGAGCCTTCAGTGCTATGGTTTGAAACTAAAACTAAAGACCGCATTAAATTCTTTCCCCCCAGGGTGAGACACAGGAGGGGGAAAAACATTTGCATCCCTGCTAGTCCAGATTATTTGAAAGCGTGGGGATGACTGGGATTACTGATTTTGTTATTTCTGTTATCCAAGAAGATGGAATTTTGAAGGGAAACAATCCACATGTCTAAATTTAGAGCTTATCTTATTTTACAACTTCCAAGAACCCTCTTTAGAGTCTAGTCAGTTATTTAAGAAGCTGCCAGTTAATCAGCAGCAGCTGAAAACCAGAACCTCCTGTTGATGTAAATCAGTCTGTGGCTGCATAAGCTCCACAACCAGCACTGCAGATGTGGAGGTCTTCATTAGAGGAAATGTGAAGTAGTGAAACATGTGGGCAGTGGCACATACAGTAAGTGAAGTCTGAAGCCCAGTGAATGTTAAACTTGTGAGGAGATAACTTTCTCTTCAGCACTGTTCACACATTCGACCTGACAATCAAACCACAGCTTTAGGAGAAACACCTCTTCCTGTGACAGGAAGTGAATTTCAGATATGAGGGGCTTGCTTTTCTTTTTTTCCCCTTCTCTAAAAACCTGCTTTGCTGCCAGTGACTAAGCATAGCCAAGATTTTGGTTAATGGTTAACAGATTAGTATAACCAGACAGACTCTGACTTCCTTCTGCTGGGGCCAGGACCAAAGGCTGCTTTGCTTGCAGGGGAAGAGGCGAGCGTGGAAAGCAGAGCAGGTCACACACACCACGAAGGGCTGGAGAACAGAGGCTTCACCCTGTGGAGAAAGGAGGAGGAAAATCCAAAAAGAGCAAGAGGTGTTTGCCATAAAGAAAGGTAAGAACTGAAACACTTTCCTGTTCGACTGTCTGACTCAGAGGCTGCTGCTGACAAGCCCCACAGGTGTGGCTGGCTGAGACACCCTCGTTATACCCGACTGCTCGGACATGTGTGGCTCGGGGAGAGCAGCAAAGTGAGGAAGGATCTGTTTGCTGTGAACTTGAAAGTTGAAGAGGGCAGGAGAGTACCTCCTCCACCCTGGGACTGCTCATGGCAGGAGAGACACCCTCTTCAGACTGTTCTCATCTCATTGACCACAGCCACGTCCCGGAGTTTGAGGTGGCTCTGTGGGTCAAGATCACCTTGGCCTTAATCTATGTCTGCATCTTTATTGCGGGCCTCTTGGGCAACAGCATCACCATCAAGGCCACCAGGATCCTGCAGAGGAAAGGCTACCTGCAGAAGGAGGTCACTGACCACATGGTGAGCCTGGCCTGCTCCGACCTGCTGGTCATCCTGCTGGGCATGCCTGTGGAATTCTACAGTGCCATCTGGAGCCCCTTTTCTGCTGCCAACGGCAACATTGCCTGCAAGCTCTACTGCTTCCTCTTCGAAGCCTGCAGCTATGCCACCGTGCTGCACGTGGCCACGCTCAGCTTTGAGAGGTACGTGGCCATCTGCCACCCCTTCAAGTTCAAGGCCGTGTCTGGACCCCGCACAGTGAAGCTGCTCATCGCCTTTGTCTGGGGCACCTCTGTCATAGTGGCTCTGCCCCTGCTCTTTGCCATGGGCACAGAATATCCCCTGGAGGTCATCGAGGGCTACCAGAGAACGAGTTCCTGTGTCAGACCTACTCCGAGGCACTACATTCCCGAGCTGAAGCACAACATGACCATCTGCACCAGCCTCTCCTCCAGGTGGTCTCTGTTTCAAGCCAGCATCTTCAGCGCCTTTGCTGTGTACATCATGGTGCTGGGATCTGTCACCTTCATGTGCCACAGCATGATGAAAGCCCTGATGACCCACAAGGAAGGGACTGTGGCAGTGAAAGGCAGACAAAGGCACCAGGAGCAGTACCTAAGGAAAAGTGAGAGTTCAGAGGGCAAGAGCTCCAGGAGACAGATCACTTTATTCCTGGGTAAGAGCTGGGTCCTCCTCTAATTCCCCTCCCTCCCCTACCCCCTTTCCACATTGGAAGGAGGCCCAGAAATGTCAGTTTTTACCTCACTGAGCTCTCCCAAAGGAGGAACATGGTTTGAAAGTGGTACAAAATGAGGGATAAGATTTTTGGTTGCGATGATACATTTTAAGAAGCCTGATGTTTCTGTATGTTTTTGGTTCTTTTTGTCATTAGAATAGGTGGGAGGGAAGAAGGAGGAGGAAAAATCCATTTACAGTCTGCTATTTCTGTTTGAATTTATTACATGCCTACATACAGCAATATGGGTGACAGGCTGTTGCAGCTTGACCTTTGGGGTAGCAATAGGCAACAGTTGCCTGGATATAAAGTAGCTCTACTTGGATGTTTTCCCACTAAATTACAAATATGAGTGTTCTCAGTAAGGCTGCTGACGGGAGGGAAGACTGTCTTGCAAGATCTGAAGCTTGTCTCTCTCTGAAGGCAGTTCCCTGTTAATTCAGGATGCTCCTTGGAGAGTTCTTGCCTAGCCTCAGCAGTGGTGGCTGTGTTGCATCTCAGCATTAAAGAAGCTGGACTGGAGAGCTGATTTGATCTCAACTGCAGTTGCCCTCTCTGAATTTTTTTTTCCTCTGGTTTTATTTGAAGGCCTGTAACCCTGAAATTATGTTTGATTCTGATCTCTCTCGCCACCTTTGTCAGAGAAAAAAATAATCAAGCTGTCATTTCACCAGCTTGGAATCTTTCTGGGCAGTGATCCATGTAGTCTCCACGTTTGTTGATAGTCTTATAGGCACCCTGAATCATGCCCTGGCTGCATTACTGTTGGTTCCTGTTTGATTGGGTTGCTTATTATGATGCTGGATATAGTAAATTAACCATCTAGAATAGCAATGCACAGTAGACACAGTATTTCTGTGTTGCTTTTTGGTGCTCTGACTGATACGACAGAGAGGGACTTGAAATTCATGGGTCTGTCCATTTCTACAACTTTAAGTAGATTTGATTTTGTATTACTTTTTTCCTCCTTTTAAAATTTTTTTCCTGAGGATTCTCTGCTTCCTCATCTGGTCCTGCTTTTGCCATGGTCTGTGGCAGGCCATGAAGCTGCCATGAAAAGAAGAAATCATCTCCTCTCACAGGGTGTCAAGAGGCCCAGTATGTGTTTTATTGAAAAGGCTCTCTGTCCCTCACTCCAGTGACAGGACAGATTTCTGGGGTAGAGGCACAGCAGTGGAGCTAAACAGACCTGATGCACAAAGCAGAGAGAGAGATCTGCTCTTGAAAGTGCTGCTTGGGGGATCCTAAGGTGTCTGTAGAGCTCCCTCCCCTTGTACATTACCACAGCTGCATTAAAGCCCAGTCTAAGATCCAAATCCTGGCTAGGTTGAGAGGGGAAGGTAAATTGCCATGACTTTTCTTCCCCTTTTTGATTAATCTCCTTGGTGCTCTAGCATGGAATAGGGAGATGCAGGGCTGCTTGCAAAAGTGCTGAATAAATGAAAGCAACTGGTTTGCCCTTTATGATAAGGGAATTTGCCACCCAGTGTATCTGACACTTCCTCTGTACTCTCAGCTTTCTGCAGGCAGGAGATACTTGTGTGAATTCTCCAAAATTATTTCAGTGACAAGACTCTTAATACAAGCCTTGCTAATTTACTTGGCTTGGGGAATAAATTAATAAACTGAGGAGGAAGAAACTCCGGCTTGCATTTCTGAGAACGGTGCAAAGCAATTTAATTTGGAGATTTCATAAGAGTGATGCTTTAGGGCAGTTTTAACCCAGAAGAAATGAACATATAAATTGTCTACAAATCGCTGAATCTAAATGTTGTGATTTAGAAGTCCTCTTTGTTTTTCATTTAACAGAGGGGTCAAATTAAAACCAATACTTGCACATTTGCAGCATATTTCACTTTTAATGTGAAATGTAAATGACAGTATATAGCATCATGTCTTTGTACATCTAACAGCAATAAAAACAATTTAGCATTTTCTTCTGCTTGTTAAAAGTGATAAGTTCCATAAAACGGAGATTAAAATCATAAATCTCCTGACGATGAGAAAAAGCTAAGTAGCAGATGACACGGGGAGGAACTAATGCTTTTTTAGTGTCATGTTATTGTGTGGCACTCAGAAAGAGTCACAGAAATTAATTGGAAATGTTGAAAGTGGAAGATTACTGGCCATAGGTGGTATTGATGCTTGCAGCATGGGCTCTGGATGGGGTGACACCACTGCAGAAACTGGGTAGCTGCAGTAGTTATAAAAACACTTTGCTGATGGCTCCTAGATGAAATTCAAGCTTTTAACAGTATTTAAAACTTCTCATATGTTTGACCCACCCTGTCAGGGATCAATTTAGTCTTTGTAGCTATTTGATCTTATCTTTCTCCTATGGCCATGAAGGCAGTGACCACCTAAATGGTCACGAGGTGCCACTGGGGAACCTCTTGCTGCTCCAGCACCTGAGCTGAGGCCCCTGCACTGTAGCAGAGAGCTCCTAAGAAAGGGCAAGTTTGGAGAACTTTATGTCTTATTATTATAAATAAGTGGGTTGTAGCAAACACGGAAAGGCAAGGATTCTGTAAAAGAGAGCTCCAACAAGTGCAATAACTATAAATTATAAATATTACAAAAAGAACACACTTGCATAGCTGAAAGTAAGTTAAAACTCTTTAGGAAGTGCTGACAGTGGGAAAGGGGAGCAGTATGGGACAAGGCTCCACACAAGCTGCTGGAGGGAGGGCACCACCAGCAGTGCCTGCTCAGTGGCCATGGCTACCCTGGCTCAGTCTGGTCACTGCACAGAACCACGTGTGTACAAAAGCAGCTCTGTGCTCTGTCACCACTCTGGGTCTGACTCGCCTGGACCTGCCCTCTACAACAGAGTGAGTTCTGGTGATGCCAGGGTTTCTAATGCAACAAAGTGAGCTCTGGTGATGCCAGGGTTTCTAATGCAACAGAGTGAGTTCTGATGATGCCAGGGTTTCTAATGCAACAAAGTGAGCTCTGGTGATGCCAGGGTTTCTAATGCAACAAAGTGAGTTCTGGTGATGCCAGGGTTTCTAATGCAACAAAGTGAGTTCTGGTGATGCCAGGGTTTCTAATGCGGGGTCTGAGAACAGAGCAACAGACGATGTGAACCAATTTGGTTTATCATGGGTTCTCCGTTTATTATCTCAAAATATTGGGTTATATAGAGGTCAGATAGTTTACAAATTCAGGTGCTTTTTAATTGGTACACAAAGTGCAAAAGAATTCAAAACAATCTTCAATTAAGACAGTTACTGTGATTTTAGTGTAATTATTTTATCTAAAATTAAAACACATTTTAAAAAACAATTCTTGTTGCACTACAGGCTTATCACTTCGACACAGGCTTAAAATTTTGAGGTCTATCTGGATAGTTCAAAGCTCTTCCATGAGACAATCATGTCCACGTTCTTTAAAAAATTCTGCTATATTCTGGTGATCCCAGCTGAAAAAGGTGTCACCTCTGAAGCTTCTGTGATGTTTCCCTTGGCAGCTTCAGTGTGAGCTTCTGCTAAAAACCTTGATCATTTTGCATAAAGCAACCTCAAGCCTACCACAGTAAAGAAGTTGAAATAAGAGTCCATTAGTGCTACTATATCCTCTTTCTTTGTATTACACACTTCCAGTTTGCCCTTTGGAGCAACACTCCTGTGTTCCCACAGCTCCACTGAGTGGGGCTGCTGGGCACAGTGGGTGCTTTGCCAGTTGATGTCTGGGCAGCATTTTTCTGTCTCCTATCTGTGATGAAACATCTGTCCTTTCCAAGATCTTCCATCCAGAAAAGACAAGTATCAAAGTAATCTGGCTGCTGTGGAAATGTTGGTGGAGGTGCATTGAAGCACTGCTGTAGCTGCAGCAATGAGCAGGAGCCAGAGCTGATGCTGGAGCTGCCTAACTGGGGGCCCTGTTGGTACCAGCCCAGCACCATCAGCTCCCCTGGGACATGTGAGGCAGGAATTTCCCACTGCTCTCTCTTTCCCACCTCTACAGAACTGAATTTTTTCTGCTTTGGGACCATTTGATGTAGGATGAGTTTTGCCAGGACAGCAAATATCCTACAGCTCCTTTAATAAGCAGGCAAGGGATTTTGTTATAACCTTTGGCAGTGCCTCCATCTGAGAAAGGCAATGTAGTGGTGGTTTTTCAATCTTTTTTATGTGGTCTGACACTGAAGTGTGTCAAATACACTGAGTGCCACCCTGAAGGCGATGGCAGTCGTAGTGCCCTGTGATGTGGTGTAGTACAGGTGGCTTCAGGTCTGGTCTGCTTTGCAGGGCAACAGGAGCCAGAGGCTTTTCTGAGGCTCTGGTGAGTGCCATGGAATGAAAGAGAGTTCCTGTCTCTAAAATGAAAAAAACCAAAAAAACCCAAAAAACCCAAAAAAAACCCAACAAAGAAAGAAAAGCAAAAAAAAAAAAAGAAAATGGTCAAAAGGGAAGTGCTGGAAAAGCTAGGCAGGAGGAAGTCAGACCCAAACAAGGCCTTGACACTTTTGTGGTGGCTCTTGTTAAAACAATGCCAGGTTAGTCTATAGCAACACCAAAGCATCTTTAAACACCATGAACAGCTGTACCAAGCCATAAGCTGAATTTAGATAAAACCTTGACTCAGAATTTAAAAGGATCTCTTAGACCTCGAGATGGAGCTCCATTTTCTTTCCATATACTACTGCTGGCAGTTTAATGCTCTGCTCAGAATAAAGGTATTGTGTGTAGGAATAGCCTTTCCAAAGATCACTAGAGAAGTATATTTTGTAAGGCACTTGGCAAATTTCAGAGTACTTCAAATAGTTGTGAAAAATACATGGTTGTCATCTGGATATGACTCAGGCACAGTAACTTGGCAATGGTAGGACTTCTGTTACAGGAAAATTAGATGCTTCTTCATAGGCTGGAATTTGGCTGGGTTTTTTCCTTACTGAAAAAGGTAAAGGTTAGGGATAGAAAAAAAAATGGAAAGAACAACCTAATTTATGGGATTCCAAAACACAGCTCCAGCCCATGTTCTTTAAAATCAGCTTTGTTGACTCTTCTTGGTTCATTTCTTTAATCATTCCATCGAGCTGCCTTTCTTCAGGCACTTTGCTGGAGATGTGTCTGAAGAGGAGTACACTGTAGGCTGGATGTGATTTTAATCTCTGTGTTTTGTATGGTGTTTCCATCCCTCTGTTTTCCTGAGCAGGGCTTTGAGCTACACAAGACGAGTACAAGACCCAGTGCACTGAAATGGGTGGCAGGGGCTGAGCAGGGAAGGTGAAACACTCAGACCAACAGACTGGGGCCTGGCCACTCAGCTGTATGGGGCATCCACCCTCTGGAACTAGTAAGTTCTTTCTTTTAGGTTGTGCTTCTTGGAAGGGAGATAAAAGCAAATTATTTTCCTGCTGGTGTTCAGAAAAAATTGCCTTCCTCTTCTCTGCAAAAGCATTAACCTGGTGTCAACAGCAAAACCAATCAATGCTGGTAGCACAAAACTGAAGCTCAGCTATTCAACAGGTGACAATGGAAAGGCTGCACTGAGGGACGATGGCTTCTCAGGGCAATTGTGTACAAATAATCTCCTCTGAAGAGTGGGGGAACTTCTGTCAGTATAAAAAAAAAACAACAAAAAACCCCACAATAAAAATTACTCAAGGCAAATTTCCAAAATCCAGACCTCTGTATGTTCAGGTTTCCCACATAGCAATCTAAAAAGGAACATAGGGAGAGCCCAGCATAATTTTCCCTCCCTATTGTACAGAAAGCAATTTATCTACTCCTGCTTTTAACTGGACTCATGTAATAGAAGATTGTGCTTTTGGCATAAGTAGACAGTCTTCCTTTCCTCCTACGCAGAGGGATGGCAAAACAGCACCAAGAGAAATAGAATCGAAGAATAGGGACTAATTGAGGCCAGCACCCCCAAGGTATTTAAGATTTTTGTAGTTTTAATGGAAAAATCAATGTGTGATTACACTTTGCATTAGAGTACTTAAAAATTGCTTCAGCATGAAAAGTCTGCAGCTTTGAAAACAACCTCACCCTGCAAATACCGTAGTATTTGAACTACAGATTTGAACCAGATTCACCATTAGTGTAATCCACATAATTCTCCATGTATGATATCTTGGCACATATGGCCTCTGGGGACACCTGAGTGCTGTTTTTGCATGAGGAGCCCATGAGGACAACACATGCTTTACTGGTGCTTTGTTAAAGCTGTGGCCACGCTTCTGTTCTTTCCCCTGATGCCTACAAGGAAGTTGGTATTTCACCTGGTCTGTAGGGACTTGTAGGTCTTGGTTCTTTATGTTTCAGCATCTGTGCTGCCCAGAGAATAAGTGCACAGCTGAGATTCCTGAAGCATTTCTGCCCTGTACTTGCAGCTGCCCAAAGTCTTTAAGCCTCATTAAGGACCATTACCCGTGTTGGCCTTTATTAATCTCTCCCTTTCTCTCTCTCTCTGTCTTATAAGCTATAGATAATAAACCTAGTGGCCCTTGGCTCTTCTGGCACTCCTAGGTGTGTGCTAAGAGAAGGAATGAGGGAAGTGCAGGCAACATCCCTCACTGTGGCAGCGTGAGCCAAGGAACAGGCAGGGGAGTGCTGCCTTTGGGAGCTGAGGACGGTCTGTGTCACCTCAGCCTCTGAAAAACACACTCTGTATCCTGGCAAACCCTCCACAGGACACCCTCCCTTACAAGTAGAAGCCTTGGAAACTGTCTTTTTCTTTAGAGTGGATAAGAAAGCAGGAAGATTTATTTCTCCCCAAGTGGAGAGGCACAGATGTTGCTACAGGTATGAAGTGGATTGAGGGAGACAGACCTCAGACAAACGCAGCAACCCTGCATCAGGGAGCCCTGTCCCATCAATTTTGATCCACTGCCTGTATTCTTTGGTCAAGAGACTATTGTCTTAGGCATTAATTTTCCAGTTTCCCTCTCTTTTTTCTTGCTATCTCTTCTGAGCAAGGTGCCATCTCAAATGTAAATTGCTCTTGCAGCTCCTCAGTTTCAGTGGGTAGGATTCATTTGTGGGAAGTTCACAGATGATTTATTGGAGTCTTCACCTGTGAAAGCTAAATGCATTATCTAATCCTCTATTGTTTCATATTCAAATTATACCACATTTCCCATAATTAAATCTTTTGTTTTCCTATCTGATGTTGGGGCCATTATCTTTTAACAATGATTGCAAGCCTGTGAATTTTAATGGGGAAGAACTTTAGTATCTGTGCATTTGTTAGTGCAGCTTTCAATTCTGTTATTTATTATCTTAATTAATGACACAGAGGGGTCAGTGCACCCTCACCACATTTGCAGTGACACCAAGCTGAGTGGTGAGGAGGACCTGAAGGACAGGATGACATCCAAAGGGACTTGGACAAGTGTCCAAGGCCAGGCTGGAGGGGGCTTGGTGGAAGGTTTAACAGGGGCTTGGAGTAAGACAAACTTTATTGTCCCTTCAACCCAAACCACTCTATGATTCTATGATTATCCTACATAACTTCTCAGTTTACAACATTTCTGTAAGAAACTGAGAACTGACCAACAGCTTAAAGACTATTTTATTGCCTTTCTTTGCTGCAGATGAGTTTCTAAACCACTGAAGATACACAAGTTTTAATTTCTGTTTGGCACAACGTGCTTTAGCAGTTTTTTAACCTTTCTTGAGGTGTATTGGAGTGACATCAAACTGAGACATGAGGGTATCATAAGCACACTTATGCTGCTTAGGTGAGAAAGCAGTTATCCTTCTGATGCCTGCTATGCATGGATGAGTAATATCAAGGTCAGATAATTATGGATTAAATGAGTCTGCCAAGAACCTTTTAATTGTATGAATTGTGACTTACAAGGAAAGGTGAAGCTGAGAAGAAGGTCTGGTACTGTGATGAGCTGAATTTTCCTTGTTTCCTCTTAAGCTGTCTGTAAGTTTCTCATTGCTGAATTAATTCCCTCTTAAAAGCACCTAGCATTCTTGTTCTTATGAATTTTTAGAATAAGGAATTTAAGTTGAAAGTGCTGATATGAAGTGAAGAGTTGGGGGTCTGTCAGCAGGTGTATGCTTGTTACAGAAACATGCAGGGAGAGTTCTTTGAGGCTCAGAAAGCACTTGACAACCACCTGCAAACAGGTGCACATGTGTAACAACTACCAGGAAACTAAACTTTAATCATCAGTACAAAAAAAAACAGGCATGCATTAGAGAAGATAACATTTCTTAGCTATCCATCCTTGTCCTTGGTGTAAATGGCTTTCTTTTCCCATGTTTGATTAGGTAGCATCTGCAGAGATGTTCAAGATGTTCTGCTCCAATCTCTAGCTGAACCTTGCAAAAGAGCTCGGCCCTTTTCTGAGGGTAGATATTTTGTCCCTGTTCAGCTAGCATTCCTGAAAATCCACCTTGATTTGCTCCTCCATATATTATTGCCAGCTTGCTTTTTGTTCAGTGTAATGATTGTCTTACACAGCTAAATGAGCACTACCTCATGCCCAGTGTTTTATTTTCGTGGTATGTCTGGTATGGTGCTGCTGAAGGTGATTTTGACTTGAAGAAATATTAGAAAACTTTCTTGATTGCTCCTTCATAACCAAATCCCTGGAGTTCTGTACCTACTTATGCCCTCTATTAGATAGATCTAACTGCAATTATTCTAGCCCTTTCACCATAAGGCACCAAATTCACATTGTGAAACTCGCTGTTGTGGAGGCCAGATGTAAAAACGAGCTCCTAAGGAGGTTAAATGTAACCTTGAAGGATAGTGCTGTCAAGAACAAGATGTAATCTCCACTATAGAAAGTCCTGATATTGCTGGGTGCCAAGACCTTGGTGCGAATAGAACAAGGAAAATCCTTCTATGCTTGTTCCTTTTCCTGCACATGTCCAACTGGGATCATCAGAGGGAGAAATTAATGGGCAGATGAGTCCTAAGTCTGTCCCAGTATGTCTGCTTTTAATATGAAACTTTCTGTATATACCAAAACAGGAAAGTAATCTGTCTGCCTTCAGCCAGGAGCAGGAACATGAGCTGTTTAACACGGTAGAACAAAAATTTTGAGTAGGCAAGAAAAAAAAAAGGGGATTGAAATACTCTCCCTCCAGTTTTGGTTATTTTTCCCTACACCCCTCTGCCCCCAAAACATAAACTTTTCAAGAAAAAGAAGGTATTCATTTCTGGGTGTGGTACTTACCATTCTGTTGTGTGTGTGCCAAAACATCTCTTGTTTGATAAGCTTTAGTACCTGCTGGTTTTTTAATTCCTGTGCCTCACATTGTCTCTCTCTCCAATAAAGACAACTTTTGAGCTCTCTGAGTTTGAAAATAAAGCTGATATTTGCCCTGTAAAGGCACTGAGAACGAAGGTCCTCACCAGCTGAATCCCTTAGTAGTGCTTAAGGATATCTATAAAAGAGAGTTCTTGAAACTGTGAAGACTGAACCAAAAATCAGAATAAAACTTTTAAGGTAGTTAAAGATCGCAGTACATAAGCAACATATATTCAAACAGTCTTTCTTGTGCACACAACCTTTAACATGTCAGGTTTTAACCATTAGATAAGATCCAGCATTGTGTGGTGAAGGTCAAACAGAAGTCAAAAGCAAGCATGCTGGTGCTTGCCCTTGTCCTTCAGGCAATGAAATTGCTAAAAGCCTTCTGACTTTCTGTCACAGGTTTACTCAACAGGCCTTTCTGATTGCTTGAAAGAAATGCTTGTCTAAAATGGGTGAAATGGGTTGTGTCACAGGCATTCAAAAGGTGGTATTGAAGGGATTGTTGTGTCTTGAAAACCAAAATACCTAAGCTCAAGTGCTAGTAATGATGGCATCAACTTCTGCCAAAATGTGTAAAAGCATGTATTGGCATTTTCAGACATACACATACTTTTGAAATCTTGGATGATGATTCTAAAAGGGTAATTTAGCTACTGAAGTTTAATGGTTTAGAATATACATTTTTTTAAACTTTTGAAAAAATGCAGTGTGTAACTACCCCTGTTGGGGTCAGCAGAAAAAAGCTGCTGAGGTGACTGGAGAATGGGGAGAGAGATCTTTAGGGGAAGCTAAAATGAGGTTTTATTGTTTAATGGGGCGGTGGGTGCCAAGGAAAGGGGAAGATCTGGTTTGTACCCTGGTTTGAAAACCTTGCAAAATGGATTGAGAAACAGCTGCGTGCAGAGTGACTCTGGGCACAGTCAGTCTGACCCCAGTGTGGAGTAGTGAAGCCTGGCACTCTTGCAGTGCATGTTCAGACACTGCCCAAGGAGCCCAGCCTGTTTAAAACAGGTTATGTCAAGCACTTTGCATTTGCCAACAGTTGCAGAGCAAGAACATTCTCTCCAGCCTGCACACATCTTCCTCTTCACCTTACAGACTTGAGTCTGACAGCTGTAGTACCCTCAAGTAAGTCCAAACCTAAAGAGCTTTAAATCCATGTTGAGTATAGATTTGCTATTAAAAAAGCCCAACCAAAGAACAGCAATAGAAGAGCAAGACGAGAGAGTTCTTCTGAAACTGCAGCCTGCTGGTTGGGTGGGCACAAAGGGCCATCACCCTCAGCTAGAGAAGTGTCTGTCCCTGTGGAGGTTTGTGACTGTATCCCTCTTCTTGCCTTCAGGGCTTCTCTTGTGCCCTTTCTTGGAAAATTTTCCCCACCTGGTGTACTGGGAGGCAGCCATTGTTAAAAGTTAATGTCTGGAGACTGAAGCTTTCCATTGGCTTGATTCCCTCCCTTTTCCTACCTTCTGCTCATACACACGTCTACTGAATTCTAAAAAGCTTTCTGATAGCCACTTGGAATTCAAATGTCCCCTTTCTATTTGTCTTCTGGTCCAAGCCAACATTTAAATGCATTCTTTTCTATTACTAAGAACATATTGACAATTTAGGAAACATTGTCCTACAGTGCAAACACTCTGATATTACAAAATATTGCCATGTTCTCTGCATTGATCTAAGTGAGAGCACTGGCACAAGAACTAATAGGTCTACAGGGGCCATGAATGAGCACAGACAGAAACGAGAGAAATTCTAATCATGAGCAGGACATGTTCAGGGACAGTTTTCCAAGCGGTGAGCTGGACTGAACTCATTCGGTTTCTGGGGTACAGAATGTGATGATTTCTGCAAGTCTGTGGCGTGGGTGCCTGTGCTGGGGGTGAAGATGTGTCTCTGGCCATAAAGACAAGGATTCCTCTGGGCTGGAAGGAAAAGGTCATGTTTACTGCTCCTTGGTGTGGCCTGTGTGACTCCATATCCTCCTTCGGGAGACTGCTGAACTTGTGAGGAAGGTGCAGCAAGCCTAAGCAAGCTGAACATTTTCAGATCCCTTCCATTTTCAAATACCTTTTGCCAAACGGAAACTTTGAGAAAGCGGGCCTGGGACCACACAGGTTCCCCTTGGTGCACATCCAGATCCCTGCCTGTAGGTGGGGGATCCATTCCCCACGTGTTTTGGTCTCTGAATCAAGGGTAAGATATCCTTGTGCTGCTCCTCCTCCTGCTGCCCAGATCCACTCTGCCAGCCCACCCTGGTGCCCTTGTCCAAGCCCACGTGGTTGTCAGCCTCCCTGTGCCTGATGACTACCATTCAAAACCCTGCCTCTGAGCCCCTATCTCCAAGAGAGAATTGCTTTAACCTTATCAAATGGAGGTGAAATTTAAAATGACTTGATGTTTATTTGCTGACAGGCAGGAATGTCCTCTAAATTGACAGTCACAGCTGGAACACAATGCTGTAGGACCAACTCAAAACCTCTTGCTGGCCTTCAGTGAAACAATGTTAAGTTTGGGAAGTGGGGATATTATTTGGCCCCCCTGGATATATATGGATAGCATTCTCATTTTGAAGTTTTATACAATGAAGCTATATTTGATATTTGCATAATTCAAATAGATGAAATCCTCAAACAGGCACAGAAGACTTGATTTCATTAACTTGGGATGCAGCCATCCACATCTTTCATGGAAATGGAAAACACCTTTCCTGTAAGGATGCTTTAAAGATTCATTTCTTTCTCCAATCAAGTGGTGAAATCCTACCCATGGGAACCAGAATTGATTCCTTTTCCCTTCAGACTCGATATCATAGACCTCATTTAGGTTAAGTTCTGTCTTGGAATGTAGGGTTAACCCTTCTGTGTGCTGCCAGTCAGCTACAGGTGTTGTTGTTTGCTGCCCCAGCACGCAGGGAACTCGCGTGGTGCACTTGTCCTGCAGATGTAGCTGCCAGCTCAGGGCAGCTCTGCCTCTTGTCAGCAAGGATCTATTTCCACTGAATCCCTGACCTTGAGAGCTCGTTTTTAAATTTCCTCCTGGGCCTTGAATGCTGTAATTGATTACGGTTGTTTTGGTTGTAGTCTTTAACAATCAAGGTGAAGAATTGCTCCTGAATTCGTTAAGATGTCAGGAGGAAGGCAGCTCGCCCACGCTGCATGGACAGTGTCAGGGAGCTGCAGTGGGCTCCTGCAAGCCTTCCATGAAACACTGATGGTTCTGGTTGGGAATGGAAATCAGACAGGAATGCTCTGCTCTTGGTGCCAGGGGCCTCTTGGGGCATGAGACAGCTCCACTGCATTAATTCAATTTAATAGGCATCAGCGAAAAATTAAAGAAATTTGATGTTGGTCCAAGTAGTGTTAGGGAACAGTCCTTCACATTATGTAGTCTGAGCCCTGGCTGGGACTCCTGTCTATGGCAGTGCTCAGGTGAATCTCCCTCTCTCCTTACTACTGAATTGCCTGCATATCTTTGTATGCTATTTTCTAGTTCACCTTCTTGGTAATAAAGCTCTGCATTTTATTTTCTGTCTTTCAGATACATCACTTTTCACTTGAATTGCCTTATATTACTTGAAACTGATAGCCTGACCCCTTGGCCACTGTGCTTCATCAAAAGCAGGATGCTCTGCTACATTCTAATGAAGAACTGCCTTAAAAATAACAAAAAAAATCCCCAAACCAAACCAAATGAAACCAAACCAACCAGCCAAAAAAACCCCCCACCCTCCAAATTAAGAACCCCAAAGACAAGAGGAAAATATGTATTTTTCTTGAATGTCTGGGATGCTTAGTTTTCTCATTCTCTTTGCCTTGGAACACAAAGCAGTCATTGGGAAGGGATTTTTTTTTCTCACTCTGACAGTAAATTTATGGTGTGCTCCTTGCCTCTCCTGCCCACTTACCTGCCCTGCAGGAGAAAGCAGTAGGTCAGCTGCACTGAATGGCTCAAGAGGAGCCAAGATGACCTGGGTTTTCCTGTTGTATTGAAGGAATATTTTACTCTCTGGTTGGCACTGATTAGTAAACCCTCCCTTTAGTGTGTGCACATTGTGGTATTTGACCTTGGCATGCAATGCCCACTACCTGGAGTCAGCTCAAAGGAAGCAGCCAGCTGAGAGAAAAGCCATCTCTGCTTCCCTCAGGGTTAATGTGACCACAAAATGTGGGTTTTTTGGCCCCAGGGAATGCTGAAATGATCTAGGTCTACTTTTTTTGACGTGTGTATATAGACATATTTACATGGAGTATTGGCTAGGAGTAGCCATTCTCACCAATCCACGTGCCAAGTCTCAGGGGACTTTGCTCTCGCAGGCAGCAGGGTGGGTCTTTGGCTTCTTTGGTTTAGTCTTTAGGCAGAATGAGGCACATTTTGGGAAAAGACCTGTTCAGCAAAAGCCCCAAGAGCCTGGAGAGTGGGGCAAACCCCATGCTCGTTAGTGTTCGCTGGAGATCATCACACTGAATTCAGCAGGGCTAAAAGCATTTCAGACTTTGGGTGACAGAAATCTTCCTGACTGAACTCCACTGAACTCTGCTTTCAAGTCATTTCAGGTCAGGAATAATTGCCATCTTTACATCACAATTTTCAAATGCTTTATCCCTTGAAGCTGCACTGAGAAAGTCAAGTGTCCCTGGGGCTCAAACCTTCTTTATTTAATTTTCCTACTATTTTAATGTATCAATGGTTCTGATCATTTTTGCTCAATGTGGTTTTGAGGAGAAAATTCTGAGGCATGAAAAAAACCTATTTAAAGTGAAACATCATACTTTTGATCCAAGGACTGATGTTCTATGGGAGGAATAGAAACAAAAGTCTCATGATAACCCCTCTGCTTTCCTAAAATAGAAAACCTGCCTAGTTAATGAATATAAATGAATGTACATTCACTTCCTTTTTTTTTTTTTTTTTTTTTTTTGAGGTTCCTAAAGCTGATTAGCATTAGGGTACCACAATTTATTTAAAGTGGTTGAGTAATTATTCTGCTTTCTAGTCTATGAACATGCTACTTATTTATTACTAAAAGTTTAGGGATTTTTAAAGTGTATCCTTGAAATAACATTGGGGACATATCTTTGTCATCATCTGAGTTTTAAAATAAGTACTTTACAATAAGTAATTCTGGTATACAGGCAAAGAAGAAAAATTGTTCAATGCTATAGATATTCAATGAACTGTGATGCATCGTCTCACAGGAAAGGACCTAAAATCCTTAGGCACGAAATAATGTATTGACAATTTGTGTTTACACAAGTAGAATTCAATATTCGGCATAATTAAATTAGAAATTGATAGCTTGAGCAAACCAAAACAGTTTTTCATATAAAATTTAACTCGGGTGAAGTCACTTTGCTTTATTGTGACACCAGGTGGATCAGGGTGCTTTGGCTGAGAGTTATTTTCCAGCAGATCATCAGAAAGTGACCTGTATGCACTGGCCTTACCTGTTATGTTGGGCTAATGAGAATTTATTTTCCACTTGCTTTATAGGCTGTGTTGTTAGTAAAGCCAGGCAGGTTAAGTTGCCCTCTCTAGGTCCATCCTTGCAAAAACTGCATCTTCTGTTCTCTCCAACCATCCATCCTCAGGGTGTGGAAAAACAGGCAGAAAAGTGAACTGACTCTGGCTGCAGTCAGAGGTGTCCAGGAGCTCTGCAGGTATGGAGATTCTCAGTCTTGTTCCTTGTTGTCCCCTCTTTAAATTTTAATAAGCTGGCTGTTGGACAGAAATACCTTTAACCTGGTTAAGAGTTATTCACTAGGTTTACATAATTTAAGATATAATTGGAGTCTTCTTGGAGAGCACTTTAGGAGAGCACTTTAATTCCTCATGCTTGGTAGTTGTCCCTAAAGGCATGTAAAATTTTGTGTGGAGGAAAAGAAACAATAAGATTCTTAAACACAACATTATTACTTTAAATGTAGTAGCGCCGTTTTAGATTAACTATCACTTCAGTAGGAAAATTCTATTTTGGGATTAATGACTAAATCAGAGACACCTCTAGCCAAAACAAATGGAACTGTTGACGTGAGCACCTAGCAGAGCAGAGTTAGTTTCAGTATTAGGTCTGCCTTCCCACAGGAACACACACACAGCTCTCATTAGTGCTTGCAAGTTCTGTGTAGGTACCCAGGGAGGAACATACACCACGTGAAAGCTGGGGGGAAATAAAAAGGAATCTGCTCTGGAAGCTTCCCTGCTAAAGCACTTGAACCTCATCTAAGGAGTATTATGGGACAGAAAAAAAATTCTGCAGCTGGTGAACTTTATGGCAAAGTTGCATTTCATCCTTAGACCGGTTGTAAAAAGACAAGCTAAAATAAATCTTCTACATTTTGCAGATGTGCAGACAATTCATGAATAAAATTGAAATCTGCAAGCAACCTACTATGCTATAATAACAAGTTTAAAAAAAACCTCAAATCACCTGTATGCTGCTCATTTAGAACTACCAGCTTCTGAAAACAATGATATTGGGCAGCCTCTCCTGACATAGCAGAAGCAGTACTGAGTTATATAAATGTGGGCACTTTAGTGTTGAAATTTGCAGTTTATTTATCACATTTAGTGTTTTGGAGCCCAATCTGAGACCAGGGGCCCAGTGTCTATGCACTGTACAGACAAGAACAAATAATTTCTATGCCAAAATGTACAATCTCTACGTAGTAGAACCAGAAAGAGCAGTGAGAAGGAAATTTGACAAATAGAGTTGAACTCCTCTAACTTTTATTAACAGAGCAGTTACATATTAAATGCATGTACCAAATATTCTAATACTAGATAAGAAATGTTTATCTATAGAAAAAAAGTGGCCCAGCTGCTTCTGAGAACCACAGGCTCCACAGCAACTGTGCAGCAAATTTTAGGACACTCAGTTTTGCATTTCCTGAAAACGCACATGCCAGAATCTTCATTGCAAAAGCAATTATTTATCTTTGAAGAGCTCATGATTGCTGGGAGCTCCAACATGTGTTGCATATTTTAACATGTTCATCATGTGTTACTAGATGAAAATGAGCTGCAGTAAGCTGTCAAAGGCAGATGGATTTGAGCAGCAAGAATTGCTGCCAGTAGACATTCATTGTCAGCCACCTCTGATGCTGGTGTTGGAAGATGAAGAGGATTATTTGCACCAGCTTGTAGCTGCTCAGAGGAAAAATAACTTCTGTGTATTTGCAGATTAGACTAGACAAAGGCTTTGCTTCTCTGAAGAAAACTCCTTAATATAACTTGCGCTGAGGCTCTGAAGTGCAGCCTGTTTGTATGTTTCCCTTGGCAGTGTTACAAAACCTCATCTCTCCCTGATCTGCATTTGAAGAGTCTTCATTTTTATCTCTTTTAGATATGGGACTTTTCCACTTTAAGCACTTCCTCTCTTTCATTTGAGCATGGAGCTGTTGGGAGGCTTTTTTTTTCCCATCTTGAGCCTGAGCAATAGTCCAACTACTTGCTTTAGAGAGTCCCTGGTTTGTCATTGATGGGCAGCTGTATTTCCAAATGTACTGACTGCAGCTCTCCTGGGTGAGTCTGTTTTGTCTGATTGTGTCTTGGAGTAACACAGGGACAGCCTGCAGCTTTGTTTGTTCACAGAACTGCACGTTCAGACACACTGGTGCATTAAACTTCATGCATTTAGGAGAGTAAACATCCCGTGGCATGTGAAGCGTAGGCCTTATGGAATCACAGAATCACAGAACATCCCGAGCTGGATAATTTCTAATATGCAGTTTCATGGGCAAAGGAAATGTTTGGAAGGTGATAAGAGAGCAATGAAACTGTGCATTTTAGTTCAGGCACACATTGCTCCACAGGAACAGACACTTCTGTGAGTGAGGTGTCACTTTAAAGCTTGCTGCACAACCAAGTACTTTGGACTTTTGAAAAGACCATCATCTGATGCTAATAGTTCATCAATTTTCTGAGCCCAGGATATCAAGATGTGAAGAAATGAAGCTGAAACCTCTCTCTCTTTTCCCCTTCTGTCTCTATGTCTCCCCCCAACATGCCAGTTCTAGGTCAGTCAGCAATGAACTAACATGTGGGATCCCTAAAAGGGATAAAGGCATACAGTTTACTCATGGCACTTGAGTCCAAAAATGAGTAATTAATTCTTGGAGACTGATCTTCCCTTTTGCCCTACCTGCAATCTCTTTCTCCCCAGCTGGCTGAACAGCAATGTGTGGATATGTACCTGCAGATAATACAGGAAATTTCTTTGAAGCCTTCCCTGCCTATAATTTCATAGTTTGTTTATGGAAAATGTGATTAAATAGGCTGTGATTTCATAGAATCAGGAAATGCTTGGGGTTGTAATGGACCTTAAAGACAATCTCTTTTCAAGTGCCTGCTATGGGCACAGCACTAGACCAGGTTATAAAGAAAACCAAAATCCTTTGATTTTCTGTGTTTTTCTCTGGAATCACTCCAAGAAATCCATGTCCTTCTGATGCTGGGGCCCCAGGACTGGATGCAGTGCTCTAGGTGGGATCTCATGGAAGTAGGATAGAGGGGCAGGATCACCTCCCTCACCCTGCTGGTCACGTTTCTTCTGATGCAGCCTGGGATGTAGTTTGGGCTCTCTGGGCTGGAAGTGCACATTTTTGGGCCATTTTGGGCTTCTCATCAGCCAATTGACAACCACCTCAATTTGACAGAGGTTGTTTTCCCCTTGGATGCTCGTAAGACCAAAAGTGATTGCCAGGTGTCCACCACTTTATGCTTCAAAGACAACATCCTCTTCGTAGCTTATAAAATGCTATAAGCCAGGAATGTGTTATGTGCATAAAATCTATGGCTCTCTCTTACATCCCAGCCATAACAGGGTGTTTTATGGCTCTCGTGCTCCTTCTCCAGCAGGCAGTTGCCTGAGAACAGCCCCAAGTCTGTTGGCCAGAGGTGTGCACAGGGTGACTGAAGAAGGGCTAATGTCCTCTCTCTTGTTCTGGAGCCCAGCCTGAGGGGACTCTTCAGTTCTCTGGTTAGAGAAAGGGGTGCCAGCTCCATAAAGCTGTATTCCTTCTAAACTGTTACAGACAAAGATAATCTGAACACAGTAAGTATCAGTAACAGAAAGCACTGGGCAGGAGAAGATTTTCTCTCGGGGAAATTGCCCATCCGCAGCATAGTAAAGATTTTATTCCTTTCATAAGTCAGGATTCTGGGTTCAACTAAGGCTTTTACAACTTCAGATTTTTATCCTGTTGTCCAGCTGCCTCTGTTTCTTTTGGAGAACCAGTGATGATTTTTCTTTTTAAAGCACTTTTGCCATGCCTCAGCACCACACACCCAAGTGTGTGCATATATTTTGTTTACAATACAGCCAGGATTATTTATTATTTAACATGCTTGCAATTAGGGTTCTAAAACAATAGCTACTTTTACTCCTTCACACTTATGGAGCAAACAGCAATTTTCTCACTGCTCAGTAGCAGCAAACTCTTTTCTTCCTTCTTTCCCCAAATCAAAAGTAAATAGGATTTAATTTCATTCCCCTGGCCCCTATCTTAAGTGGTTCTGTCCCAATGGCACCATCACTATGATGATATTTAACAAGTTTTGTTCTTTACACCCTGTGAAATAAACATGTTTACTAGCAATAACTTTGCTAAATTTGTAGCCCTTACACTCAGGGACTGTGCCCTCAGGTTCTCTGTGCTTTTTGCTATAGAAAAATTGGACAAGAACTTCAAATGATGTAGCTGGAAGAAGTATGTTCCCAGTATCTTTTTCTTTTCTCTTAAAAAGCAGCAGAAATTATTTCAGTGACACACAAAAAGATTTGTGTTGCAGAATAGCTGGAAAGCAGGTTTCCCTCCATTTGTATTCATGACAGCTTCCATATATTCAACTATCAAAACCTATTATGAAGAGCTGTATTGTAGTGTAGATAGATTTTTATGCTTGTCATAATACAGATCTATAGGTAAATTTGTCAATGAGATGTTCACTGTCATATTGCTGTATTTCTAACTGAAAATATTCCTAATGATACCAAGCTATATATCCTTACCATGTAAGACTGAGTTTGGTTGGTTGCTTGGTTTTAAGAAGAGTGTTTTGAATTAAGACAGGTTTTCTGGTTTGGAGCAAATTTAGGAACACCACATTTAAACCAAAAGTAATTTTCTAGGCTAGTTACTTTCTATATCCTGATTTTTAATAAGGTATGCACGGTCCAACAAGCTTCTTTCCATGACTTCCAGTGCTAGATTTTCCTTCTTCTCATTTATACAGGAATTGTACAGCCTGTGTTAGCAGCTTATTCTGGAATGGATTTTAACAGTTTGATTTAAAACCAACCCTCCTTGATTCCCATTTGAGCTCTAGGTTTGAGCTCCAGGGCTGTCTTTAAAACCTAAAGAAAAAAAATCCCTGTGTTTTTGGTAGAAAATCTCCTGGTGAAAGGAGTGACTTCTTCCACCTCTTCAGTGTTTTAGTTCTCATCCTGTCCTCCCTCCTGTGTTTCTCCATGCCATGTTATTAGCTGAAGTGGGGCTGAGTTTGGGGTGCCCAGGCAGTTACAGGGAAGGAGCAGGAAGGAATGGGATCGGGGTGTGGAGGGAGGTCACTCATATTAATTTAAGAATAGAGGTTCAGGGTTTTTTTTTTTTTCTCATCAAACAGGAGGTAATTACACCAACAATTTTGTTGGTTAATGTTTTTGGTCACAAAGATTAAAATAGTTCTTCACTTGGGAAAATGAAGCCTCAAGTATGCCAAGAAGATAAAGCCCAAAGGTGTTCTCTCATCTGCGGAATCAACAGTTGAGGTGTCCCCTGTTCCTCCCACCCCATAAACAGCCAAACCCATTTAGGGCAGGGAGAAGGAAGAACTGAGGCCACAGCCTAGTTTTGGGGCTCTCAGGGATGTGTCACATCCGTGGTGACATCTCTTATCTCCCACCAACACACAATAATGTCACTTCTCACATACACAAGCCCAGAGGTCAACACCTGTGGGGTACCAGCAATCACTGCCATTTTATCCTTGGGCTCTGACTAATTTCCTTTCCAAACATAAAAATGACATCAACCATTGACTGAATGACAAACTTGGTGATGCCTAGTGGGAAAAGGAATCTGAGTTCAAATATGTTACCCCCTCACAAGGAAATGTCTGTGAGAGTGCTGGGGGTGCCCCAAGCCACACCAGGAAAACTTGGTGTGTGCAAGTGGGACAGCTCAGCCAGCCAGCACGCAGGCTTTGGGTGTTGATTTGCCCAGTGGGTGGCTGGGGAGCCACCCAGAAAGTGTCTCTGTGCGAGAGGTGAGACCAAGGAAAAGTGCTGTTCCCACCACCTGGGGCTCTCCCAGGGTCAGGAGCTGAGCAGAGTGACCTTTCACTGCAGTGACCTGTAAGACCTGGTTTCAAATCCACACCTCTTTGTTCACCCGACCCCCGGGCTCAGTTTTGGTCCCTGGATGACTATATTCCCCCACACTGGCAGCCAGGAGGTGCCTGTGCTGTGTGCTTCAGCAGTGCTGCGTTGGAGCTGCCCACAGCTCTCAGCCTGCCGTGTGTGGGACATTCCTGTGAGATCTCTGCATCCATTTCTGAGTTCATTCTCCCCTCCTGATCATTCTCTTCGCAGGCTCCATCATTGCTTCTGGTCTAGGCTATGAGCACAGGCAAAAACCCGTAAATTAGTTAATTTCTGAGACATAATCCATAGTTACCCTGCTGAAGGTCTTGTGCTCTGAAGAAAAAGAGCACTCCTAATCTAGTCAGAGGAGCCTTTCTGATCCCATTTATCAGGGATTTTTCTGTGTTTCTTTTCCCAAATTGCCCTGCAGGTTAAACTATTACTCTATGTCCTCTGCTGTTCAGCTCCAAGTACAGCGCATACTACAGCAACAGCATTCAAGATGAACCCAAATTAGGTCTGTGTCTGCAAGGGAGACAAAATAAAAAGAGCTAACTAGTTTAATTACTCCCCATTCAGATGTAATTCAGTTGCATTGCACTAAGAAAAATAAATGCTGCTGGGATGTTATGAGACAATTAGTAGGATAATGGAAAATAGTTAATACCCCTCATGTCTGTGAAAGAATGCTCTCCCCTCTGCTTCAGAGTAGCCTTCAAAGTGTTTTCTGAATTGTATTTTCAAGTGAGAATATCTCCTCCCTTTGGAAATACTAACAAAATCCTGTCACAGGACAAAACTGTTATTTACAGTTTAGAAATCATAGAGTTCAAAGAAATCACCTTGGTCCTGAGCCAGCCACAGGGTGCAGATGCAGGTGCTGTGAGGATACCCCTCTGCTGGGAATGAGGAGTGATTGCTGCACTTTCTCACCCAGCAGGTTTGATTGTGCCCTGTGTTTCCTTGCAGGCACATCCAAATTAATCCTTGGCCTCAGCAGCCATTCAAAACATTTCACTCCAAATGCGTCACGAGTACCTTCCTTTTTCATGTTCAAGACTGAGGACTTTTTCCTCTTCCCCTGCCACAGCAAAGTTAGACCAGCAAGTTTGTCAGTAGTTTGCCAGCATCTTCCCAGCACATCTTGCCAGCCATAAATGCCCTCAGCCACGGGGTCTGAGACTCAGGCTCTGATCCCAGCTCCTCCGTGGCCCTGCTAAGTGACCTTCTTCAAGCTGTGCACCCTTCCTGTGCCTCGGACACTTCCACACCATAGTGGTAATGATTTCTGACTCCTTGTAAGTGTGTTTTCTTTGCTACAGTGGAGTCAATTACCCCGGATTTTTCCACTGCGTGAATTACCAGCTGCCAGCACCCATGGGCACAGCAGGGTGAGCCTGAGCACTTGTGTGGGCATAATGCAGGTTTCCTCATTTCTCATGTTTTGAAGTCCTTCCCTTGGGGTTAGGGGTTTGGGTTTTTTTTTAGTCTCTTAGGTGTGGAATTCCTATTAAAAGTCAACTGCCCTGCGCAACTCGATCAAAAAAAAAATCCCGTTTAATGTGAGATTAGTTTAGGCTTTTGTACTTGGTTTCCTTGGGACTCTAATGGCAGTCTGAAAAAGCAAATCACCCCTGAGAACGTCTGGGTTTCACATAAATGTAATCCAATTACCCCAGTCTAGGCCATGCAGAACTATTTGGTCTGAGGTATACATCAATCTAGGAGAAGTACAATATACTGAGCTGAAAAGAAGGCAGATTGGGCATATTTCTTAATAGCATAACACAATGCAATTGCCAAAGGAAAGGCAGATGCTTCTGTCCCGCATTACGCAGAGCCTGGACTGAGTAATTTGGGGGGGAGGAGGGAGAGAGTGAAGTCCTTGCAGGAAGGGATTTTAGAGGTATTTTCCCTGGAGGCCAGTTTTGTAAAGGCATACCATCTGGTGCATTCAAAATGCAAAAAGATTTGTTCTTCAGAAGTCTGAGCCAGGGATAAAAGTCCATCCCTGCCAAGGATGGCTTAGCAGTATCCAGAGAGAGGGATGAGTTTTATCACAAACAACGAGATTCTCCTTTTCCTCTGCCCTTAACCTCTAATTCAAACATCAAATAGACTGATCTGACTGTAGCTGCTGGTTTCTGTACTGAAAGTTTCTGATGTCCTTGCTTACTGTGAACTGAGCAATGAACTGTTTCATTACTATTTCTGCTTTGCTTCCAGGCACCTTCATTTTACACAGAGGTCAGAAAGGGGTTAAACACCAACGCTGAGCTGGGACTCAGAGTGGCTGCTCCTCCCTCACATGCCTTCAGCAGCAGCCAGTCTGGGTACTCGTGGCTGCTCCCAGCATCATCCTCAGTGCTGGCACCTCTCTGGCCTGAGCTGCAGTGACTGAGGCTCCTTGCAGAATTGAGCACTTTCTGCCCCATGCCTCCCAGGGTGGATTTCAAATTTCCTGTTAGAGCAATGGATGGATGTTTAGCTTGTCCTGGAGACAGTGCTGGAGCTGTTGATGGAAGCCCCTCAGTGCTGTCACAACCACAGCTCTCTGCAGAGGCTGGGGACCTGCAGGAAGCACCCACTGGCTCATCCTTTCTCCAAGCAGGAGAATTCAGGGCTTACAGTCCCCTTGGTGCTCCCATTGGGCAGGCTCAGGATGGGCACAAACTGACCAACAGAATGTGCTCAACAAGTAGAAGTTAGGATTTTCCAACAAAAGATGGTGTAATCACTGAATAAGAAGACATTAGTCATTCATGCCTGAATACTGGGAATGTGATCACAGTCCACGGCTCCTGGGATACCTCATGGCTGTGGGCTGAGTTTCCCTCTGGAAGCTGGGAGCCATTAGACAGCAGTCTTCAATACTGAGAAAATATGCTAATCTCTAGCTACTAGTGCCATGTGTAATCACTGCTACTGGTGCAGTGCTTTGCCTGCATAAAAGCAGCAAAACAAGCACTGTGGGCTGCATGTGCTGCAGCTCAGCAGAGCGGAGAGCTCCTGTGGCTCCCAGGTCCCAGGTATGCTGTGTGCACAGGGTTGTGGTACCCACAGACTACTCACCCATAGCTGGTGTTCTGGCAGCCCTGCTCCTTGCTATTCATGTCTGCAGAGCTTTGATCTTGTCTTTATTTTGTTAACTTTAACATGCAGCCAATCGATGCTCTCGTGAGATCCAAGCGCTGTCAGACCTCTTTCAGATGTGGCTTTTTGTTCTAATCAGGTGTAAAAGAAAAACTAACTTTAATCAATTACTTTATTTAAAAACACGGCTTATATTGGCTTTTCTCATAGTAGGAGAATAATGCTGTCTGCCAAGTAGAAGGAGCCTGTACCACCTTATCTTCCACAGGTACTTCTGCAAGCAAGAAACTCATAGAAAATAACTTCTAGCCTATTCCTTTTAATTTCTCTTGCTCTTCCCCCAGATTTGTGAATGGACTTTCCTGTATCTGAAGCTTAATAGCTTTAACCTCATTCCAGCCTTCCTTCAATTTGGGCACCTAATGTGTAATGTCATGGACCTCAGAAAGCAATAACTCACTGGAAAGTTATTGGGCATCTTCCTGATGCCCTGTAGTTAATGGGTGCTTCAGCCTTGAAGAAGCAGGCAGAGTCCTCGTGGTGATGCTTTGCTTCATGTTGCCTTTATTTGTTCCTTATTGATCTCTGAAATGCATTTGCTGCACTATTATTGAGTCCTAACAGCTCCCACATGAAATGTGCTTTTGTCACTAATTTTGTGATGTTTTTGTGGTTAAGAGCTTACCTGGGTGTAATTACACTTTTTAACACTGGCCACAGCTTCTGCCTTGCCTGTCTACTTCCTCTCAACAGAAGAAGAGCAAAATATGTTTTGTTGCTATGATAACTTATGTGATCAGGAAAATTAATGCAAAATAAATATATTACAGAGAGGTAGCAATAACAGAGCCCTTGCATTGTCCTTTGCATGGCCATGGTAGGGCTGGCTGTTATGAATAAATCAAATAATTTAACTGGGGCTTTCTCCTGAGCCCCTTGAGTTCCTGAGTTCTCCTGAGTCTCACTGAGTCTTCCTTTCCTACATTCTCTGTTCTTTCTCTTGCTTGGAGGATCTTTGTGGGCTTGATAGACCCTGAGAGCTGAGGAAAGCTTATTCAAATATAACTTGCATTGTTGGGTTAAAGAGTGCTCTTTGCTTTCTCTATGTCTCTGTTCCCCTTCACACTTGCCTCCACTGATAGAGCACAGTGTCAGCGAGGCCAAAGGAGTGCACTCACTATCACACTTGGAAAAATGTATTAAAGTCTTCTGAAAACCTATTAAAGGTGGGGTTAGAAGCAGTGTTATTCTTCACCTGCCTATTCCTTTTAAGCTGTTTTCTAACCATCCGTGTTGTAAATATTTCTGACCCAGAGGAGCATTTCAGGTGGAAGCCTGAGAGCAAAACAAAAAATGTGGCTAATTTAAAAGTCTTCCAGGGAAAAATGTGTTGACCATTACAGCAAAATGCCAAAGCATCATTAAGTGCTGTAAATGTCCTATTAATAAAACACAGTTATTTAGAGTGGTCGGCCTTCATTTGCCTTGCTGTGGGAAGGACATGTGATTTAAAACTTTCTTTTCCCTCTGTCACCTTGAGTAAGGAGGACCTGGCGGATTAATGGTGAGATGGTGAAGGGGAGAAGAGGAGAGAGAGGCTGTTGCTAGAATAAATTACCCTGAACGTCCCACTTTAGCAGTCAGCACTGCTGCTCTTCACCTTCCTTTTGTGGCACCCTTTCCTCCTTAGCACTAAGAAACCCTCCAGAGGTTCATGGAGGGCTCAGCACAAGAGTAAGCTGCATTTTACTCCTTTTTTCCCTCCTTTTTGAATCATTTCAGCTGTGAGGGCCAAATTTCCTTTTTGTCTCAGAGGTGTAACACTTCCAGAAGCTGCTGAACTGTTGTTGGCAATGAGCAGGAAAGGTGTATGATGCTGCTGTGAGTAAATGCCAAGGCTGTAATGATAAAGCTTCCTTCCTGTCTCATTGCTCCCTGGAAATGCTTGAGACAGGCAGGACAATTCAAGTGCCTGTAGTTGAGGGCATTAAGGTTTTACTTGGTTCTGCTTAAATCAGTGGTCTCAAGCATATAGTCTCCTGCAATTATATATTGCTCCATGCTTGATTTTATGGTTCTGCTACCATAAACTTCTGCTGGAGCTTTCTCAGGCATAAGAAAATCTGAAATGTACAGATCATTAGAGGAAGTATTGAACCATTTGCTTGTAGAATAGACATAGATTAACTGGGAACGGATCAGTGCACTTTTATCACACAGCATCAATAGTAAGACTGAATCCCTGGGATAAAGGAAAAAATAATTGTTTGTAGTTGCAAGGAGATGAGGGGCAGCTTGAGAGAGCACGGTGTGAGAGGTACAGCAGCCTGCATCCTCTGGAGAGAAGTGAACATTTGAAAGCCTTCAGAAGTGAAAAAGCTCATGGAGATGGTGCATAGGGAAAAGAGACTGGCACTGAGCTGCTCTGTCCCCCCTCACCTGCCCGGTGCTCTCTGTCACCAAGTCTCTGTGCCCTGGTTTGGTGCAGGAAGGAGTTTCCCTCCCCTCCTTCCTCCATGCTGCAATGGCAGCAGGGATCAATTCAGAGGGAGAGTCCTCCAGCCCGTGTTTATTGAGCGGGTCAGACCAGGAGATTGTAGTGGTTCATTCTGCCTTTCTAATCTAATAACCTGCTTTTATCCAGTTACCCTCTGGACTTTATTTTGAGCTACTATTCGATCAGAGCACAAACAAATGATAGGAACCCTCAATGACAGCATGCCAGAGGAAATGCTACAAAACCAGAATTAATTGGAAATATATATTCCAAGAGTGAGATATGGACCTTTTTTCTAATAGACTTAGACTTGGATATTATTACTGAAATACTGGCAAATTCACACATCAATGTAAATTGTCTTGCTGCATCTGTCAACAGGCACCTAAAGCAGTAATAAAGGCAGAATGGCTCCTCATAAATATCCAATATCCTAATTATCAGAGCTTGACTTAACCAATGGCAGGGTAATAAAAAATGAGATTTTTTGATCTTTTGCCATGACAAATGCATACTTTATTCTTTGAAGACTGACTGCAGTGTCACAACTTCTGTGGCAAATAGAGCATGAAGCATATTGTCAAAAATATGGTTAGGGAATATGAAGCCACTAAATATTTTATCTTCCTGGCAATGTACTAGGAGAAAAGTATAAGCCTTAAATCTATCAGGTTCCTCCTCCCACCTCCCAAACTGTTTTAATAATATAGAAATTCGAGTTCCTGGAGAAAAGCAATACATCCATTTTCCAGTGCGCTTTGATATACTGAGTACCGTGAATTTCGCAGTGTTTGCATTGGGGTTTAAAATGTCATCAGTGTATATCTCAGAGAATTGTTTAGCAGTCGCACATTATGAACATCCATTCTTTCTCTCTTCACTGATCAGTCACGATGTGCTGGCTGGATGCAAACCCCTTCTTTCTGGGTGTCCTGGGGTGGTGAGAGATGGGGGGCCAGGAGGGGTCCCAAGGAGGGACAAGCTGCTGTCAGAAGGTGACATCCCTCAGGGCAGGGTGGGGGACTGAGTAACAGCATCACACTCTGAAGGGAGATGGATGGAGGGACTCCAGGAGCACTGGGATCCATCCCATTTTTTTTTCCTCATGTGGCCATTGCTGTGGTTGGGAACCCACAACTTGCTCAGTAAATTGGTGAAAATCAGTACTAAAACACTGAATCTATACCAAGCACCTGGATGTATGTTGTAGTTCACATTTAAATTTATTTAATTTATTGAAACAAAGCACCTTTTTACAGTGTAATCAGGGTATCATCCTACATGGCAAGGATGCCCTGGGCCCTTAGGACTGAGTGGTGACATTCACCTGACCCTTGTAAAAAGTGATGATGAGAAAGTCTCTGGGTCATAAAATAGTTTTCTGCTGTTTGTTACTATGGCAGTGGGAAAGGGCACATGTGTGCAGAGTTGTGTCCCGTGAGGGCTCCACTTACACAGCTAAAATCCCAAACTTTCTGCTCTCCAAGGGAATGGGTTTTCCATTATGCCAGTGATGTGGGGACAAATTATTTCAGGGTGCTAAGCCAAGTCCTGCTTTTCAAGTAGAAATCTTTAGACATAAACGCTGCCTTTTCTCTCCTTGGTTTCCTTGGAACAGCCAAAAGGAAGTTTCCCAGCCTCCTTCCCCATACCCCACCTGAGGCTGCAGTCACAGCCTGTGTCACTGTGATGGGGAGGAGGGCTGGCCTTCCTCCTGAGGGGATCATACAGGGCTCACATCCCCCTCTCAGTCTCAGTGCAAAGTGTTTCACCCAAAACGTCAAAATCCTGTGCATCCAGTTATTTCTTGAGGAGGTTTGGAAGCAGGAGTACACCATATACAGATCTTACTGGTTAACTCTGATCTTCCTGTGGAGAAATTTAAGTGCTTTGTACGATGGTGGTGGCATAAAAATGCTGCATTCACTACTCTCCACATGGTTTGAAATAAAAAGGACTTCATAGTAATGTTTTAACAACAGTGCCTTGTGGGAGGCTTCGTAACAGGGAGCGTTGCTTTTTTGATGACAAAAGCTTATAGATGAATGTGCACGAAGTAGGAGAACCCAATTTTTCACAACTTAGGGAAAAAAGCCTCCTTGTCCTAACACATCACTCATGCTCCAAGTGCGTTCACCTCCCCCTTTTAAAGCACGAGAATGCACGACAGGCAGGACAGCACTGAGAGTACATCCTTTAGAAAGGATAGTCTATCATCTTGTCTCTGGCTTTATACTCCCTCTTGAACAAATCTGCCAACATGACACTGGATACTGATGAGCAATTTGTATGGTTATAAAAATATTGGCAGTGCTCCATTGTTTTGCTATTTAATTCTTAATTTACATTTTTAATGTGCTGTGTCCTCATTCATATTATAGGTTTTACTCTTCTGTGTACATCTATAATAGAACAAATTCTTTTTCTAAAAATTAATTATGAATACTAAAGAGCTGTTACAATTGCACTGTGTTTGAGTTAAGGACTGTTCCTGTCTTTTAAGACATGCTTCCTTAGGAATGGAGAACTTTTTCAAGGGACAGGGGAAAATGGAGTGGGTACAGAATAGGTGTATTTTCAAGTGCTCTGACTGAGCTACAGATTGTGCCCAGACTGGCAAAAAAGTGTAACAAATGATGAGGACTGAAGGCCCAACCTCTGAACGGCCTGTCTCAATGTATTTATTAGTTTTCCCCTCCCTCCCTCCTCCTCATCCCCAGTTTTTGATGAGGAGGATGATGTGGATTTTTCCCAGCCCAAGGAAATAAAGGGCTTAGCAACAGTACCTTCACTCTCTATGTCCAAGCAATGTTTTTAAATTGCTGTGTCCAGTAAAACTTTTTTACTGGACTATGATTTGTGCTAGAACTGCACTGCTGGTAAATGGTTTGGTTTCCTCCTCCAGAGCAACTTGCCCACAGAAAGCATCCTAATATGTGTGTATTTCTGTGCTGTGTTCCCACAACACGTGAGCTGTTGGGGAGGCAGAGAAATATCAAATCTGCTGGCTGGAGCTGGGGCTGAGCAGCAGGAGCTGGGACCACCCTGTCCTGCCTCTCCTGCACTGGGGAGCTGGGCTGCAGAGGCAGCACCTCCTGCCTGGAAAAGCAGAGGTGCCAGCTGCACAGAGAGAACTGTCTGCAGGCATTCCTTTCCATTGCACAGACTGCCATTCCCGGTGATTAATGGCTTATGGAACAGCAATACAGCGAAATCATTGACAGTGGGTTTAAAGTATAGTTTAAGGACTCTGAACCCAGAGAAATAACAGCAATCAAGTTTATGTGGCACCGGCTGATAAACCTGCTGCTGTGAGAAGCCAGTGCAAAACACAGAAAATGAGTGTATATGCACAGAACACCTCCGTGCTCCTAACCAGTGCTGTGATTCCTGTGCCCTCAAAAAGCAGTGGGAAGGCTTCTTATTTCCAATGCTTTGCTCCAGCAGAAAGCTTTGCAGTTGCCATTAAACCTGGCCACTTTTGGGCCCCTTTCAGGAGTGCACACCTTCCCCCTGTGGGGGCTGTGTGTGTGCCTGTGTGAGCACAGGCAGCAGCCCCAGAGGGTGCAGCAGAAGCAATTTTTGCTGTGTCATCACAGAGGGACTTGCAGGAACACTTGGAGAAATTCACCGAGAGCAGGGTCTAGAGAGGAAAAATGTTTTTACATACATGTGCAGAGCCAGACGTTTTTATCAGGACTCCTAAAATTGGGGTTGAGATAAAAGGGCTACAGGGAATGGCAACCAAATTATTCAATGGAATTAAAACTGCATCCTGGACAACTTTTCTTGGATCACTGGAGATCAGTCATATATATCTTGGACCCTCTATGCTCATTGTATGGATTTATATTCTTAACTAATTGTTTAATGCTTTTTTTTCTTTTACAATGGGTAGTCATAATACTGCTAAAAATAAAATGTGTATGGTTTATGTCCAGATTTGGACTTTAATCTATCAGATTTGGAAGGCATTGGTGGGGAAAGATTTGGGGCATCCCCTAACTCATAAGTAAGAGGGATTTGCCATCTTGATGGCACTTTATTTTTATGGTTTTGTTCTAAACATCTGCTTATGAAAAGAAAAGCCCATTATCCAAGAGAAATTACCCAAGCCCCAATGGAAGTCTGTTCTCTCCTACGTGATCTCATACAGTCATACTTTTTTTTTTCAGAAACATTAATAGATTGTTTTGGAGTTTTTGAAAAGTGCCTCTTTCCATGGCTTTCCTCTTGAAAGCTGTGTGAGCGCGCAGTGGGAATCGAGAGTGGGAGAAGGGCTCTCTGCAGTCCTGCTGCTTTAGGGCATTCCCAGCACTTTTCGGCTGGGACGGGGGGCACTTCCACCCCGCAACGTGCCGCGGGTCTCCCTCCTTCAGGGCGTGAGAGTTCGCCCAAGGCGGGGTGGGTAAGGAAGCAGGGAAAGCAGGGAAGGCACAGCCTCTCCATAGGGAGAGATCCCGGGACAGGCAATCGCCGGCAGCGCTCGCAGGGACTCGGTGCTCCTCCCCCGGCAGCCTGGAAAGCATCCAGGGCTGAAGGGAGATGCAGCGGGAAGGGTTTACACCTGCTGCTCGTGCTTCCTCCGAGAAAATAGATTGGAAATGCCACCCTCGGCTCCCTGGACAAACATACTTTAGCTTCCTCAGGGCTGCATAGGGTGTAATAAACTGTTACTGCAGGGAGTCTACCCAGTGCTTTAGTTTTAATTCAAAAGATGCTTTAATCTTCCTGTTGCTTTGTGTAAGTTGTAAATTACACAAGCCTGAAGAAAATTATATGTAAAGTAGGATTGTGATTCTCATTTTTATTTTGAAGCTGGCTCTGCATGGTAAGAACCGATTCTCGCGGTCACTTAATTTTTCATTTACTCTCTGATTTGCATTTCATGTATTAAATTCCTTCAAATCTGGGCAGATTATTGCAATGTAGATATTCCAAATTTATATATAAGCAAACTAGCTAAACAGATGCTGTAGACATGAACTATAAATGACCATAACCATTGGGCTGACATGCCACAGGCTGCTCCTGTGCATGTGCTGTGCACAGCAAGAGCTTCTGGGGTACTCAGTGCTACAGACAGACCACAGCAAGTGGCATCCCCACATCCCTCGGGGAGTTAGAGAGGGTTCAGGGAAGGTTAGGAGGCAGAATTTGAAGCAGCACTGCAGACTTTAATGGGAAAGTTATACCGGGAGTGAAGGGGGCACAGCAACACAGGGAGCATCTCAGAAACTTGAAATTGGCTGTAACACCTGTTGGTGGTGGCAGTGTTGGGACAGGGCAGTGGCTTGATAATGTTTAAGCTTTATTTGAGTTCTTACTGAGCTCTGCATTCCTCTGCATCCTCAGCGTTTACTGCTTTGGAGATTGCAGTGGCTCTGGTGGGGGAAGGAGGATGCAGTGGGTGAGCTGAGGAGCAGAGGGCTTTCCTGGTGGGTGTGGGAACAGAACACCAAAAATAGTGGAAGGAAACTGAAAATTCGTGAGAGGACACTGTCCCTGGTGCTCCAAGATCCCTGCAGGCAGCGGTGTGTGGTTAGAGTGCTGCACTGGCCAGCAGACACATCCCTCTGGAAAGCCCAGCCTCTCCTTGCTGTTGCTTTCCATCTAGCATTGAGTTACGGTGCTAATTGGATCTTTTGTTTAAAATGACAGTGCAGAACCCCACCTCCGGCTACTGTGCAGTGCCGTTCACTTGCCAGCTCTGTGGGACTGCAGGCTGGGTTTTGTGGTGCTGCAGGGGGAGGGAGGTGGAAAGGGGAGGGAAAAGGAGGGAAGGGCTCAGCGAGGACACAGGGGTAACTCTCAGCGGCAGAAGTGGGGGGTGAGGGATGGCCTGGGGGAGATTCGGGGAGATTCAGCACCTACGTGCTGTGCCCACAGCTGCCTGAGCGCTGTGCCCTGCCCAGGATCCTCATCACTTCTGCCTTACACGGAATGCTTCCCCTGCTCCTCTCTCCTTCCCCATCCTGTACCCTAACACCCTCTCCCGTGCCCCAAGGCTTACCGTGCTGCCTGGAAAGCACAGAAAAGAAGACCAGGTTTAAGTGATGGAAGAAGTGTGGCTGCAAATCCTGGGTCAGAGGGTCCCAAACAGCATGTGCAAACTCTGACAGGGACTGCTCCTGTGCTGGGGATGGACCAGGATGGGTCTGCCTCAGGGGGCAGAGGGAGAGACGACTTTTACACCTGTGTAAAAGGAATATGTAGTGGTGTGAATGGCAGGGAGGAAAGGAGGAGATGTAAGGAGGCTCGGTAGGACAGCTGAGCAAGTGGGGGAGATGAAAAGGAAATAACTAATTGCAAGAAGAGGAGAAAATTTAGCGTCGCACAATGGGCACTAGCTCAAGTAATCTGAAGACCTTCAAATACTTTGTCAGATTTTAATCTTACGATAATATAAATAGTGCATTATTTCACTGCTAATGTTGAGTGCACATTGAATGTTTCCTGATTGCTACAGATTTCTTTTTTCATCCTCCCCCACAGGTTGAAGGCTTTGTATTTAGTCTTTCCCTTCTTTCTTCTCCTTTTCTTTCTTCCTCGCCCCTCCTTCTTCTCTCTCTCTCAATCTCTCTCTCTAATTTAAGCTAAATTGGTTCAGCTGTTTTTGATTTATGCAAGCATGGGGAAAATATGTTTTTCCCATAACTTCAGAATAAAATATGTGCACACTCATAAGTCTAAGCTGGCTGGAACTAGCAATGTCAAATTAGCTTGTTTATAGCCCTCACTGGGGAGTTCCAAGTTTTTGGAGAAAATTGGTTCCATGTTTTTGAGTTCTGAATGCTCTGGAAGTCAGCGTTTTCTTGTACACACATTAGATGGGGTTTGTTTGATTTTTTTTTTTTCTCCTTCCCTTAACGCTTTTAACCTGAATCAGCTTTGAGCCTTTAAGCATGCATTGCTAGGAGACTCTTACATTCTGTTGGAGTGCTAAAGCACTTTGGTCACACATGGGTGCAGAGCACACTTTTCTTCCTTCTAAACAAACGTGTACGAGAACCAAAATGCAGCGAGGAATCTTGAATAATGCAAGCCTAGTGTTTCTAATGCAGTGTTAACCATGGGAAATGGTGAGTTTTCAGAACGATTGGACTTGTTTCAAAGACTTCCACCACAGTGTTTACAGCAGCTGCTAAATGTTGTTATGCTCTGCAGCACACGGTATCCAACAGGTGCACAGTAACCTGTGAGTGCTTTAAATGCAGCGATGCATGCCACCCTGCTGTGCCTGCCTGCTCTCGGGGAAGCCCTGTGGGTGCCAGCCTCGTGCCTGTCCCTGGGGCTGAATTTGTCACTGCAGCACCAGCCGTGACAGCCTGGCCACAGCTCAGGCCCTGCTGCTTTGCTTCAGGACTTGGACTCGCTGTTGGTACAGATCCTGCTTTAGACAAGAATTGGCAGGTGTTGACTCTGGGAGGGCTAAAAATAACAAGAGAATTAACCTAGCCATAAATTCCCCATGTGGCTTTTTAGCAGCTCCTGGCCTACTTGCTTCAAAAGTGCTTTGCTGGGTGAGGACCCCGTTCCTCCCATGGCTGTGCCCTGTCTCTCCCAGCCAGTACTGTCTCTTCCAGAGGGATGCTCAGGCTTCAGGACCACAACCTTCCAAATGTTAGCATCTCCTTATTTATGTCTGCACACATTATTTCCTCCCTCCCTCCTCTGTTTCAGCTAATCCCTGTCTGTTTTCCAGGGCAAGCAGGTGGTGGTACAAAATTTGACAGGGACCCCTATTGGCAAAAAACAATTTAGAGCTGTTTTCACTGGAGAGGCAGCAAGCAAAGGAGTTGAAGGCTCTCTCTTCCTCACCTCACTACTCTGTGCCAGCCATTAAGTGGGAACCCCTATGCCTGGCCCTGCCCCCTTTCCTCCCCACAGGCACCCAGGACAGGTGAGCAAAGAGGGGAGGATCACTGCTGGCAGAGGAAAGGAGATGCCAGGCTTGTGGCAGCTGGTGAAAAAAAACCCTGTAAGAGCAAGGACAAATCCCAGGGAGGATGGGGTTCAGGATTTGAGTGCACAGAGGGCATGCAATGGATGTTGGACAGCACAGCATGTCCCCGTCCATGCACACTTCAGTGCCTGCTCCTGATCCCTGGGGAAACACCTTTATGCTGCAGTGTTTAACTCAAGTGACTGCATTTGCATGTCCAGGAAAGTGATCCAATTTTGTGCTGTATTAATGTGCTGCATCTCTAATGTAAAATCTGAGAGTTGAACTGTGGCTTGGAGAGAAGTCTCTTGAAGTCATGTTGGGAGTATTTGGTGCTTGCACATCACAGCAGTTTTTGGTAGCACATTAACATCACCTTCTGTGCAAAGTGACAAAGGGCAGGTTTAGATCAGATATGAAGGAGAAATTCTTACACTAGGAAGAGGGTGAGGCCCTGGCACAGGTTGCCCAGAGAAGATGGGTGCCCCATCCCAGGTTGGATGGGACTTGGAGCAACCTGGTCTAGAGAAAGGTGCCCGTGGCAGGAGACTTGGAACAAGATGATCTTTAAGGTCCTTTCCAACCCAAACCATCCTGTGATTCTATGAAATGCATCCAAAATCACTCTCTATCATCGTTAACATTTATCATTGCTAATGAAATTACTTACTTAATCATTTTAACCTTGATGCTACCCTGGATAAAAGACCTACAATGTATCTGAATGGAATAACTACACATTTGATACAGTTGAAAAGATAGCACTAATTTATTTTAGTCTGATTTATGATTAGTACTGCACTGCATGACGCACTCTGCGCTGCTCTGTACATCATTTAGGGCCCATAGGATAAATAATTGCTGTGCTCACCATCCCAGAAGCTGTGTGTCGGGCGGGCACTGTGTGTGGTGTCGTGATTTCAGTTTCCAAAAAATATGGGTGTGCTCCCACCACGGGGAGATGCTGAGCCACAAAAGTCTGAGAGGGTTCCAGCAGGGTGGGGAGAAGAGACCAAGGGGCTTCTGCAGTGCCAGGTATCAGCTTCATCAGAACAACAGAAGAGTCTCAATCAGGATTTTACAGTTATTTTCTTTTAAGAGAAGTCACCTCCAGAATCTTTCCCCTTTGGCCACCAGAATGAGTGTCCAGAGCCCAGATTTCCCCCATAAAGGTGGAAAGCTGCCTTTGTAATTGTGCTGGGCAGTGGTAATGGTGAAATGGGATATGCTGCATTATTTTTGGTTCTTAATTTCAATTTAGGATGGCTTTTTCAGCCATACTTTAATCACGCAGTGCATCTCCAATCTACAGAGAGGACTGGATCATTAGGATAATTAGCAGCCATTAAGAGTATAGGATAATATCACTATAAAGCTGTGCAGATGTTCTGTATTCTTCAGGTCTCTGTCAAAGGAGGAAATTTAACATATGTCAAGTCCTGGCAGTGATGTCTACTTTATTCCTGTAGCATACAGGAAGCTTGGAGGGATTCATCAAGCTAGACCCAGAATATTTTTTCCTTCCTTGTTTTCGAATAAAAAACCTGTTTTTTTCTAAAAAGTCAGTGATTTTTCTCTCACTCCATTACTCCTTCCCAGAGTACTTGGACTCAGAGGTATAAACCCATGATCTCATGCCAGTTGTTACTTCTCACTGAATTCCAACTTGTCTTTTTGACTCATACATTTATTCAGCCTGTGGCCATCAATTCTGCATTACACAAGCCTGTCTAACCTGTCATATTTTACTCCAGTAAACAGAAAGGATGGCTCTGTGCAGCTGTTCCCATGTGTGATGGCTGTGACACTGGGACTGACCTTGCACACCCACACCTCCAGCCTGGGACAACTGTCCCCACCACGTGGTCACATTTTGAATGAATGTTGGACCTGGGTGACCCCTGATAGTTCTGGATAAATCTAGGTGCTGGTGATTTTAATCAACACCTTCAATGCATTTTTTGTTGTTATTTTTTTTAAGGGAAGCATGGCTGCTACATTTGAAAACCAAACTCTCACAGTACATTCTACATAATTTTAGAATGGACTGTGTAGATTTTGCTTCTTTCTCTCAAAGGTGTATTTTAAGGTTGTTGTCATTTTAGACAGCATCTCTGAAACAGATTTCCAGATGATTTGAATGGATACCAAAAGATATTTTAAGTCTTAATATTAGATTTAGCTCACTCTCTCTGGCTTGAAAGATGCTTTCAAAATGCAAAGCTCTGGTCCTATATCAGTATGATTGGCACAAAGGTTTAATAATCTCTTTTGTCTTTATGGCAGTTCCATTTGTAGCAATTTAAGCATCAGTCTCCAGTGAGCCTGAGTAAAAAACTTTATTTAATATGAGCCAGCTAAATATAATTTCCCATTTCTTTGATCTCCTCTATTTTAATTTGCTTCTTATCAGGTACCTGTAGGGCTAATAGATACAGTTGATGGTATGCTGCTTACGGACAGATCTCATTTAAGCTACATGGATTATTGTTGGTGAGATATTGCAATATTCCTCTCATTATGGCTGTGGTAGTATAGGTTAGAGATGTTGTTGCTAACAAACACCCTGCAGCTGTTGTGGGTAAAGGTTTTGCTTCTGAATCTCCTTCCAGAAACTTCTGTAAAATATAAGGAAAGGATTTGATGAAAAACATCTGGAGCAAGTGCTTGTTGATTAACACCAAGGGTACCTCAGTCAGCTCCATGTGGCTGTGGGTGGATGCTGGGTACCCACAGGCAGCCCAGGCTGTCACAGTGATGAAGAAGGTGTGAACATTTGCCTTTTGCCTCTGAGAGGCAGCTGGGGTTGCTGGGTCAGGATCAGGGCTCCCAGGCTGCTGTGCCCTCTGCCTGGCCCAAGGTGCTGCTGTGCCACTCAGCAGGGCAGACCTGCCCCAGGGTTTTCCCTGGGGATATTCCTGGTGTGCAGCCTCAGCTGTGAACTGCAGACAGAGCATCCCTTCTTGAGCCACAGAAGTGAGGTAAGAAGTTAGTGTGGCCTTCAGTGTCCCAGCTGCCTGCACTCAGCTGCCTGTCTCCTCAGCCAGGGTCAAATTCCATCCTGAAATGCCTTTCCTGGAGACATCTGGAGAAGAGGGCAACACTGAAGCACCCAGCTTTTATTTTCTTTTGGTGTATCACTTGTTACTAAGAGCAGCAAGGGACAAATAGTTCTTCAAAATCCTGGGAGGAAAGCACCTCAGGAGCAAGTGTGAAGAGCAAGATGGAAGAGCCAGGCTCCATCGATGCTTTGTGCTATTGCCAGCACCCACTGGAGATTTAACCTGCTGCTTGCATTCCCCTTTGAAGATGAGTATTGAGAGCTGCTGAGGGTAGCTCGGTGCCTGTGTCCTCCTCACCCATGCAAACCACCTGGGCATGCATTTGTAGAAGAAAAAGCAGCCGTTCTTTTGCACTGCAGATTTTGGTGCTTTTGTTCTGTAGTCTGATAAGGACCTCGGTGCTTGTGAAGCAGAGATCAGGTGTGCACATGCACAGGTACATTATACTAATTAGAGCCAATTTGGAAACCAAACTCTTCTGCACTATTTAAAACACAATAAACAGCTTTGCTCCCTAAGTGTTAATCATCTCCTGCTGTTCCGTCTCTGAAGCTAAACCCCTCTATTCACTTCAAAACACTCTCAGTAACCAAGTGTGACATTGCAAAAAGGATTTTGAGGACTTCAGTCTGGGAAATAGCAGATGCATTTAGGAGAATGAAATCACCAAGGTCTTTGGAACTACAAAGAAAATCCAGGCAAGAGAAGGCAAAGAAATGAAAAAAACTCATCCCTAGTCAGTGCAAGTGGACGTGCAGTAAAATTAGCAGGAGGGGAGGGAGTCTGTGAGTGCTCCAGAGAGCCTCAGCCACGTGCCTGTGCACTTGGGGAGGGAATTGCTCCTGCTTTTCCTCCAAGTCCCGAGGTGAGAGTGGGCACATCACACCCTGGGTCAGTCATGGGAAAGCTGTGCACTCCCAAGATGTGTTGTCACTGGGAGGCAATGACCTGTCTGCTGTACAGGTGTACCCACAGGGAGCAGCTGGGGATGTGGGGTGCTGCTGGGGGCCCTGGACCCTCCGTGGGGTGAGGCTTGCAGGTGGTCTCCAGAGGCAGAGGGAATCATCCAGCCTCTCCCAGCCTGGCTCCAGCTCTCTCAGCTGCTCTGGAGATCAGATTGTGCCACGCCATCAGCACTCTGAGATGGAGTGTGTTATTAAGCTGAACCTAGACATAAAGAAAGGGTTGAGGAATTGCTACAATCGCTGACCCATGCATTTATTATAATTGAGTCCATTAGCCTTAATTTTATAATTTCTAAATTAGCTTTTCAGATTTACAAATGGCCTTAATTGCTTCATGGAGGGAGTTGGGCTTTAACAAAGCTAAGTGCCTGAAAACTGTATCAGTTACATCAGAATCAGTGGGTTTGTTGGTAACATAATGCCACCAATTTAGAACAAGCAAATTGTTTAGAAAATGCATTGTTGAAGCATCAAAGTTACTTAAAGTCATTCTAGCTAGGAAGAAAAAACCCCAAACCTCAACTGGAAGTCTTCCCAGGCTGATTCTTCCCTATGCATGCTAAGCACTGATTTTAAGCAGTATTTCACTTCTTACAAAAGGTGTTAGCATGCAAATATCAAACATGATATCATCTCTCTTAACTAAGAGTAGCTCCTCTATATCAAAGTTCTCATCCAGAATTTGGGTTCATTCTCTAGAATTTTCATGTTAGTCTGTGAAGACAGTTTGATATTGATATTACAATCTTCAATGTAGCATTCTTTTGGGCCTGATGGAAAGAAGTTCCCGTTTCTATTCCCACATCCTGGTGGGTGAGGGACATCTAGACAGGAGATGTTTAATCTAGAGACACATATTAGAGATTTTGCAAAACATGTTCTCAGGGGACAGTGCTGGAAAGTACCAAATCCCTAATCTTTATTTATTGTACAAATCTAGAAGAAGGTTCCTCCAGTCCATTAGGAGCTGTGGAGTGGTTTCAGAGGGTGATGAGCTCTTCCTAGTGGAGACAGCTCTAAGGAAGTAGACAATGAAACTTCAGTTGCCATTCAGCTTGTATTGTTGTTGGTTTTTCATTTTTTTTAATGCATAGAAATGCAAAAAAACCCCATCACTTTTAAAACCTTACTTTGCTTTTGAGTAGACTGCTGAGACTTGAATTCAGTCCAGCTGGCACATTGCCTCAAATGGCTCTTGCTGGTGTCCATCTCCCAATGGGAATCTTTTCTGATTTTTTTCCTCATTATTGAGAAACTCCAGGCTCTGACACTGAAATGCCTTTGATGTTAATAGCTGCAAGGTGAATATTTTAATGTTTTCCCTGAAATTTTGCTGTTTGGCCTCCTTCACAGGTAGCATTTCCTGAAGGCGCTGTGAAGTGTTACCGACTGTGTGCAGGGTCAGCTACTGTGGTCACAAGATTCCTGCTGTCCTGAACTTCTTAAAGCAAATTGTTAAGGCTGCAATTTTACTTCTGAATGCTTTTATTCAAAGTAGGAAAGGATATGAATTAGAAGTTATAGTTGTCTCATCTTTATCTAGAGGAAGTAAATTGAGGGGAGTAGAAAAACCAGGCTTGAAATGTAATTTATTCAAAAGAAAAGAGAATTTTATATATTTGGGGTTATTAATATGCAGAAGTGGTGTCTGTGCTTGACAAGAAAGTGAACATAGAGACTTCAGCAGACAGCTCTGGTACAACATGTGACATTATGGTATGTTTGATTGTCAGTAGTACTCCGTGACAGACATCGAACTGGGACAGGCAAGACCAAATTACACATGTTTTTATGTGAACGTTTCTTTTCAGACCTGGGTGCTTTGATTGAAGCTTAGAAACTGAACTCAGTTCTAAAGTAGGCAGCAGCAAGAGGTGTAGCTAGATTAAATACCTTTTTCCTTCCACCTTCCATTTCAAAATATCTGTGCTTTTCTCCTCTTTTGCACTAGGATGAGGTCTCTCCACATTTCCCCCCCACTCTCACTCCCTCAAAAGAAAACCTCCTCTATGAATAAGTTGATGATAGGGGTATTGTTAAAGATAAACAGCAGAGCCAGGGCTGTGACCTGGTCTGAACTTCCACATTATTGGCTATTTTGAGGTTGAGTCTCTCTGGCTACATCAGAAATTTCCCTTGTGACTGGACAATCTTTTCCTGGAGAAAGTTTCGTTTTAAACAATACATATAGTTCTATAAAAACTTGCATTTAATGCATGCTTTTTCCAAGGTCAGGAGAGGGAAAAACAAACCTCAGATAGAGAATCCTCTGGAGCCCTGGCCCCAGCACCAGGGCTGGGATTTTCAGAGAATGTGGACCTGTTCAATGTGATTTTTATTTAATGTGATTTTTATTATTATACTCTAAACAACTTCTTTTGTTGCTTACTCAGTTAGTTATGAATCTGAAATACCTCTGAGAAAAGGGGGAAAATAAAAAGAAACCCCAAACCCAAACCACCTCAGACAACTAATGTGTGGATAGAAGATAGTATTTCAGAGAGTGGTGATTTTAAAGGTGTCACCCATGAATTGTAGCATTCATGTGCAGGTGAGCTCTGGTGCCCTTCACTTTATGGTGCTGCATTACTAATAACAGGAGTCAGAGGGAGTTGAGGAAATCTTCCTAGGAGTAGCTGGCTCTGCTGTCACTGTACATTTACTGTACAATTACTGTGTAATTTCCACTGTCTAATCTTTCACCTCCACGGCCTCCATGAGAGGCAACAGCCCCCTTAAGTGCAGGACAGCAGCTATTTCCTAGTGTGCAAGGATGTGTCCCAAACCCATTAAATCTTTCAGCTCATTTTTTTCCTGTTTATCTCTTGGCCTGGAGGTTATAGCATAAATTTGTCTGAAGGCCACTGAAGACCTGTTCAGTTACAACTACTGGAAGGAGTCTAAGAGTCCATTTAAACTGTGCATGACCCTTTTGCCTTGGTCACTGACTTCATTTGACTTGAGCATTGCTTTATTTTTGTAAAAGATTGCAATGGTAGAGGCTATGAATATTAAAGGTTTAGAGAAAAGGGAAAGTGGCAGGACAGAAAGGGTTTTGTTGAGGATCTGTAAAGACCAGAAAGGCAGTTCCCTCCTTCCTTTTCCCTCTTGTTTGCTTTTCCCAGCAGAGAAATGAGCAACAAGAGATAAATTAGCTGGACTCCTTGAAGTTTTACAGTACTCCTCCATTGAGTAAAAAGCATGTGCAGAATTACAGGAATCTGAGCTCTGACCTATGGGCACCATCACATGAAGTACAGGAGAGAAATGAATACAGGTGGTAGTCATGACACAGCTGAGAGCAGCCTGTTTGATTTGCAAGCAGTGGCAGTACAGATGGTAATGCTCAGATTGGATGCTTTGATGGGATGATTTGTGCTGCATCCTTTGATGTCTGATAACAATCAACACCCTTTCATATCTAATAATATAGAGGCATCAGCCACAAGCTGTGATTGAATCCTGGTAGGGCTTCAGCCATAGGGCTAAGCCCATCCTCCTCCTCCCTGCAGCTCTCCTGCCCTGCTGAATCTCACCTGCCTGAGGCCTGGTTTGTGTGGAAATTTGTCAGCCAGGGAGAGCTGGGTGTGTGTTTGGTTTCCCCAAACTGTGAGCTGGAAACGCCATAATTAAATGAGGGAATGTTGTATCCTGGCCAGTGCTAGAACCACTGCCCCACCATGCAGAGGAGAAATGCCTCACAAAACATAGTGCCACATTTTTCCAAGCCTCACTGAAGTTCTAGGTTTTTCCAAGTTCTCCTCAGGGAAAACTGGAAAAAACCTGGCACTATGGTTTTTGAGGCACCAGGGTTTAGGTGTTCTTTCAGCATCCACGATGGGGCTCTTACTTTCCCCCCAAATCTTCTAAGGTGAATCCCAAAGAACACCTCAATCCTGGTGCCTCAAAAACCATAGTGCCAGGTTTTTTCCAGTTTTCCCTGAGGAGAACTTGGAAAAACCTAGAACTTGAGTGAGACTTGGAAAAAATGTGGTGCTAAGAACGCAGTTAATTTCAAACTGGGGAGTCAAGGCAAACCCACGGTGCCCCATGTGCTCCCATGCCTGTGAGGTCCTGTGGTGTCACACCACACCAGGGCTGGGCACCTGAGCTTGGAGGGACTCTGCAGCTCCAGCAAAGTAGCTGCTGCCTTTGTGTGGCACCAGCATCAGAGTGTCAGAGGCTTGAGAGGCCTTCACTTTCAGCTCTCCCAGGTCTTTTTGGATAAAAGTCTGCCAACCATAATCTCTGGGAATTAAAATTTCGGACTTTAAATTGAGCACTTGGTTCTCATACTGAGAAAATAGAGGGGTCCAAGACAACTGTTTCTGCCAGAAACCGGTGACTTTTAGAGGGCAGAACTGCAGCTGAGCTGCCTAAAGCCTCAGGGGTTTCCTTCAGGCTTCTGAGCAGCAAGGCAAATGTAATCCAAGATGAATATTCCCAAGAAACCAGAAAAATGGTCACTTTTTGTTGCAGTGGGGTTTTCTCTGGACTATGGTGGTGACTTTGGGGCCATCAAGAAAGGGACCCCCATGGAAATGATGTCAGGGTGAACACAGGGATGGTGAGGTTCAGTTACATCAGAGTATCAGGATTGCCTCCATATTTATCCCAGCATAGTGAAAGTGGAGAGGGGATGGGAATTGCTGCCTATAAATACATGGGAGAAGTAAGCACCACAGAGAGAAGGGAAAGGAGCTAGTTCAGCTAGAGGACAGTGCTGGCACGAGAACAAATTGATAATAAACTGGCCGTGAATAAATTCCAGATGAAAATTAGAAGCAGCTTTCTAATCAGTAAAAAGGTGAGGTTCTGGAAAAGCATTTCACTGGGATTTTGGGGGCAAAACCCTACCTATTTTGCAGATGGATTTTAATCAATTTATTAATGTGCTTGTGTGATGTGGTTGTCTCTAATATCAAGGGACTGTGCTCCTTGACCTGTACATCCCTTCAGTGCTGTGTTCCTACATGCTATATTAAGTAATTCCCTCTGAATTGCTGATGTGCACCGAGCACAGAGAAATGCTGTACTCTTCTGAGGCAATGCTGTTTTTCAAAAAGCATATCAGGCTGTGAATGCACAGGGATGAGGACAGTGCTGGGTACCTTTTTATTTAACCTACTTTGAAATGAAACCCGGGTGCTAAACGGCTTTAGTCACTCAGAGGATATTGGCCATATCTCTCCACACTCCATTACTAATTTAATTTCTGAAACACGTGCTTCCAAAAAATATTGGCTGCTTAGGACTGGAAGTGGTAGAGGATATATAATATTCAAGGTTACTCTATGATTAAGGACAGCAAGCTGCCATCACATACTCGAGGTGTTAGCACTGCCTTGTCCACAAAAAGATCAGACGCTAATCATTACTGTCCTACCTCCCATGGTGGTAGACACTCCAAGCAACAGAGAGAGCAATTTCTTCCTTAGAAGTTTTTTTACTGGTTTTCCTTCGAGCACCTGGAGCCAACACTCTTGTGTCCCTCCCTTCTGATCGGCTGATGGGCAGCTGCAATGGAAAAAGGAGTTGGCTGCTAAAAAATGCCCCAGACCCCTCTCCCTAGTTTTGTACTTGGGAATGTGAGTTTTTAAATGAATCCTGAGAGACTGATTGAACGTGATTGGCATCTGCCAGTGGTACAGTGAGGAGAGGAAATACCTCCATTCCCGACGGGGAGAAAACCAACACCTTGCAAAAAGCTATTCTTTCCCCTTCATTCATCATCTCTCAGGCTCCTCAACAATAGCTAAATAACAGGAAACAAATTCCATATTCCGAGCCTGCTTTCTGAAATGCCAAAAAGCAAATCAACTGGCTCGTTCTTCCTAGGGTAAGAGGTCTCAGAATTTAAGTCAAGCTATGATGAATATACCATAATGCCGAAATTCCAGCAATGATTACTCTGTAAACATTATAAACAACGAGTCTGAGGGAGTAATTTGTTTTGCATTGAACAGAGTGCTCTAGTTGTGACTGTCAGCAGAGTCTAATACTGATCCCAAACCTCATTTTTATTTTAAAAAAGGTGTGATAAGCAGATCAAAGAATGTGAGAGAAGAAGGAAATCTAAATAGAACCGCACACAGGTTCAGAAAATATCCCCTGCACGGAGGATTTGCAGTCATAAAATGCAATTTGTTTATGTAGGTTTTAAAGGATTCTGTGCATCTTATTGACTGTTGTGTGTAACAAAGCTTTTTGCATTTGATCATTGAATTCTGCTTTGCACCCCGGTGTGGTGGGAAGCACGGCGTGGCAGAGAGCTGCTTGTGCTGGCAGGTGTGAAAGTGCAGGGATAGCGTTCGTACCACTCACATCTATTTTGTGTCTCCAGCTGGTAATTGCCTCAAATTTTGACAGAGCTGTGATACATCAGGTTTGTGACATGTCTGCCAATTGCCTCTGCAGCACGCAGAGTGCAACTGCTCTGCTCAGGTGTGGAGGGAGCTGGGTTGGGGCTGTGCTGGCAGTGGGTGCTTGCTCAGAGCATTTTGAATTAGCACTTCCATTAGCAGGAGGGAAACAGTAATCTACTGTCAAAGTACATTGACACAGTAAGTCTCCTGCAATGACTGGGGATTAGCCCCAGATTTCCATATGTTCTAGTCCCTTTAACTGAATTATCAGTTTTTGGTGCTGGAGTCTGTGTTCCTTCTAGCCACGGGGAAGTGTTAGGAGGGAAAACTGAAATTAAATGGTGTTTTGCAGGACTTGACATTTGGAGTGCATTTCCATCTGATGCTCTTATTCTCTGAACTGTATGAATGACTTCATAAAATTTAGTTTGTTGAGCATGATATGCAAATGCTTTTTTTTTTTTTTAAGTCTCCATTTTTCCAGCAGAAGAAGGGAAGTGCAGCCTGATGCACACTTAGGGCTCAAACTGGAAAGTAATCTCTCAAACCATAAACATATCTTTTAATGTAGGCATGTCTCATTTCATTACCTGCCAGACCAAATTAATGTGTTTGAGCATTTCTGTTTGGTGATGCTGATACCACACTTGAGTCCTTCAGTATCTACTCTGTGCCCTTTGCAGCTCCAGCAACAGTAAACTGAGCTTGTGTAAGAGCTCAGCTGAGGGATTTTGACACAAGAAGTTATTTCTGAAAAACACGATGTTGAACTAATCTACCATGGAGCCATCTCCTGCTGCAATGAATTTTCCCTGTCCCCTGGCAGAGGCTTGTTAGGAAGAGAGAGAGAGAGGGTTTCAAGCCACTTCTTTGAGGGTGCTATGGGCAGAGGTGCTGCTGCAGGAGGGGGTAAGGAGAGGGACCACTGGGACCACAGCTCTGCTCTACCCACATCTGTAGATACCCAAGTAAGGAGTCCATCCTGGAAAATCGCATTGGGCTTTTGATTTTCAGAGGGAGAATGAGTAGAAAGGAATTAAGATTTCACTTGGGCACAGGCCCCTGGAAAGGAATGCATGAGGATGGTCAGCAAATGCTGTAAAGCATCTGTCCTTGGAGGCACTCTCCTCTGGGTTGCTGTTGCTCTAGTTAAACCCCACTTCCTTGAAGTATGTGAATTCTGTTTTCATTTCAATGGTGAAAAACAGCAGTATTACAAATGTGCAGCACTGAAACTCACAGCAGCCCTGGATGTATAACCAGGTGCCATGTTGTAGGTATAATGATGAATTTTAAAAAGGAATGTAAGCAAGCGAATACTGCAGGAATTTCTGTGGGGATTTGAAAGATTTCTGGAGTAAGCGGAGTTCAGTTTTGCAGATGGTAAGTGTGAGGAGACGCCTGGGACGGAGCAGGAATAGCTAATTAAAGCCAAGAAGAGTATAAGGAAGCCTGATGCTTTGGGCAGGGGACATGTGGGCTCCAGCGTCTCATTTGCTACCGAGGAGTCAGTGTTGAGTAGGAACAGACTGCAAACTATGTGCCAGCTTGGCATCCCTTCTCTTACCTGGTGGAAGGGGGAAGCAGAGGGGAGAGGAGGAAGTTGTTTGTCTCAGCACCCTGGTTAAAAAGGTCTGTTGAGCTCTTGGAATGGATGCACACACAGCAGAGCAACATTTGCTGGGGCTGAAGAAGAAATGAGCACAGCGTGTGCTGCATAATGAGAGCTCAGGTCAGTCCCAGGCAGTCAGGGAGGGTGAAGCCCAGGCTGATCAACCCTGCTGCAGGCAGAACAGGAGGCTGAGCTATGGGCCAGGGGGATGGGCAGTGAGGCAGCAGGTCTGGAAAAGATCAGGAAAATAGGTGATGGTGAGAGGGGGACTTCAATTTTTTGCTCCATCCAAACTGCTCAGAAGCTGACAGCTGGACATCCAGGTAGGGAGCAGGGAGACAGGCTGAGCCTCTCACTGGGACTTACTGAGACAGGTTGGTATTGGAGAGGCAGATCTGAGTTGTCAGCATGGAAATGGCAGCTAAATTTGTGCTGGCAGCAGAGGGGGGACCAAGCACCAATCTATGCACGAATCTATGTGGTCCTACAGGAAGGAGAGTGAGGAATTAATTGTTCTGGTGATTAAATGAAGCAGGAAAAAAATCCAAGAGGTTGACCTAATTGGGTGGGGGGGGAGTATTTTTCATTTAGCAAAACTCCGTAGGATTGAAAACACTAATTTTGCAATTTTGCATGCTTCAGATAAGCAACAGCCTCAAACTTGATAGGACACAGAATCCAAAAGGAGTGTGCTAACCTGAAAACACACCCTGCCACCAAAGAGTTCTTTTCCATCATCAGCAAAAACAATATGGCACAGATGGAAGGGCTGTGGACAGAACTTCAAAACAGAACTGTAGAAGGAATGCTTTCAAAATGGGGATTTGTTGACACCAACTCCTGTGATTTTTTATCTTCAGCTCACTCATGCCAGGGTGCCTGCAGCAAGCTTGGTGGGCTGTTTATGCCCTATGGAGAATTTTTTTTTATACTGTGGGATCTAGAAAAGTAGAGAAGAGGAAAATAGTGTGGCTGGTGAAACTCCCAACCACTGCTCTACTGCAAGTACTGCAGTCTAACATCAAAGCCCGTGGATGTATGAACAGGGAGGCAAAGATCACAGAGTGCTGCCAGACCAAATAGCAGCTGCGTGCAAGCAGACAGGCTGCTCCTCTCCCAGCTGTGATGTAAAAACGAGAGAAATGCCCCTGCAATGACAGGAGGTATATTTGTCACCATTCCGTGGTGACACGACGAGGCTTTTAGCAATGGCATGTCGTGCTTGCAGCCTTTCACACTCCCCTGCCTCCACTCGCCTCAGGTTATCTCTCCCCACGTCTGCACCCTGAGATCCCTGCTTGGCAAGTGGAGTAATGGTGGGGAGAGAAAAACAGAGTGTGCTGGGCTTCACTGTGGAACTTTTAGGTGCTAAGCCCCATGCTCCCCTCCCACAGCAGCTGTCAGGCTTGCACACTGCAGAGATCCACCGTGAATGAGTGCCCACGGTAAGGAGAGGGAGTGCTCCAGTGTCTGTGCTCCAGAGTCCTGCCAGCATTCCTGGATAAACAGGGCAAATGGGTGGGCAGGCACCCTGGCCTGCCAGGGCTGTGGCAGGATTGCTGGCTGAGCTGTAGCTTCCTGATGCTGAGGTCTCCAAACCTGATGGGTGGAAAACTCCATCAAAGTGGGACAACAGAGACCAAGACTGGCCAGAGACTGCAAGGGAGTTTTAGGCCAAATCTTATGTCTTTGGAAACATCGTTATCTTCTCAAAGCTGTTTCTTAGAGGAAGGCATTCACAGAAACCCAGAAGTTTGCATGCAAATCAGTCTGTCCCAGGAAATCAACAGGAAATAAAAGATTTGTTTAGCATTTTTCCTTCTGACCCTATTTTTCTGTGTTGGCATGATTGCTTGGAAGGGCTGCAGACTGTTTAGGTTTCCCTTGCCACAAAACCCAGCACGGTTGCCATATAATTAAACAGAAGTGGAGCAAAAATGTTCCCAAATTACCTTGTGATCGTTTTGTTTACAGGAGAGGGAGCAGAGAAAAACCTGTGTAAGGCAGTCACTTGAGCAGTGGTAAGAACTGTAGGTACGTGCAGAAAATGAATGAAACTGTCATTATTAACCTAATGGCTGCGTGGCTGGAAGATTGCAGGATTTTTTCCATAACAATGCCAACTGCTGTCTTTATTTACACTATCATAGTTTTTTTATACCTCTTATTACGTTCTCTTTCATAAAGACACATATGAAGCTCCCAGCAGTAGTAGCTCAGGGACTGCTTTTTATATTTCCCATATGCAGTTGCAGACTGCCATGGAAACAATTCCTGCTCCAATTGGAGGACTTTTTTTTTTTCTTTCTTTTTTTTTTTTTTAATAACTTTCTACTGGGTCCTCTGTTATTTTTATTTTTAAATATTTTGATGTGTAGGAGAAATTTTTATAGAAAGCAGCAGCAATTGACTTTTGGAATGTAGGTTTAATTAAATTGCAGAAACAATATCTTCTACAGTACTAACAAACTATATTATTAAAGTAATAAAAGTGAAAGAAACACTTTATTGAGGACAAAATAGTGGGAAGAGTGAGCAGGAAGATAGGTAATGAAAGTCAAGTAAGGGCTTGGCAGCCCTCTACAGGGCAGAGTGGAGCTGGCAAAAGTCCAGCTGGAATATGTTCCCTAATTAACCTTAATTCTCCACTTTTAAATTCAGACTGGATGGCAACGTGTGGCATTTCTCTGTCATGTGCGTTCTTCTTGCAGAGCGAATCCCGAGCAGGCATTTTGCAATGAATGGCGAGCGTGTATAAATAAATAAATAAACAAACAAACAGACAGATAAATAAATAAACAAACCCAACTGCCACAAACCATTTCGGCTTTCAAGACGACAGGATATGCTTTTAATGCCCCTCTCGGAGCTCGGCGCTCAGCTGCGGGAAGTTCATTAACGCGCTCATTAGCGCTATCTGATTCAGCGCCGCAGCCTCTCCCGGGGAGCAGCTGCGGGAGCGGAGCCGCCGCGGCTCAGGCAGATGTTAATAACACTAATGCCGGAGCATTTGGTTCTGCTCAAGGAGGGAGACACTAAAATATCTGCGCCGTCTCTTGCTAAACTTAAAAAGGGAAAAAAAATTATAAAATAGCAGCGCGACATAAAATAAAGCTATCAGCTCGGAATGTTTATAGTCAGTATTTATAGATTGGCGCGGTAAGTTGGAAAATCAAACACTACTGCGCACACACATTCAATGAATTATTCAGGAAGATCTATTGTGAAGCGCTCCACTGACAAGGAAGGCAAACTAATGTTTCAGCGAGCTGAACTGAGTGTGCCTCCTCTGACTTGCCAGCCTGGCACCATCAATAGCCCTGAGCTCTGTTTTCCGTGCGCTCCCTGTGAGCGCTGCTGCTGGGACGCAGGAGGTGCACCCGCACCTTGGGGTTGTGCTGGAAATCCTGCGAGGAGTCGGAAAAATTGGCAACTTCTCCTCGGCCAGGGCGGGAATGAGCCAGGCTGCTGCACTCCAAAACACACCCGAGTGGCTCCACAGGTCTGGGTGTGGAAAGCCTTTGGTGCATTTGTTGCACTGAAAGAGGTGACCCAAGTCAGCAGGGAAAGCAGCCTGCTCACATCTCAGCAGCGCTGGAGGATTTCCAGCTTTGTGCATGTGTGCTGGCCTGTTTGAATCCAACTTGCTGTGAATTTCCACATTTCCACCATGAGAAGTGAAACTGGGACCTGAGGTGATAGCTTTTTTTTTTTTTTTAATTTTCACCCACTAGACTGTTTTGCTTGTGTCCTTTTCCCGTGGCTTTAGGAGGTCTACACGTGGATCGCTGGCTGGTGCCTGGTGTCAGAAGAGTTTTCTGCTCCTGTTTCCCACTCACTAAAACCACATCAATGTGGCAGTAGCAAATTGTGCCTTTGGACACCACAGGACAGCTGTGCCCACAGTAAATGCTTTTGAAAGGGACAGGAGTAACCATGTTGAATAGTTTAAAAAGGTGTGTTGACTTTTAATAAAAAGGTTTCGTATATGGTTCTTTGCTAATGTAACTAAATTCTGGTCTGAAACGTGGTCTCAGTGCATCTGGACACTGATCAGGGCTCAGAATCCGTGTAATGGGCACCTCTCCACTCATAAATAAGCGATATATTAATTTTGCATGAACTGCTTAAAGCTAAAATAGGTTTTCACTCTCTTTGCCTGATTGCGCCATTACCACCTGGCTCCTCTTATTCACATGGGATAAATCTTCACTTCTGGCCTTCAGAGTGTGCTCGAACTTGTGAATTTTTCATGCTATTTACCGTGGAGTTGTTTTCCTGCTCATGGTCTCTGTTAAATACTGATACATTTTCAATTATTTTTTTAATCTGATAAAGCTTTCAGCTAATTTTCTTTGAGCTAATAAGCAATTCACCCCTCAAAAGTGTGTTTTCAGATCTTTTATCTGGAATGCCAATCTCCATTGCAAATGCTGCTTTCTGCTCACCCGCTGAGGCTTTGCACACCAAGATGATGCACAGCACAGCTGAGTGACTCCATGATTGTAGACTTGAAAAGTGTTTGGTCCAGCACTGGGCAATTTTTTCCCCCTCCCTATCTGTACATTTCGCATTTGAATGTATCATTGCTCTGTGTTGATATCACAGAGTTACTTTGTACCCACAGTCCTTTATTGCTGTGACTGAAAGGTGCCCTTCAGGCTGTGGTGACAAAATACAAGGTTCTCAGCGTTTCGTGAGGAGAACTGGAGTGAGAGGGGGGTGGAAAGCCTCAGCTCCTTCCTTCTAATAAATTGACTTCTGGTCTGAGCATCATTTTACTTATAAGCTGTCAGGAGAGGGCTTGGCCAGAGGCAACCCTAGCTGAGCCAGCAGCAAATTCCCCAGTGACATGGGAATGCTTTTTCTGGCATTGGGTGAATGGGTTTGTTTAGTGAAAATCATGGGGGCTTTCCTCCCTACTTTACCAAGCAGAGTGCTCTGATCTTCCTCACCAGCCTTGCACAGACAGCCCAGGTTGTGTGCACCACACGGGTGGGAGCTCTCTCTTACAAACAGGTGTTATTTTTAATATTTCTTTCTGTGCTCTGTAATTGCCAAGTTAAAGCAAGGGCCAGGACCCTTTCCTGTGCCTCTGGAGCAGTGGGGATATTCATGTCACCAGGGTGTGCATTGTGTGTGCTGACTTTTGCTGTCGAGAGGACCTGTCCAGGGGTTGGGGTGACAAAGAGGGGCTGGGCTGGGTTCCCTGCCCCACCCTGCACTCACAGCTCTGCCAATAACTCCAGTGTGATTGTCATGGGATGTCAGGAATTACCTGCTGCTTCTGCCATGTCCAGGGACCCTGCATCCAAAGCATCATCACGGAGCAGAATTTACTGTTGAATCAAATCCCTTGGAAACGACTTTCTAATGGAAATGATAATGAAACTTTAATTATAACTGTGCTGCTTGGTTCCCTGAGCGTACACATCCCATTAGATGGTTTCTGCTAAGATAGTGACATCTTTCAAGTTAATTTCCAAGCATAAAGAAAAGAAAAGATGCTATTACCTGTGACGTTACAACTGTTGGTATTTTTTCTGGGTTCATAGAAATTTCGTTGGCATTAATCAGAGATGTGACCAGAGAGCAATACTGTTCCCTGGGTTATAGAATTGAACAGAAATATTTGCATGAGCCAGAAACATATTTTTTGATGAAGTTTTATATTTTTAAGTTGTAAGGAATTTTTTGGTACAGCAGAAAGGCTTGTACAGAACGTTGTTTGGGCAGCATGAAATCCAGGTTTTGTTCAGGTGATTAAGCATATTGTTCCCATGTGACTAGTAAAGGAAAGGAGACTAGTGCAGTCTTTCCTCACTTACATCTGCATTATCTTATGCAATAATTTTGCAAAAAAGGATGTTTAACATATTTTTAACAGATGAGCCTGTTAACACTAGCTTCAATTTCAGGCTCTGTGGGTAGGACTAGCCATTATTGCAACCCAGAAACGTGCAGCTGGAACTAGACTACATTAAGCTGTCTATGAATGAGATTGTTTGTAGGGCAACTGCAACCCCCCAGCACCTTTTTGCATGAGAAACTGGGCAGTTTAATGGTTTGTGGATCGAATGCAGATCATTGGGTGTCTCCAGTGACAATACAGGATTATTCCAAGCGTTGGACTCTGATCTTTCCAAGTTGGTGCTTGGCTGGGGTGTCCCCTCGTGACACCTTCTCCTTGGTGGTTTGGATATTGCATTGGATATTTCCCTGGTCTTAAAATTAAAACATGGTTTATGGGGAAAAGGGGTTTTTACCTCAGTATTTATTTCAGGATCCTTGGGTGCAGCACTTTGCCCAGGTGGAATGCCCTGAAAATGCATGCACCCCTCACACCAAAATACACACAATTATAGACTTTGCAAAATTAAGATATTTATCAAAGATTCCCCAATGAGAGGCTGGAGTGAACCCCCTGTTCTGAGGAACCTTCCCCCTGGATGGGCCTGGCTGAGGTTCCAAAATGTGTTCTGGAGAGGCCCTTGGTGTCTGGGGCTCCCAGGATGTTTGCTCTCCTGGTTTAACAGTGCCTGGGGCTGAGCTGAGTTATCAGACTTGGAAAGTTACAAGTGTGTGGGCTAAAAGCACTGAGAATACATAAAACTATATAAAAGAGTATGTAAGAGGGGTAGAAAAGAAAAAGCAAAAAAAATAATTCTGGCATCAGCAGGGCTGTGAGCATGGAGGCAAGAACTGGCAGAGACACAAACAGGTCTTGGGAGGGACCTTTCTCTTCAGCCTCAGCCCTCTGGGCTGTACCCAGCTCAAGTAACGTGGCCAGCAATGATAAGCAGCTCTCGGACAGGCTCCTCTGTGCCCTGCTGCTGGGATGCAAACAGGCAGGGCAGCCCAAGGCACTGTCTGCTCCCAGCATGTCCATCTGGGGCGGTGGATGGTGGAGTCCAGGCTTCAGAACCCAAGTCTTTGTCCTTTCCTAGGTGGACTTGAAAAAGAATAATAATAAAAAGAAAAAGATCTGCTCTTTCTGATGCTACTGGCTAAGAGGGACAGGAGAGGCCTTTGCAGCATTACAACACTGGAAAGTTAGAGATTTTTCATTGTTGATTTTTGCAAAGGGGAAGAAAAAAGGCACTCCAGTGCAGGAGAGTGTAAGAAAGGACGATGCTCTTAGTTTAAAATAGCCCCAGAAAGCAATTACTCTTCTTGTGGGAAGTGCAGGATTCTTGGGCACTTTTTAAGCCTGTCCTGCAGGTACAAATGTGCCTTTTAAAGTTTAACCTGCTCTGTGAATCCTGCTGGGAACTCAGTTTTCTCTCCTCAGCTTTGTTGCTGTATCTCCTGCTTGTCTGTGTGGGGGATGCCAGATTGCAGTAGAGACAAGCTGACATTACCACTCGGAATAAAGCCTTCTTCCCTGCGCAGCGCAAGGGGCTCGCTTTGTAGAGATAAGGTTAGCACCTTCGGCTCCAGCAGTGCCCCCGAGTTAATGATTATCAAATCCCAAATGCAGAAGCAGGAGAATGAGGATGGAGGCACTAGGAGAAGATACTGGAGGGATGTGCTGCCTCTTACATGACAGAATACATCAGCTGTGAGCTGAGGGCCAGATCTGTTATTTAGTGCCACAGCAACCTCTGTGTTACTTGGGGCATTTTCCCCCTGCTTTCATTTCAGGTTTTTATTCCAGCCATTAATTTATATAAGATGCTGGGATCGGGAGAAACAAGGGAATATAATTCAGGCCAAATAACCTCGCTATGGGGTGAGGCTTTTATTCCTTGCTGCTAAGCAAAGTGACAGAGGATTTAACACAAGGGCTGTGGGACAAGGCAGAAGCAGTGTTTCCAGGTGTGTATTACCTGTTCAGTGTGTACCAAACCCAGCACGTGAATAGTTCAATCTTTATGCATTTAAAAAAAAAAAAAAAAAATTAAAAAAAATGAAAAAAGGAGAGAAGAAAAAAGAGAGAAAGGAAACAAAAGCCCTGTGCATGCTGCTTAGGAGAACATTTTAACATCTGGAATAGCCAATATGTGTAGATCATGTTCATCACCTTCCTAATCAGCACTTCACTTAATGAGCTAACTGGTGGCAGCACGGAGTGGCTGTATGGCATTGGTGCAGCAGGTTGCTGCTCAGTGGCTGCCTGAGAGCCGTGGCTGTACCTGCTGAAATCATCCCACTGCACAGCAGCCCATCCTCCTGTGGTCTCGGAGCCTCTGCTCTGCTCTCTGTCTGTCATCCTGCATTCCCACAGCTCCATGAGGGCTTTTCTCCCCTGAAGAGCACTCAGGGCACCGCTGTGGCCTCATTCCTCGCTGCCCCAGGCCTGGAAACAGGCAGCTGTCTCCCCTCAGTGCCTCTCCTCTGCACAGGCAGGATAAAAGTCAACCTGCTGTCCTTTCAGACAGAAAAATATATCTCAGTGCCTGACAGTCCATGCACGATGGATTTTATGTCTGCACCATCTCAGGAGTGTGGGGTTTTGTCACCTCTGTCGTGCACAGGGAGTTGGTGGTGTGACCACCAGGAATTTGGGGAGAAGGGGCAGCTTCAGCCTCACACTGGGGCACAGGAAGAGGTGGGGAGGTTGGCACATACCAGCTTCCTTCTGGCACAGCTCGTGCAGAGCCAAACCAGGAGAGGAACCATGTCTAATCAATACCAGGTGAGGTCCAGAAAGGAGAGACACTGAATCAGAGAGGGGCTCAGAAGGGAAGAGGTGTGAATTCCCCATTGGCACATGGGGAGCTGGTGCAGCAGGGACTGTCCCGTGCCCCCAGGGCAGCGTGGGCCTCTGCAGTGGGCATGCAGGGCAGATGGGGATGGGGCAGAAGCGGGAGCACGCCCAGAATTGGTGGCCAGCTCTGTGGGCTCTCAGGGCCCTTGGTCCTCCTCTGTCACCCCTGCAGGGATGGCCCTTGCCCATGGAGCAGTGGCAGGGTGCAGTGGGGGTGTCCCTGTGCAATGCAGCTCCTGGCACAGAGCCTGTCCTTTGCTCTGCCACCACACCCAGGCTTCCCTCTGGGAACAGACTGATCCTGAATGAAAGCACTTTGTTATTTTATATATACTGGAGGGCTTATCATTTAATAATTTTGTCCTTAACATGGTACTGTTCATCTCTATTCATGATCTCTGGGTTTCAAATGAACATGCCCCGTGGAGCACGAATTTACATGGAAATTCTTACAAATCTGAGGGGAAGTGCACTTTGTGTCTGCACTTCAAACTTCTAGTCAGAAACTTCTTTCAAACAACAATCAGTACAATTCCAGTAAAAAAATTAGTACCGCGACAGATGAATTTTGTTTTAAATTAGACTCTAAGGCCCAAGCTTTAGGATGGAGTCAGCCCAAGATCTTCAACGTCTCAGTCCCTGATGTTGTGAGCCTAAATCCATATTTACCCCTCCAAACTTCCCCCCATGGTCTGTCCTGTCCTGCCCCACATGTAGGCACCAGCATTAAAAATGCCTTGGCACCAGCAGCCTTCCTCCTCTTCAGGGAACAGCCTGGAATACAGAAAGTCTCTGCAAAACAAAGTGCACATTTTATTATATAACCTCTAAATTGCAATTTGGAAAACAAACAGCTTCTTTTCTGGCTCCCTAAAGCTACTATGAAGAGAGATATACTTTGTCTTCCCAAGGCATCTAATGTTATCTACAGTGTTCGTGTTTTCAATTGCAATGATAGTATGGGATTAATGGAGAAGAATTCCAACCTATAGGTTAGGGATTAAGCAGGGCAGACCCACACAGCTTTCCAGGGAGGCTCTGCAGAACCTGCAGGAGCCTGATTTTAGAAGTACTGTGAAAGTGAAACCTGATGAACTGGAAGGACAACCAGATTACAACGCAGGCAGGACCAAGATTTTGAATTAGAAGTGTGTATTGGGGCACAAACAGATAAAAATAACCAAAGCCTCTTCATTTGAAGGCTTGCACAGGAATAATATCTATCTAAGGTATGCTTTTATAAGCATTAAACAGTTTTTGGCACTTGTAATAATNCACGTGAATAGTTCAATCTTTATGCATTAAAAAAAAAAAAAAAAAATTAAAAAAAATGAAAAAAGGAGAGAAGAAAAAAGAGAGAAAGGAAACAAAAGCCCTGTGCATGCTGCTTAGGAGAACATTTTAACATCTGGAATAGCCAATATGTGTAGATCATGTTCATCACCTTCCTAATCAGCACTTCACTTAATGAGCTAACTGGTGGCAGCACGGAGTGGCTGTATGGCATTGGTGCAGCAGGTTGCTGCTCAGTGGCTGCCTGAGAGCCGTGGCTGTACCTGCTGAAATCATCCCACTGCACAGCAGCCCATCCTCCTGTGGTCTCGGAGCCTCTGCTCTGCTCTCTGTCTGTCATCCTGCATTCCCACAGCTCCATGAGGGCTTTTCTCCCCTGAAGAGCACTCAGGGCACCGCTGTGGCCTCATTCCTCGCTGCCCCAGGCCTGGAAACAGGCAGCTGTCTCCCCTCAGTGCCTCTCCTCTGCACAGGCAGGATAAAAGTCAACCTGCTGTCCTTTCAGACAGAAAAATATATCTCAGTGCCTGACAGTCCATGCACGATGGATTTTATGTCTGCACCATCTCAGGAGTGTGGGGTTTTGTCACCTCTGTCGTGCACAGGGAGTTGGTGGTGTGACCACCAGGAATTTGGGGAGAAGGGGCAGCTTCAGCCTCACACTGGGGCACAGGAAGAGGTGGGGAGGTTGGCACATACCAGCTTCCTTCTGGCACAGCTCGTGCAGAGCCAAACCAGGAGAGGAACCATGTCTAATCAATACCAGGTGAGGTCCAGAAAGGAGAGACACTGAATCAGAGAGGGGCTCAGAAGGGAAGAGGTGTGAATTCCCCATTGGCACATGGGGAGCTGGTGCAGCAGGGACTGTCCCGTGCCCCCAGGGCAGCGTGGGCCTCAGCAGTGGGCATGCAGGGCAGATGGGGATGGGGCAGAAGCGGGAGCACGCCCAGAATTGGTGGCCAGCTCTGTGGGCTCTCAGGGCCCTTGGTCCTCCTCTGTCACCCCTGCAGGGATGGCCCTTCCCCATGGAGCAGTGGCAGGGTGCAGTGGGGGTGTCCCTGTGCAATGCAGCTCCTGGCACAGAGCCTGTCCTTTGCTCTGCCACCACACCCAGGCTTCCCTCTGGGAACAGACTGATCCTGAATGAAAGCACTTTGTTATTTTATATATACTGGAGGGCTTATCATTTAATAATTTTGTCCTTAACATGGTACTGTTCATCTCTATTCATGATCTCTGGGTTTCAAATGAACATGCCCCGTGGAGCACGAATTTACATGGAAATTCTTACAAATCTGAGGGGAAGTGCACTTTGTGTCTGCACTTCAAACTTCTAGTCAGAAACTTCTTTCAAACAACAATCTGTACAATTCCAGTAAAAAAATTAGTACCGCAACAGATGAATTTTGTTTTAAATTAGACTCTAAGGCCCAAGCTTTAGGATGGAGTCAGCCCAAGATCTTCAACGTCTCAGTCCCTGATGTTGTGAGCCTAAATCCATATTTACCCCTCCAAACTTCCCCCCATGGTCTGTCCTGTCCTGCCCCACATGTAGGCACCAGCATTAAAAATGCCTTGGCACCAGCAGCCTTCCTCCTCTTCAGGGAACAGCCTGGAATACAGAAAGTCTCTGCAAAACAAAGTGCACATTTTATTATATAACCTCTAAATTGCAATTTGGAAAACAAACAGCTTCTTTTCTGGCTCCCTAAAGCTACTATGAAGAGAGATATACTTTGTCTTCCCAAGGCATCTAATGTTATCTACAGTGTTCGTGTTTTCAATTGCAATGATAGTATGGGATTAATGGAGAAGAATTCCAACCTATAGGTTAGGGATTAAGCAGGGCAGACCCACACAGCTTTCCAGGGAGGCTCTGCAGAACCTGCAGGAGCCTGATTTTAGAAGTACTGTGAAAGTGAAACCTGATGAACTGGAAGGACAACCAGATTACAACGCAGGCAGGACCAAGATTTTGAATTAGAAGTGTGTATTGGGGCACAAACAGATAAAAATAACCAAAGCCTCTTCATTTGAAGGCTTGCACAGGAATAATATCTATCTAAGGTATGCTTTTATAAGCATTAAACAGTTTTTGGCACTTGTAATAATCACAAGGTCCAAAAAAATGAAGGTAGAAAATTGCCTTTTTCTGGGAAAGAGCACTGTTAATATTGAAATCATTAAAGCAGCCAAACTGTGTGAAGGGCATCTTTATTCCCCTTTGGCACATCATGACTTCACTTCGATCAATGCAAGCTACATCTCCACTTTTCTTTTTTTGTCTAAACCAGCTTTGATCAACTCAATTGCACAAATTTTCTCCAGGCTCCTTCAGTAGTAAGGATGTGTGCACTAGGCTGCTCGCTGGTGACCTGTCCTTATCCACATGACCTTTATGATGAAGAAATAAGATTTAGAAATGAGATTTTTAGATGAAGAAATAGCATTCAGATCTCAGTGGATCAGCAAAAGGACTGGGCTGTGAATTGCTGCCTGTCACTGGAGCTGCTGGGTTTATTCCAGCCAGGGGCACGGGGTACCTGCTCCTTCATGTAGCCACTGGCAAAATGTGGGAGCTTCATCCCTTTTGGAGAGGAGATCCATAAAGAAAGTGATGCCAGAATGATTTTTTGCCTTTTTTTACACCCTTCTTACATACCCTTTTATATAGTTTTATGTATTCTCAGTGCTTTTAGCCCCCACACTTGTACCTTCCCAAGGCTGATAACTCAGCTCAGCCCCAGGCACTGTTAAACCAGGAGAGCAAACATCCTGGGAGCCCCAGACACCAAGGGCCTCTCCAGAACACATTTTGTAACCTCAGCCATGCCCAGCCAGGGGGAAGGTTCCTCAGAACAGGGGGTTCACTCCAGCCTCTCACTGGGGAATCTTTGATAAATATGTTAATTTTGCAAAGCCTGTAATTGTGTGTATTTCAGTGTGACAGTGTGCATGCATTTTCAGGGCATTCCACCTGGACAAAGTGCTGCACCCAAGGATTCTGAAATAAATACCAATGTAAAAACCCCTTTTCTCCATAATTTTTGGTTTTAATTTTAAGACCAGGGAAAGGCAACAAAAGGACTGATGGAAGTTCTTTCTGTGATTGTGGGCTGAGCAGGCTGGGTCCAGCCAGGCTGAGCAGCACCAGGGAAGAGAGAGATGGGTTTGTAACGGGGACAAGAGAGGGATTGAACAGGCACAGAACCCCACCTGCCTTTAAGTGGTGGGTAGAGAAGAGGTTCAGCTTGGTTTTAACCTCCTCTTTGAACTGTTGGCTCCTCATTCCCCTCCTTAATCCCTCTCCCCATGGGAGCAGGGTGCCTCGTGTCCAGGGGGCTGCTCCTTTCCCTCCCACCTGCCCCGGGCAAAGCACAGAGGAAACAGGGAAGGACACAGGAGGCATAAAAACACTCTGGCATGCACAGAGAGTAAATCAGGGTGTTAAACAAAACCTCTGCTCTCAGCTGGCGAATGTTTCAAAGGAAAACATTTCAAACGCTGGGAGAGATGGTGCAGTTAGCCAGTGATGCAATTACATGGCTGTAAGCTGTAGAAACTCTTTCAATGTGGCACATATTAAACCTTTCAGAGGTAGTGCTTTGATTTTTAATTTTACGCTGTTGGCAGGCAATCAGGGTCTTTAATAGTATGGGGGCCAGAGGGAAAATGTTTCAAAACAGCAAGGATCTTATCATAGTGTGCAATTAATGAATAATTATTAAAAACCAGAAATAGCTGGAAGAGCAGGCAAGAGCTGGCAATGCAATTCTCTGGTTTCAGGCCTATAATGAAATCTCAAGAGAGGGAAGTATGATATGCAGCTTTGTGCAATTAAAGCTGGGATTTTTTTTCCCCTAGTTAAAAGATCAGTGATCTTGAAAAATATACCTGTCACTTGGGTTTGTTTTCCAGCCTTTTAATTGCCGTGGTGAAGCATTAACATATAGCAAATATGGATACATTCTTCTGCAAACTATGGATTTTTGGGGTTCTTTCTTTTAAGCAGTAAGATTTTGATTATTTAAAAAAAAAAAGGTTTAAAAAGAAGATTGTCAGCATAGTCTGAATGTGTTAATCATGGGAAAGGGCTGAAGTAATGTTCTACCATTGCTGTGGCTGGTAAATTTGTCCAGGAAAACATCAGAGATGGGAAAAAAGACTCCATGAGGACATCCACGTCTGTTTGATGCTCTGCCACAGGACAGTGCTTTCTCTGTGATGCTGAGGAAATTTCTTAACACATGTGGTATCTTCCTATTTCAAATCCATTTTATAAAGAGCAACCAAAAGGTGCAGCTCTCACTGTGTGTTACCTCTGGTCTTGTTTTTCTAATCAAAAGTGAGCTTAGAGTTTGCATTTTCACTTGAGTAGTATAGGACCTTCCTGCTTGGAAGTGGGAACAACTGCCTTGCTTTTAAAGCTGCATTACAAATCTAATAGTTAAATGTGCAACACTCATGTTTTGCCACTGGAATCCATTAGCCTGGGGCACAGCAAGAGGCCTCTGCCATGCAGGCTTGAAGATGCATTTGCTTGAGCAGCCTCTTCTTTTGAGTACTGAACCGCATGTGCTCACTGCTGTTTCATTATACATGAATTAAACGCGGAAAAAGTTATTTACATCTACCAGGCGTTTCTGCATACAGTGCTGAGAGGGCTTTTTCCATTAGCTGTGAGCTGGAGCAGCGTGAATTGTGTGTTTATGTGTGTGAGTGTGTGTGTGTGCATCCTGGTGGCTCTCGTGCCGCATTCCTGTCCCCGGTGTCACCCCGTGGGACTGGCACCCCGCAGGAGTGTGAGACGTGGCACCCTCCTGTGCAGTGCCTGTGCTCTGGTGCCTGACTGCTGTTGACAAAAACAGACTGTGAACGACTACGAGCTGTGCTGAAAGGAGGAAAAAAAACTCTCTTGGTTGTTTGGAAGGCTTTCTGGCTTGAGCACACTTTTGCATATTTATTTAGACACTTTGATTGCCACAGAGCATGGCAGCTCTAAAGGACTTCCCGAGCTAGGAAGTGTTTCTTGAGGAACAATGAGATTTCCCAGACACATTGCACTGGAAACCAGTGGCACTCTGTCAGGGGGGGACGCCAAGTTGGCTGGTGGAGGCAAGTGAAAACCCGGCACAAACGAGAGGTGGCATTTTCTTGAAACTGTTTCTATGAGACAGAAGTCGATCCTCATCACTGAGCCTGGTTTATTTGTGCTGGTGTTTTGTTTTCTGGCCTCAGGGTTTTATTCTGCTTTAGTTTTCTCCCAGTTCTGACGCCCCCTCGTTCCTCCAGGATGTCTGTCTGGCTGGGGGACAGGAACCTCCCCCAGGAAATGTGAGAGAGGAGATCCTTGCTGGGCTTTGGCAGCCAGCGATGCAGGAAGCTGCTCCTCTGAATGGACAACTGCAGACCTTGGAAAATGGTAGAACCATTAGAAAATGGTCCTTTCTTGGGGCAGAGATGTTGCAGTCCCTGTTCCTGTTTCCAGGCAGGTTGGGTGTGTGGGTGCAGCAGGGTTCCAGCCAGCGCTGGGTGCCCATGAGGCTGAGGTACCAAACGGGTACACGTCACTCCGGTTTTGGGAACAGGCCCCGCAGTGCCAGCAGCTCCTCATCCCAGGGAACTGCTCCGAGTTCTTTGGTTCCTGAGACACCTCCTGGAGGCAGCAGCTTTTTTTTTGCTCCTTCTCCTTTTAAAGCATGGAGGCAGAATGTGCACCAGTGGGTTTGTTATGGTGGTGTATCCTCCTGCAGCTCCTGTCATCAATAATCTTGCTGGATCTGCTGTAATGCAGTGCCAGCTCAGCAAGCTCCTAGGAGCTCTTGGGTAGAGTACTCTCCATTTTGAGACCATTGTTGGCAGCTTATCACTTGATTTATCTCCTATTTCTAGGTGTGGAACTAAAGGTAAACAGTCATTGTAAATCACTAATTCAAGCAGAGTGAGTGAGCAGCACACAGTTTGCATGTTTCAATACCACTTAATTAGAAAAAAAAAATAAATTCCCTTGTTCTGTACAAACACACAATGCAAATCCTTTCTCTTAGTGCTTCAGATGGGTAAAATGTTCTTTTGAGTCCCACATGTCTAACACTGCTGCTCATCTTGTTACAACAGACTTTTAATTTTGTCCCTGGGACCAGATTGGAAAGGAGCTTTTTTTAAAGCCCAACCCAGTATGTGTCTCAGTCTGGGGAAGAATCTCTGCCTGCTGCTGGCACATACACCAGCACTGACACCTCTTAACCCAGCTTTGAGCCTGCTGACCGTACTTATATAGCTTTTAATTGAAAAAGGCCTTTTGTCCTTGGTAATTGTGTAACTGCCCTTTAATGTCCCAGTAGTCCTAGATGAGGTTGAGATGTGTCTTCCCTAAAGGTGTTCTCATTTGACTCTTGTTCAAAACCCGCTTCCAACTGCAAATTGTCCTTTTGCATGACTAGACCTTCTCCTCTACCCACCCCTAATTTCCTTAAGCCACCTCCATGAAAAGCAGACTCATTTACTGGATCAGTGGGAATAACATTTTCTTGTGGCATGCCGCTTCGAAAAAATAAGAGACTCTTGATATGATCACTGCCTTCAACCCTCCTCTCTTACCATCCCCTCTTCCCTTCTTCCATTACCCTTTGTGCTCCTGCTGCACTGCTGGATGGCTGCACATCCAGCATTTGCATCGTGTCCCTCCTCTGCTCTTCATCTCGCCAGCCTAAATTGCTCCAGCAACCTCATAATTTTGATCTGCAATCATTTTGCTCCAGTAGCTCATGGCAGTGCACAAACCAAACACTCCCTTTCTTTTCAGCCGGGGCTGGCTCCTGGTGTGCTGATCTCAGAGTAACTCTGGAGCTGAGAGGTTTGTGAGGAGCCAGGTGCACCAAAAGGCAGATTAAAAATTAAAGCTGGAAGAGAAAACATCCCTCTGAAGTCACCATCCAGTGTTTTTTTCCTTTCAGCACTAGCCAGTTGCTATTTAAACACAAAGTTACAAAACCACTATCCCGTTACAGAAAGAAATCTCCTTTAGAAAAACAAACAAGCCAACCAACAATATCACCATCTTTTTATTTATTGGTGTGGTTTTTTTTCTTTTTTTTCAAACATGATTTCTAGCAGGCCTTTCTAATGTGGCTAAAAAAATGTTACATTGAACATAAGATTCTCTCGTTCAGATCAATTTGCTAAATTTTCATTTAGTTTCAAAATGGTTCATTTTCTTGAGGTTTCATTTTGTTCAGACCAGCAACTCAAGAGGTTTCCTTTAGCTTAGAGAGATTGCTTTTGAATTGGTACATTATTCAGCCATGAATTGTTTCTTTAGTATATGAGCAGCTGAGCGGGGCTTTTATTACAAATATGAATTTCAGTGCAGAACAAGCACTATTTTTGCCAAATAAAGAATGTAAAATTAAGCACAGGTCTTCATACTATGCTGAGCTGCTTTTCCACACTGTGTGCATTGGTGTTTTTTTAAGCACTTAGCAAAAACACTCCTATAGGACATAGTAATATGATTGACTGCAGGCAGGATTTTAAAAATAATCCAGTTTAATGCAGAAATGTGGCTAGAGCAATAAGAATTGAAACCATTTCCTTATTATCTGGAGAGGCAAGCAAGTACATTTTGGTTTTTGTGATCAGCTGCTAATTAAAGAGGTTTTCAGCTGCATTCAGCACCTGATCCTGCTGCAAAGTTCCGAGTGAGTGTAGCAGGATTTCTGCAACCACTGAGGTAATGAGGTGGCTCAGGGCAGCAGAGCAAGTGCAATCCCAGTGTTATGCACCAGCCTTTTAAAATATGGTTTTTCTCTGTGCTGTTTCTTGCTGTTTACCAGTGTACATGATTGCTTTTACCTACCTGGAATTAGTTTCCATCTCTGCAGGATTTTTTGTCCAATAAATTAACTTGGGTATATGGAAAGCAGTAGGAAAGAAGTGCCTGGGTTTTGAGGATGCTGTCTCTGGATTTAGGGAGATGCTGTAGATGGAATATTCCTGTAGCGAATCAGGTGACATTATTTACTTGGTGCTTGGGGTAAATTAGAGGCCCTTCTGTGTTCCAGGAGCCTTGGTAGAGAGATGGGGGATCCCATCAGTGCCCTGGAGCAGATCTCCTGCTCTCTTTTGCTCTAACAGGCTTCAGTGGTGCAGCCACAGAAGGAGTTTCCCTGACTTCAGAGGTGGGAGGCAGGGTTTGGAAGGGCATCCTGCCACCCCCTCACAGCTGCCATGGGGTCAGGGGTCTTTGGAGCACCAAGTCCTGGCTCTCTGACTTCAAGAAGAGTCCATTTTTTCTCTGATATCATAGGAAAGAGCTGCTTGTCCTTTGCTCTGTGACTTACTGGTTGAAGAAGTTTATTGCCATATGGGAAGATGATTTAGACTTTTTGGTTTAATCTCTTGGATAAGAAAAAATAACTCTATTATCTCTTGGGAGTGAGAGTTTCACTCATTAATAGGTAGAAACCTTAAAGTTCAAAAGAAGGTACTTTTGATGTCTTAGCTGATCGGTCTGAGTAGAAAAACTTATTTCAAAGAAAGAGACCATTCTGGAAAGAGGATGAGAAATGAAAGTCCAGTGGATATGGCTGTGTTAACAGGGGCAGAACAGCTACTTAATTACATGGCAGTGTCAGCAGCAATAGGATTATCTATTTCTGTCATGGTCTGGGTCAAACTGAAGACCAACATTTGAACTTAAAGTGCTATATAAATGCATAGGAATGTTCCCAAATGCTTATAATCACCCTCTCAGTTCCAGTGAATTCTGATATTTAATGATCTTCTTTCTCTCTTTCACAGTCATATTTTTATTATATGTGAAAGGGTCATCGTAAAAGTATTTTCTCTTCACAGTGGCCCTGTGTGCCCGTGGTTGGAACCAGCTGCATGAGGCCAGAGAAAGAAATTTACTTTGTAATTTACAGTAGGGTAGATTTAGTCCTTGCTAAAATCCTCTGCATCTTCACTGTGCTCCAGAAAACACCATATTTATTACTGGATTCCAGAATTTACATTAAAAATGGTATAATGGAATACATGATTATGTTTTGATTCTTCCTTTTTGTTTATAGGGTTTCCTCCAAAAAGCAGTTTTGTACCTTCCTTTTCTTGAAGAGAGGGATAGAGCAAGCTGTTTGGTACTTGGAGCTCAAGCTTGATTAGTTTTCTCAGGTCTGCAGTATTATCTTATAGTTCTTAGTGTTCCTTGGAAAGGTACTACAAAAGGCAGAAAGAGCTGCATGCTCCAATTCCACCTGGAATACTCTGGTTAGCTGTGGATTCACCTCAAGGAAATAAAAGAGAGTTACAAGGCCAGCAAAATGTACGCTGTACAGCTTGGATAAAGAAAGGAGCACATACATTTTTTCCAGAGTTAGAAATCATTATAAGGGAGATTATTTCAAATAAATGATATACTCCAAAATGAGCTGACATCTTTGTCTGTAGCTGAGATACAAGGCTGGGATTGCTTTTGTGGAGGAGAGGAAGAAGGGCTGGCTGACGTTTGCTGTGAGCTGCCCACCTGAGACACTCTGGAGGCCCCCAGCACTTTCTGGAAGCAAAGTGCAAATATCACAGCACAGGCAGCAGACTCCCAAACCAAATGGTGTCTGTGTGCTGGGCACATCCATGCCCAGTGTTTACCTGAATGCCATTTGCAGAGAACATTCGCCTTCTAACCTGGGACAGGAGACTTTGCATTAGGCTGCTGCCAAGGCTGTGGTGAGGGGAAAGAATGCTCTTTATCTTGTGTGTGTATTCCTTGAAAAGGCTTGAGAAAGGAGGTTTTGACAGATTTGCACTCACTACAATTCTCTGGACAGCTTGAAATGTAAATAAGAGGAGATTCAGGTGTTAGCAGAGAAGAAACTTTGCTGCAATCAAAATACTACAGGTCCCTGGATGGCCTTCTTGGAGGGAAGCTGCAAACAAGCCCCGTTTGCCTGGGACATTTTTCAAGGAGCTTCGCCACTACCCAGGGGTTTGATCCAAATAATCAAAGGTTAGGCCTAATTTAGAAAATAAAGCTGCCTTGTTGCTTAGCATTTACTTTATGTTTCCCCCATTAACATGATAGCCAGGACACAATTCGGAGAGTTGGACTGGAATTCAGCCTTTGTTCATCTGCAGGGCTGGGGTTGCCACAGGAATCAGATATTCCTCCTCTCCCCACCCTTTCCGAAAGATACCTGTCTGCCACCACCACACACCTCACTCCTCACCCTCCTGCAGCTTATCATAGTCACTGTTCTCAGGGACAGAGGAGGACAAAGAAGTGGCCTTCAGTCTCAGAGCAGAGCCACTGAGCTGTCAGCCAGTGGTGCCACAGCTGCCTTGTGAATTTCTGCTCTTCCATTCCCTGGCTCCTGCTTCCTGCTGCAGATTTTGGTTGGTGGAATTTGGATAACTGCACATAATTTTGATGGCAATTTGCTTTGGTTTCTCTTCTCACTTAGGCTGCTGAACATAAACTCCAATTGCATTTGTTTTTTAAAGCAGCTGGCAAGCATGATCGTGCTACCATTTGTGCATCAATAATTCCATTTTCATCTCACTTGCTAAAATACAGCGAGTTTTATTCATTTGCAGGGTTTTCGTACAAAAATCTGACTTGTATATTGATAATGCATCTCTCACTTAGGAAGAGCTTTGCTGATCCCCCCATGATCATCAGTTCCATATAACATATAGTTAAAGCTTGTCTTTCTGGCACAGCTCACAAGTATCTGATGTATCTGCCGAGCTAATACAGTGTCGTTCTGTATTTGTATTCTGCAGCTGATTGTTCAATGATTTCTCCTGCTGAATTGCAATAGATGAGCTGTTTAATGTTGCAACGGCTCATTTTGTAATGTAAAAACAAAAAAACCTCTCAATTCCAAATTGTGTTTGCTAGTTAGAATGCAGAATTTAAATGAGATTTATATGGAAGATGTATTTTTCCCATTGTTTCGCCAATGCAGAAGGAAAACAGGTCTTCACTCTTTCTAAAAGAAAATCAAAGCAACCATGGTAAGAATTTGTTTTGCAAGGAAGAAACATCAATAAAAACAAAACCTCTTCCCTTCTACACACTTCAGTCCATATTAGTGATTTTTAAAAATACTTTCTCAATTCAGAAATAACAATTTCCAATAAGCGTGTCTTTTCTGACAGCTGGAATGTTAAAATTTCTAAAAAGGAGCACTTTAAAATTATTTATTTTACCCTGATATGTCTTCCGGTCCTGAGTCTGTGAATATTTCCACAACATTCTTGATCTTCTTTCTGCCAAAGTAGCCCTGATTTCAAAGGGCCTTTTATATTTTCCTGGAGAATTTTCCTTGTGAATAGCAATGAATGGCTCAAAAGCAGATGCTGGATTTTGTCTTTTATTGACAAACTGCACGAGATGGGCACCTGAATGAACAGCCAGCCCTCGCTTCAAATGCCAGCTTGGTATTTATTGTGCGTTCATGACTGTTTACCCACCTCTGTGAGGGAAAGCACCCAAGAGGACAAGGGAGCACGGGGAATTCTGCTGGCTTTTATGTTTGGAGGCAGCCTTGGCTCTGTCCAGAGAGCTGAGGTGCCAGGCAAAGTGCTGTGGTGTGTTGGTGAGTGACCAGAAAGGCAAAGCCATGCTCGGGGGCTCCCTGTGCCGTGGGGTGCAGCCTCAGCACTGAATTATCCTGTTCCAGTATCACAGATTAAGCATCATCTCTGTGCACAGTTGTGCACATTGAGGACTGAATTACAGCTGGTGAGAAGTGCTAAGATGGAGTTTGATATTGTAAGTTTAATATTGAAGAGCAAGGTAAACCTCCAGTGCTGGGTTCCTCCTGGAGCCGCTGGCATTGGCTCTGCTGGACATGGGGGAACCTTCTGGCAGGTTTTCACAGAAGCCACCTCTGTAGCCCCCCAATACCAAGCCCTTGACATGCAAACCCAACACAAATATTAAAACTAACGTGATTCCTTCTGGTACTCTGCGAGCATGTCTGGTTTTTAAAAGCATATCACGACTTTAATCACTGTTTTGCAGAATGTCTGCTGGCGTTCAACAATGATACTCCTGTCATGAAACTTTTTCGAGTGTTTTTAGGTTTTTTCTAGTGTTTGTACTGCAGAATGACAGTATTTAAAAATATTTGAGAAGTGAAACTTGACCCTGCTAGGAACTGAAGATAATTGTCAGACATTTTAAATTGCTAAGAAGTAAAACTGTTAACACTTGTGTCCTCACTAATTATGTTCTGCATATCTGTGTTCCCCTGGCAACTTCTGGTGCCTCTGGTACCACTCTAACTAATGGCTGTGGGCTGTTAGATGATGGTGCAAAGTAAAAATAGCTTATTCTTCTGAAGAGCAATGCTTGCCACTGCTTGTGGAGAAGGGTGTGATGGGATCCCTTTAAGTGGTTATGTCCTAATGCTGCAGAGTCAGGAAAGATTTTTCAGTAGTGCCCTGTAAGTCCCAGATGTGTGGATCTGGGATACACAGACCTGAAACTTTGTTTCAGCTCCATATAAATCTCTCATAATATTCTTTAAGGGCAGTGTTTGTGTTTCTCAGCCCAATGTGCTGTTATCAGCTGTAGAGAACTGAAGTACAATGGACACCAAACATCATCACTCTGCAGGGAAGCTCAGGTGTTCTTCTGGGCTTGTTCCTTCAGCACTGGTTTCTATTAAAGGTCAGGTTGCTGGAAACACAAGATTGGCCTCACCCTTTGGCACGGAGTCACTGAAGGGATATTGCTGTGCTTCAGCCAGCCCAGAGCAGCTCTGTGTTGCCAGTCAGGAGAAGAAATGTGTGTGGCAGGGGAGGGAGGACCTGAATGGAGCAAACCTTTGGGTGATGCTGGGGTTTCACCCAGAGAGAGAAATTGTGGGCATGCTTTTGTATCCCTGGTTTGACTCAGTGGCACCACACTCGGCCAGAAGCTCTGAGAAGCCAGTTTGGTCTCAGTGATCTCATGGCACCCTCAAGGGTATCTGAGGCAGGGGGGTTAGTCCAATCCAAAAGAGAAAATGTGTGTATTGGATTCTGCAGCATCTGCTGGGCCTCAGTCATGATTTACGTAGTCATCTGTGAAATGAAGTGTCAAAAGCAGCAGCAGGTGATTTTCTGATGCCATGGGGCAAATACTTGTGTGAAATTCTTCTTCATATGCCTGACAACGCCACTTACCTAGAGAAGCTTTAAATAAGATAAAAAATAAACTCCCTGTGTTGTCACTGCCCCCCACACTTGAACACTTTGCTGTTTTGAGCAGAGAATGGCCACTTACAGGAGGAATTCGTGCATCACTTGAACATTTGGGATTTAATGAGACTCTTAATGGTGGCTTCCGATGGAAGAAAGACAACTTTATGTGCAACAGAACAGCAATATACTTATTAAAATCTTGCAGGTTTGGTTCATTTAATGCCCCAAGAGGCAGCTTGTTTTTCCTCAGTGCTTTTCATTTACTGCAGTGGTTCACGGGACAGTGCTGTCCTGTCTCCAAGCGTGCTGGCTAACGAGACACAGCCTCTCTGCACAGCACCCTCGAAGCTGGGAGGGGCATAATGAGCACGAGATGGACCCAAATGTCTCTGAATTTCAGCAATTCCAGCTCTAGGAACTGCTGGTCCATTGTTTTTTTTCTGGAAGCTGTTGATGGATGTACATGGAGCTGCTTTTCAGCCGTTTGTCCCAGGCCATATGCTTAATCCTTCCAGCAGTATTTACAACGATAACGAGTTTGTTGCTGGCTTCGGTTCAGTTCAAACCCATTCTTAGAAGGGCTGTGAGATGTTTGCCAGAGTCTCTCTGGGAACACTTGGAGATTTTCCTGCCTATGCTGGTGACAAAATTGTTGTCTCCCTCTCTCCTTTGCCCCTGGTTTCTCTGCAGTAGCAGCAGAGGCAGGGGAAGGGTTTGAGCTCAGTTTTGCTTTGCCAGTGGCAGCTGGGTATGTGGTCTGTGAGTGAGGTGGCTCCACAACAAGGGCAGCGAGTTGCTGATGTGCAGCCATGAGGAAACTCCTGTTCTCTGAGGAGGCTGCACACAGCAGCCAGCCCAGATCCAGTGTCAGAGCCCAGAGGGAGCCTGAGGGTCTCCCTGGTGGTTAGAAAAACTGAACGGGAAATCCCTAGGAGATGGACACTGGCCATAGCTTCTCTTTTTTTACTCCCTGTAGTTACTGCCTGAGTAGGGTTAGTTTACTTATTGCCTTCTTCCCTTACAGAGAAGCATTTTTGAGAGGCAAATCTGTGATTCTGAAAGTTGAGGATAAAAAGAAGGCTGCTGAATAACTTGAGCTTATACAAAATGCATGTAGCAATGCATGTATTGACTTGTTTCAGTGAATATCAAAATTTATTGTCCCTTGAACTAAATATTGACATGGACAAAGCAATATCAATATTTATCTCTCAGGTTAATACATTTTATATTCACCTCAACATACATCAATATGTGCTTATTACTATAATGTTTGTCCTTCAGCAGAAGAAACTTGCATGTGGTTGAGAGGGGCAAGGGAGAAGTTTGTATTAGTATTTGTTTCCTGCTTTTAATCTTCAGAAGTTTATCCTGCCCATGGAGCAGAGTGCAGCCCTCATTCAAGCAAAACCCTTGCTGATGTTTGTGACATTGTGCACTGAATACAGATTGAGAGATGGGGTTTTGGGAAATGGGAGATTAATGGTCACGAGTAAACTCGTCAGGGCAGTGAAACCACCCCTTCTGTTTGATAGACTTGGTGGTGCTCCCTGCAGTGACTCTGTCACCAAGATGTGTCACTGCCCACATGAATGGGGGCACAGAGTGCAGGACATGGGGGATGAGCTGTGATCTGAGATCCAGCTGGGAATCGCTGCTGACAAAAGGGTGCTCTGAGTGTTGGAGAGGGGCACGCAGGTAGATCTGCTAGGAACCCTGGGCTAGGCTGATCTCGTGTGGCACTGTCTGAGTGCCAGCTGGAGCAGGATTTGTGGGCACTCTGCTGCCATAGAGAACCCAGCAGCCTCCTTGGGCCTTCTGCACTTGTGTGTGGGCAAGCATAGTATGGCCTCTTCTCTGTGTCTGGAGGATTATCTCTCTCATCTGTCCCATTGCCTTCTTTTTCTCCTTATTCTGGATCATAGAGGGCGAGGCAGAGGTTTCCTAGAGAGATGATGACAGGCTGCACAGAAAGGATGCTGGCATGACAGCACTGAATATCACAAGACTAATTTAGGATATACAAAGGCCTTTTAGCACATAATTTGTGCTATACAGACCCTTTTATGTGCAGATACTGGCAGAAACCTTGCAATGTCCACAGAAACCTTGAAGAGACACCGCTGTTACTCTGTGGATCTTGCTTTAAAACCTCCTGATCTTAAACCCAAGGGAGATGATGGGGGAGGCAATGACGAGACTGGGAACAGAAGTAAGAGGTGTGTTCCTCTCTCCCACCCTCTGCACACCCTTCTGCTCATCAACAGCTCATTGCTGCTGGTCAGAGATAAGAGAGGGGGTCGAGTCACCTTTTGGGCAGTGTCTGCCACCAGATACTCACCAGGAGCTGTTAAAAACTTCAGCCTTGGATCTGAAATTCTACCCAGCTGCTCAAGGTCCAGAGAACCTGTTCCAAACTCTCACCTGTCAGAAGAAGAACGAGCAGGAGAACCTTGAGGCTGGAGAGCATGGAAGACAGTCCCCTGCTTGAGGCGCTGCAGGCTCCCTCAGTGCCCCACGCCGAGGCAGAGCAGCAGCGAGGGGCAGCAGCCGTTCAGGCAGCACTCTGCCCCGTGTCTTTGCTGCACTCACGAGCCAGACTCACAGCAATGAAAGTAACAGCTGTTTGTAAACTGACATTTCAATGACAATTGTCAGGAGACAGCGAGCATATGGCAGCTGACTCCTCACATGCAGGGAGCTGCAGCAGCGGAGGCGCGGAGCAGCTGCAGATGCTGGAAGACAGCACTGCATTGATCTGCAGCTGGGAAGGTCAGCTCAGTGATCCAAGACTGCATTTCATGCCTTGACTTTTCTTGGAAGTTAGAAAGGCAATAAAATAGTGCCTTATGTCCTTATTTCTGGCAAAAAGCAAGATTTTTGTCCTTGTTAAAATAGTAAGTGTAATGCAAATACAGGCCAAAACCCCATCTCCTGAAAGTAATTCATAATTAGTACTTCAGTATTTGCTTTTTTTTTTCTTCTCCTGAGTTAGTAGTGGCTGATATTGAGACCATCAAGACTTCAGTTAGTGGGAAGGTATCTCTGCTCATGTTTTCAAAGCCATTTGTAGCAGAATCCAATAGGGACCAAGTGCTTTCCTCATGATTAGCATCACTTTATGATGGTAAACTTAATAATTAAAGGTGGGCTTATTTTCCTCTCTTGGGCCTTATTGGCACTTCTGATGCACTGCTTGAAGACTTTGTGACTAAGCATTTGTGTCATGTTGTGCCTTTGAGTATAGTCAGGCCAAGTACACAAAAGTGAAATGAATGCTAAAAAAAGCTCTTCCTCTGGACCAAGTGCATTTCTGCCTGCACTTGACTCACAGCTCACTAACCATATGCTTGTATTCCACTGACAATCACCCTTTAAATGTCAGTTTACAAGCAGATGCTGAGAGCCCGCCTTTGTGTCATTAATTTAATCATAGAGAGGCAAAGTTTGAGGTCTAACCCTGCTTTGGGCTGACTGGGAGAGAGCAGCAGCAGCAGCAACAGAGTCTGGCAGACCTTGACCCACCAGGATGGTCAGGGCTGGGTGCACAGGCTATGGAGTCTGTACCTGAGGTCACCAACAACCTCAGCTAAAGGGCTGTGGCAGCCAAAGGAAAGCTGTTTTTGGCACTGTCTGGTGGCAATTATGATCTTGTTGACAATTTCAGGCTTTTTTGGGACTGCTGGCAGTGGCCAGGATAGAGGCAAAATGTTGTGTTATCAAAGGAGATATATTTAAGTGCTGAGGTGCAGAAAAAAAAGGGCAAAACTCTATTCAGTAGAAGAACAGGGGGAAGGGTGGAGAAGGAAGCCCTCTCTACCAGACATCTGCACATATTTAAAATCCTTCCCAATAAAGTTCATAATGAATTTAAGTCAGTCCCCTATGGCCCAGAGGAATATTCTGAGTAATAAAAAAGTATTGCTAAGGGACAGATGACTGCCAAGCTCCTATTCTCTGCCAGCAATGAATATTTATACTATTGGCACTTAAAGGCTAGGTTTATTTTACTACATAAATGATCCTTTGTCTCATATTAGGAATTAATACTGTGCGATTGACTTTTGGGAAGTTAGATTAATGATTCCCAAATTTAAAGTGTTGTTAAATTTGTATGCTTTATTTGTAAAGAAGCTTGGGCTGGTTTTTTTTTTCAGATTAAAATAGTAGTGAGATGTGGTAGTGATATTTTGGGGTAAACTCTTTCGTGGCTTGTTTATGGTTTAGCTTTTTAATGTCGTTTTAGTCAAGGATTTTTTAATGTCTTTTTAGTTTGTTTGTTACCTCGAAATATCTAAATCAATGTTAAATGAATTCTAAACTCCTGCCCTTATTTAAAGGTTGAGATGTACTCACTTACAGAAGACAACACAAGGGCTCCTTGATTCTGCTGGCATTTTTCTAATGCCCTTCTGATGATTTAACTGGAATGATTCAAATGTGAGCTGGAGATTTCAAGCACCAGTGATGGAGGTTGCAGAACCACAGCATTACTTTGTTTATAAACATTGTTACTCTTTGGAAGATAAAGCTCTGCTCTGTGTCACTTCCGTGCAGTGATCAGGAAAATGGGGAAAAAAAGCAGAGCTACTGATCCTTTTCCCTTAAATAAGGAGTGGAAGGCAAAGTTGGATATGAGCTGCAATGTGAAGAGTGATTCCTATCAGGCAGCAAGCTTAAGGAAAAGAAATGCATCAGTGCTGGTCTAAGATCAGCGTGGTTGACATCCAAGCTGGTTAGGGTTGTTTGAGCACCTTTGGCACACTGCAGTAGAGCACAGAGCCCCCGAGCCCGTGCCCAAGTCAGAGCTGAGAGCAGCAGTGCTGAGCACAGAGCTTCCCGAGGTGCTCTTCCGCTGCGCTTCCCTCGCTCCGCGCTGCCGTGCCAAGTGCGAAAGTGGGAAAAAATATTGTGAGTCTGTCAGCATGTTTATTTGCATGGTGCATCTTCTTTGAGTCAACAAACATCTTTTCAGAGTGTGAAAATGAACAATTAGTCATCCCTGGAAAACAACAGTTTTGTAGACGTCTCCTCGCCTCCCCCCCGCCGAAAGGCAAACCTCCCTGCGCTGCACAAGGGCACAAGCAGCTCATTTTTCACTCACTGTACACACTACCAAAGACTCAGTTCTCCAGAACAAAAGTGTCTGAAGAATGTAAGGGGGTATCTTAAGCACTTGGCAGTTTGAATTAAAAGGAAAGGTCAATGCCAAGGAATTCAGATAGAAGCAAAAAAAAAATCAGACATCTCAAAGCACTGCTGTTGGGATTTAAAACTGAATGCACACATTGTCTGCTCGCAGTTTTTCGCAGCAGCATTCATAATTTAGGAAACTATTAATCAGCATGATGAAGTATCCTGTTTCTAACAAAGAACAAAAAAAAATATTACACAATACAGCTTCTTTTCTTCTCACTTGAAAGAGAGCTTCTGGTAAAATCTGACGACAATTCCATGGATTTGGGCTTGTGAACTTTGTGTTTAAGTTACACCAGAGAAAAAGCCCCAGCGAAGCAACAGGATCTTTCCACTGCCTTTTTATGAGGCTCATCACAAGTCACTGCTCAGGGGGCCTTATTTTCTTTTGGCTCATGCCAGAACTGCTACCCTATAGTTGTTAAGCTGACAGCAGGAAAAAAGCACTGAAGTCTACAAACATTTGCAGGATTAATACAAAATTCAGATCAACTTTTGACAGAGGCACAGCAGGTACTGAAAACTGAGGCAAGGTGGAAGGGGAAAAGCAGGGTAGCAAGCAAAGGGACAGGGAGGGGACTGTGGGACTGAGAGCAAGGAGACAGGGGCTGAGGAGAGTTCTGGTAGGCAAAGAACTGAAAATGGCAAAGGTAACACATTTACTGCTGGCCTGCCAATGACAGCCCTCCAGGGCTCTTAATCCAGTGCTGTAGGTTTAAGATATGTTACTTCCCCATCACACTAGTAATCGTGACATTAATTGATTACAGAAGCAAGGGATCCAAAGGACAGCTTTTATTTGGTAGCTCATTCATGGAGATAACAAATTCGTTAATTATCCCTTTCATGAAAAAAATGAATTTCCTTTTATTTTCTTTTTTTTTAAAAAAGGCATTTCATACCTTTTCTTTGCTTGGGGGTACTGGTGGCCAGAACTTGGACATACCCTGATGAAGTTTCAAAGTTACGAAAAATCTTTCTTCTATTTTCTGCCTCCCTTCCCTGCTACGTTCACATCTTCCCAGTGAGGTGAGCTAGTGAAGTATCATTTTCCTGGCTTCAAAAACCCGTGTGCGCTGTTTCAGAAGGGCACTGCCACAGTGACCTGTTCAGTGGGGGCAGTCTGGCTCAGCCTAGAGGCGTAGGAATTAAACAGCTTCTGTGCTGCTGTGGAGAGCAGAGGTCAGGCATGGGATGAGGCCAGCAAGGTAGCACAGTGTGAGAACTGCCCCGCCAGACTGCAGCTTCTGCTCCCTCCGAGCGCTCGTGTAAGGCACGGTTCCTGCAGAGAGAGAAACACAGAGGGGACCCTGAACTGGAGGCTGCCTCGTGTGCCAGGAGCGGGGAGCAGCAGGAGCCGCGACTCTGTGTACCTGGGATGTCACACGAGGTGATTTCCAGCACTGGCACAGAGCAGAGGATGCTGCTGAGGAGCCTGGTGCCCTGCTCCTGCTCCATCTCCTGCCGGGGAGCAGCCAGGACGCGTTCCTGACGCGTTCCTGCAGGGCTGCCGCTCCAGCACCACCGCTGCGCCCTGCTGAACGCGCTCCCCGCAGGCACAACTTGCAGACGTCCAACACTTCAGCCACCCCTTTTTAATGCCATTAGTGATGCAGCAACATGTATTTATATTTACATATAAATACAAAATGGTCAGATACCACATTTTTAAAGCGTAATTTACAATCTGAAACCGCTTACACTTTCATGACTAGGCTTGGGTTTTTCTCATTTACATTCATCATTTAATTCCACTGGAATTTGATTTTTAAGAAAGCCCAACATATCTTAATTACCATAAAAAGATCCATACACATTTTACTTAAAAATAGCTTCTGTAAGAGGAAATCTACCAAAAATAACACGAAATATATTATTATGCATACATTTCATTTTTTGTAAAGTACAAACAAGAATCTGATCTCTTCTGGGTATTGCCTGATCTAATATGGCTATAAGGTTCTGTTTATTTTGTTTGTTTTTCAAAGTAAAGGGAAAGACAGAAGAAATGTAAGAGCACAAACCAAAATAAAAACGCATTCTTTCCAAAGACACAGATGATCAGAGAAGGAACACTTTGAAAACCAATAAATGACAACAGGTACAAAGAAACACCATCCAAGTGCTGTGCAGTGTTTTGTCTGAGCATGTGCCGCAATGACCTTGTAACAGTTATTAAAAACAACAAACAAAAAATGCTACTGGCAGAAAAAGCTGTCAAGCAAAACACTGAAAAATTGGTACCATTTCCTAACAAGTAAGTGCAGAACTGATAGTGTTTTATGTCTTCCCCCATGTATGCAGACCTCTTTCTTGCTCTCTCTGCCCGCAGGACTGATCATTGCAACTCTGGCGATTTGCTGGATGCCAAACCAGGTCAGAAGGATCATGGCTGCAGCTAAACCGAAGCAGGACTGGACCGTCTCCTACTTCAGAGCCTACATCACCCTCCTGCCCATCGCCGACATCTTCTTCTACCTCAGCTCGGTGGTGACCCCGCTGCTGTACAACATCTCCTCTCAGCAGTTCCGCAGCGTGTTCCTGCAGGTCCTGTGCTGCCGCCTCACCCTCCAGCACGCCAACAGGGAGAGGTTCCTCCGGGCCAACCAGAGCTCCTCCGGGGCGCGGAGCACCCGCTCCCTGCGCCCGCTGCTCTTCATGTCCTCCAGGCGCGCTTCTTCCACCAAGAGCAACCCCAAAGTTTTCCTGAGCACCTTCCAGAAGGAGCCCACGCCTGGCTGCAGCCCACGGGGGCTGGGTCCTGCACCACCAGATCCCAGCCTGGAAGCGGTGCCCCTCGAGAGTGGCTCAGAGCCCGCTCCGGGCGCACAGAACGGCCTCTGTGAACATCAGCTATGACTTTGTAAGGCAAAGTCAGTGCTTAGCAGTGAGCTTCAACACAGGGAAACTAAAATGACCGAGGAAAGTGACTACATCGCAAAAGGAATAACACAGATGGATTTGTTTCCAGTTATGCAAAAGGAGCAGGAGTTCTGTATCCTGCTGGGAGTTTTAAGTGCACACTGGAAATTCAATCTGCTAACAGAACTCATTAGCTGACAAAAACATCAGCCCCTCTTCTCCACACAACCACTGAACTTTCCTCGCTGTTGACAGGGATTTGGAAACAAACAGAAAATAATTGCAGCGTCTTTGAAGAATGGAGGATGCAGGACAAACAGTGTCAAGGCAAAAAAAAAAAAAACCAAAACAACTTGCTTGAAGTTTAGCAGCACAAAAACAACAGAGCAAATTTAAGAAGCAGGAGAGTGGTTATCACGTGTGCCCTCGGCATCACGGCAGAGTTTCCCCTCTTCTTGGGCCGGGGTCCATTGCAGAGTGGGGTGTTGCAGCAGCTGATGCAGACAGAGTTCACCTTGCCAGGCGAGCAGAAGGACTGGTAGCCGGCGGAGGCGATCAGACACGCTGCCGAGGAGGCGCAGGACTTGCGGTACATGATCCCTGTGACACAGAACAAGGGTTACTCCGTTTGGTGGGAACGCTTACAGCAGGATTCATGCTCAAAAGCTGCTGCCAACCCAGTCTGCATCCCCAAAGCACTGCTGGTGTGTGGGAAATGCAAAAAAGCTTTCAGAGGAGTCTGTGGAAAAAAGCAAGTATTGAAAATAAAGCAAAGATTTCAGTTTTAGCTATAGCTGCAAAAGCAGGAACATATAAGTAGATACATTTATCGAAGAGCAAAGACAGTAAAACAGGACTTATTGTTTCTAAGCTTGGCTCAGAGAAGTCTTGAAGCTACAGAAAATGTGCTTAACAAAAATACTGAAGTTTTAAGCTTAATAAAGGTATATTATTTGTTCATAAAAAATATACAAGCAAGTGTTGTCTGTAACAGGTGTACGTGCGCTTTTTAGTGACTGGTTAAAACACTTGCCTGTAAACTTTAAAAACTTACTATTGACTAAAAAGCTTTTAAGAATGTTCTGTCACTAAGAAACTTCGGGATGTCAGCAGACGTGAGCCGTGTACATTCTCTTGTGTACATGATGCCTAAAATAAATAAATAAAAACTCATGGAATGCCTGGCTGTGCCCCTGTCCTGTTGACAAAAGATTCTCCTACACTGGTGCTTAGGGCAGACACTCAGCAGTGACAGGACCAACAGCCCTGCCCTGCAGGAGCCCCACAGTAGCTCTGCTTTGGATTTCTCTGCAGTTCGATTCTGGTTGGAACAAAAAAATATTACAGACTTAATTTGCATAATGTATATCAAATGATGCATTTTATAACTGGAATTCTTCATCTTTCAGAATAAACTGTTTGAATAGCTATAGCTGAAATGCAATTAGTGAGAAAATTAGTTTTGTTTCTATTGCTGAACATGTCTGAGTTAAGGTGTCTAAGTAATTACAGCTTTCCATGCCCTTAATTTTTCTTTTGAGAATTTTTTTCCTTTTCTTGTTCCATTGCCACACACAGACAAGTAACCAAGACTAAAAAGAGGATGACTATCAGCAGAACTTTCATCCTCCTCCCTCCCTTTTTATTTTTTTTTAAGAAGAACTAGAAGTACTTTTCCAGGTAATCTCAGTTCTTGCTTGTCTTTGAAGTTTAATACCCTCAATAACAAAAATTTCCATTTCTATAGAAGTTTCTTTCTTGAGTGGAAAGTCTTCCCTTTTTGAATGTAATTTAAGGTAATTTTAATTAATAAGCTAATTTATAATTTCCCAAATTGTTTGTAACTGAAAAAAGTACATTCTGATGCACACAGCTGTTATTTTAACATTGTTTAGAAAGGCTTTAAAATACACAGGTGTATTTTGTTCTGTCACAGAGGAAAATGGTCATGGCAGCTCCCCCTCTCATTACTCCAAAATTTTCCTGCAGGTGACACAGTCAAAATTGTGTCTCGGAAAAACATACATAATAGAAATAGATAACGGAGGCTTTCTTCCTTGTAAGAGAGGTAGGGATATTCCTAAGCATGATAAAATCACTATTCCTTTTGAACATGGGATTTTCAAAAAAAAAAAAATTTTCCTCCTGAAAAGCAAGGGAACAGGATTCCTTTGGAGAATGGTGCCTCTGCATCCTGTGGCATGGTCCTGGAATGTTTTTAAGTGCAGTGACTGAGACTTTTTTTGGAGGCAGGGAGGTGGCAAGATGACCCACAGATTCTGGACTTACAGTACCTGCAGATACTTGTTCAGTCCCCAGGCACTTAATAACCACTACAGCACCTCCATGGTCCAGGAGAAACCTCTGTAAAATGGCATCAGCCACTGCACCTCTGAGTGCTGTGAGGAGCAGCAGAATGCCTTTTGTTTGGGCTGTGCTCAGAAAGAAGGATTTCCTGTCTTCAGAGACTTTTAATTAAAGCAATTCTTTTATACTGTCACAACACTGCTGCCATCCCAACAATGCAGGGGTTTCCTTGCTTTGTGTTCTCCCTCTGCAAATCTGAACTCTGAAACGTGTTTTTAGGCTATCTATCTCGTTAAACTTATGAAGAGAAGCCCTCAAGTGAGTGTTAAATCTTCCTCTCTCTCCAGTGAGCTTCAATCAATCAACACAGCAGGTAGAGCCTTTTCTCAAGCAGGAAGAGGAGCTGTGGGCTGTTCTCCCTGTAACAGCAAAGGCACACAGATCGAGCAATGCAATCTTTATTACAGATTGCAAAAAGGAGGGAGTTCTGTCTCTGCTGACAAACCACCTCTGTCAAGGAGCCTCAGTGGAGCTGCCACTGGCTTTACAATATCGAAATCTTGGTTTGTTCCCCAAAAAGACCTGGTGCTTTGTCCATGTTCCTCCTGCAGCCTTCCCAGAGCAGAGGCAGACATGACCCTTCCCATGGCTACAATTAATGTTTTTCCTTCCCCTTCCCTCTTGAGAAAGGACTCTTGTATTCAATTAAACCAGGCACAATGGTCTCTGTTCCCTAATCCCACATCTCCCCATGACAGATTATTTCCCTGAGCTACAAGCACCCACCAAACTTAACCACTCCTGAGTCTTCCATATGAACAGAAGTGAATTTGACTGTGCCCTTAAAGACCAAGCCTCTAAAAAGCTTTTGACACTGGCAGATTTCCTATTCCCATCATTTTATAGATCACTCTCTTCCTGCCTTTTCCTTTTCACAGGTTTCCTGCAAAGCCCTGCTCACAATTTGGACCAGTGATTTATTAATTTGGGTCCCTGAAATAGCACACTTTGCACTTCTCCCACAGATTAGGAAACTGGACTTGTTCACTGCTGTGAACAATTAGATGATGCCCTCTGAGGCACGATTTTCACCAGGCAACTCTAGGAAACCTCTCCTGCAAAAAATCCAAGACCTGCAGTTTAACTGCATGTGTTTACAACAGCTCTGTTCTCCAGGATCAATTCCACAGAACAGCCCTGAGCTCCTTTTGAAGTCAAAACACAGTATCCATGCACAGACCGAAATTTTGCTTAAAGTTTGAAGAACAGATGGACCATGTTCACACCTAAATAGGGAGAATAATCTGGCTAGTACCAAAATCCCCTCCTAACACCTCTCCAGTGGCTTTTCTGTAAAGGTCTTACAATAGGAAATTCTGCACCCAAATGATTGTTTATTCCCATTCCCTGTTCTAGTAATCTGAATTTTAGAAAGAGTTTTTACATAAACAACTTGGCATTTCCATCAGGATTTCAACAGCTCCTTTGCTAACAACATGCCTTTCACATCCAAGTCTTTTTTCTTTAAGTACAGATAGATTCTCTTGATCTCACAAACCAGCTGCTATCACATTAAGTGCTTTTGTAAAGCATCAGGTATGAACCAAGCTTGATCAGCACAGAAAGGCTGTGCTCTGTCTCTGGTTCTGCATTCTCTTGACAGGAAGACACAATGCAAACAGGCACAGAAGTTGGTGGGAAAAGAGGGAACATTAGCACTGCAGGAGTGACATTTTTAAAACACATGTGCTGTGACTTCACTTTTAAACCCCCTTCCTATCATAATTCTGGTAGGAAATGCATTAGTGCTGTCATCTGATGGCAGGGACACCATCTCCTCACTGCAGCAAGCACACTGATGAACCCCAGTAACTTCAGCTCACCCCGAGTTCAGCCAGGACAGCAGCCTCCTCTCTGGGTTCCATCCAGAGATCTCTCCTCAAACTCCTCCTTTGCAGCCTTGCTGAGCCTGTTCCAAAACGATTCCTGAGATCTCCCTGAATCATTTGCCACCAGCAGCCTGAACTGCAGACAGTTCTTCAAAGTGGTTATCTACCTCATAAGACTCATATCACAGACATAACTGCTAATTACTGGGTATTCTTGCCTGAGCAATCAGCTTGATGCATTCATTAACATATCACCCAGAAAAATAATTGCAAACCTTTCTGGAAGCTTTTTTTCTGCCTCAGATCATTCTGAATCGCTGGCTAGGTGACATTTTTCACATTTTACACTCTGCTTTTACTGGGATGGGGTCACTCCCAGCTACCCACCCTCAACAAGTGACACTAGTGATCAACTGGCATATTTACTACTACTCAATTAGTCTATTTATTACCCAATTACTTGATGGATGAGAACAGGGTAATTTGTCCTTTTTCACAGATTCAGCAGTCCCTAAACAGCAGTTTAGGTGCTGCAAGGGTGGGTGGTGAAGAACCTGCTACTGACCAAATTATTTTCCTTCCTTTTGGCTTCGAGGTTTGTGGGATGCAGTTCAAGTTTCAAGAAGAGAGGAGAGTACACAGAGCTAGAACAGCTGTGTGATGACATGCTAATATCCCACACCCTCTCCTGTCACATATACCTACTCCAGCTATATTTGTTTTCAGGACTTTTTTTTTTTTTTTTTTTNAGGCTTAAATTTGGCATTGAAAATTTATTTCTAGACTAAGCAACTTGCCCATTGTTACACCTCTCTCTGCCCCACAAGACAGTGTCAAGGCCCAAAGTACTAATTCTGCCTTATTCCTTGCAATGAAGGGATGGGTGTAAATCTTAAGGCTTTTTCTATAGTTCCTGCTTGCAATATTTATTTTCTCAGCTAGATCCAGTCTAGTCCTGTGCATCTTCACCCTGGCACTGTTTTGGCCACATGCAGGTGCATTCTGCCATGATTGTAACAAACAATTCATGCAACAATTTATTCAAATCCAAAAGTGATTTCCTCTACCCTGTCCGCACAGCCCAGTGCATTTCTCTGGAATAACAGCTTAACTTGTTACTAGGACAACCAAAAAAAGGTGACATCACACCTACTCCTTACACTGTGCTTAGGCAGAAGGCACCAGAAGATCCAAGGTTTTTCTCTTACTGATAGAAAAGGCTCTTATTAGACTCCTCTGATTGGTCTGTTCTAGGAGGTACAGACAGAAGAGATGCTGTGTAAGCATGACTTTCCAACTTTTAAGAGCCAACCACAGTCCAAGCAGCATGCAGCTTCAGTTTGCACCTGTGCTCTCAGGAGTGTCCTCCAGCAAAATGCACAGAGGGTCTCTGAAGCCAAAATAGGCAACCAGGATATCACCTCTGAGAGATCAGTGACCTCATTTCTAAAAAAAAGTCATCTTCCCACTCCTACTACCCATCCACTCTGAAACTGCTGTGTGCAGTGGCACAGCTCAGCAGGAAATCACAGCCCTGCCCTTCACCTCAGGACCTCATTGCCACAAAACTCTCCAAGTTTGATCTATCAAGTGGGCACTGCCATTTTGCCCAACACCAAGTTTTCCAAGCCAGATGCTCTCACATCCTGTGGGCTGTGACTGACACACCCCATTTTTAAAGAAAGCTTTTCCTACACCATTCTGTACATAACCAATTTTGCAGGCACATGTGAAGTCAGTTTTGTGCAGCTCATTCCACAAACAGTGCTCTAGCAAAATCCCCTGCATGTGCTCTGAGTAAACCTGCCAGATAAAACTTCTGGAGCTCAGAAAAAGGTCCATGTCCAGCTAGAGCCCAGCAGGGAAGCATCCCTGAGCCTTTTCCAGGCTGGGCCAAGTGGTGGAGGCAAACAAATCGCTGCAGAAAAGTTTGTATCCTAAAGTAAGTAACTGAGAAAGGCAGCAGGCAGACCAAGGCAAGTTTGAGGCGGACATTTACAATTTTGACAGAACCTCCACTCAATTCTTTTAGATTGGGTGTTGAAATCCTGCCCATCTCTTCTAAGCAGAAGGTGGAAAACTGGCCAGCACTGGACCATTCATGGTGTAGCACACAGAACTCAGGAGAAGCCCCCCCAGACTTGTCCTAGCTCTTGCCTTAGCATGCTCTCATGATTTGTACAGCATTTGTTTTGGGTGCTCTCTCAATGCTGCTGCTCATAATGACAAGTTGAAAACTGTGCTTGGAGTACCAATACTCCTTTCTTTTAATATCCTGAATAGTTCCAACTGTCTTATTTCACCAAAAATTTCAGTTTTCTGGTCTTGGTGAATCTGCAAGTTTTCCCTCTCACTGCACATAGATTTGATGTCTGCTCTGCCTAGCCATGCTTGTTTTGTGATTTCATTCATATATTTCATTCTTTATTTTTTGCCCTGAACTGTCACTAGCTTACCCTGCACTCAAGTAAAATTCAGCACCCAGCTCTTTCCTGATGTCTGCCAAAAAATAAAATGAAAATTTATATTAGTGCGAGAATAACATGTAAACATGTGAACATCACTTTCTAAGAAACAAAGAATATAAATGTGACCATTTCTGCATTTTACCGTATCAGTAATGCTCGAAATTGTGTTCATTCTATACACAAATAAGTTTGTAAATTATGTTTCTTAATTTCCATATTAGGTTTTATGCCCATCCTTTTAAGGTTTCAGTGGTTTTGCTATGATAATTGTTTGTTCCTCAGGTAGTACCTGTTCACATGCATCATACAGTGACAGACTCCAGAGGTCCTACTGTGATTTGCTGTTTTCTAGAGAAAGTGATTATAAATATTTTATCTAATAAGGTCCTAAATATCTTAGAAGGTGACTGAATATCGAAAAGCAATCAATCATTCTTCTGAAGTTGTGCTTCCCCAATTAATTGTTGTTTTAGTCAGATTATGTTTTTATTGGTTTAAAATGTGAATTAAGCCTCCTCAACACACAGCCTTTCAGCTATGGCTGTAAATGCGCTGTTACAAAAAAAAAAAAAACAAAACCAAAAACACAACAAACCAACAAAAACCCCCAAAACCCCAAATCCCAAACAATTTAAGCAAGTATAAAATATCATATCCAATCATGTCCTGTGTGTTTCACTTCACACTGGCTCTTCTCATTCTTGTGAACTCCAGAGAGAAGGCTAAGGAGACAAGTGGTTTAAACAATTTATACCTTGCTAGAAATTTTATTGTGAAATTTTCTAATCATCTAAAAATTCTAATCAAATTTTCAAACAGCTACTTGAACACTGGGAACTACCATGATTGGTGTTTTCCAGACAAAAAAAACCCAAAAAACAATCAAACCAAGGCACTAAAAGTCACTATGTGACTTGAAGTCTACTGCAAAGCTGTGCACACACTTCCTGATTTTTAATCTTGTGTTTTAGGACTGCAGCTACTTCATCCTGGTCCTCCCTTTGATACATTCTGTAGACAAGATAAAAGCATGTTCATGCCATTAGGCTCTTACAGAGTACAAAATTCTATTAAAAATAAAACAAACCCCAAAGGAAAATAAAACACCACCCACCAAATCCTACCTGGTTCACTTAGCCTATTTTCACCACAGTTTTCTATGGAAACTTAGTATCATCACAAATCCATACATTTGGCACTTTTAAAAAGTTTCTCATTTTTTCAGAAACTAACAGGAAGCTGTTGACAATGAAACTCTGGGCTCCTCACTCTCCTGACCCTGACGTGGCACCTTGCAGAAATTAAATCAGCTCAGGAGAAAACTGGACAATTGAAGAACTGACAGAGGACAAGGTTTAGATTACCCTGATATCTTTGTGTAAGTTGTGCCTTCTAATTTTGGTGCTGGAAATGTGACTCAAAATGGTGTTGCTGACAACAAAAACCATCACAAATTAGTCTTTGTCACTGCCTGCAAAGCTGAAGCATAGCATTAAAATGCTTAAAAATGCACAGGCTGAGAAAGTTAAGTACAACTGCTAATGGTGATGTTATCAAATATTTTTTGAAGCCACGGGAGGCTACAAATGAGAGGTCAAAGCTCAGATTTCACCTGCATATCTGATAATTCTTTGGTTTCCTACTGTTCTCATTTGTTTCTCTGCTTACTAATGTGGATGTACAGTCAAGCACTAAAACACACAACAAAAAAACATTCCCAGCAAAGCTGGTTCACAGCCTTCCTTCGTCTCCTCTTACCTGATACAAAGGTATCAAGATCTAAATGTCCTTTGCTATCAAGACCTAAATGTACTTCATCTTGGAGAGACAGAGTTGAACTCAGACTCAGTTTTCAGAACCCTGTATGAGCATTTTTCTTGACTATCCTTATGTGCTGAGATGAAGGGAAGCCACAGCCCTTATGCCTTTACAAATATCAAAATGCTATGCCCTTGCAAAAAGTCACATAAATAATTTTACACGTGAAGAGTCTTCCTGCATCCTTAATAGATGTCCTTACCAATTTCAGTGGAATGGCTCTCAGATGTTGGCACTTGCCAGAACTTTGGAAATTCACCTCTCTTTTATATCTTTAGCTATTTTCATGCTCAGAGTTTCACAGCCAGTTCAACTTAAGAGTAGGATTTTCCTGGCTTTTATATGGCGTTTTCCAGTTTCAAAGACTTATTAAGGTGAGCTGGCAAAAACCTGTTTTGTCAAGTTTTCCAACAAAACCATGCAGACTATAAAGGAAAAACAGAAATTAAAACAATTTGGATTATTTAAAGCTGTCTTGCTTGCCAGTGTTTTAATAAGGTCAGTGGGAGCTAAGACAAGTGACAGGGTCAGCCTTCAAGAAGGTCTGGAAACACAAACTCATTTATGTGTGAAATGCAATAGGAAACTCTCAAGGGAGGTTTAAGGGACACCAGGCTGTGGACACTGCATTATCACAAAATTCATTTGTGTATCTTTCATACAAGCCTGAGAAATAAAATAACATAAAAAGCTATTGTCCATGTCCTGAGAAAAATGAAATTCGCTGGACCAGATACCCCATCTTCCTTAAAATAATGCAGCCTTCATCACTTCTGCACTTGGATCTTTGTCATGACTTTCAAGTCATAAACTGCTTGAACTGTTAACTCCACTGCTGCTTTTCTTTATTGAAAGGCAGTCAGAGCAGGAACTGCTGCACACCCTCATAATTTCTGCTTAGCTGACACACTTAGGTCAGTTCATTCTGTAAGTGGCTGGAAGTTTTCTGAGAAACCCAAAGATTGGAAAGAATTTACAAGTAAGGAAATGGCTTTGACATTTGAGAAGAAGTGTTTCTGAATGGTAATGTATCCACAGCTCCAAGCTTTCAGCATACAGTGCAAATTAACAACATCCATTGTAAGTCTTTTATTCAATGCCAAAAGTGAACTGTGTTCCCAATATTGATATTATGTCTTCATTTCGTTGGGCACCTGGTAGCACAATATGTGATGTTATAGGTACCAACTGTCCCATGCAGAACTGCAAAATTTTTATTTATTTTTTAAAATTGTCAATGAAGATTTATTACATTGTGCTTTGCTTTGATTAAAAAAAAAAAACTAAACAAAAACACAAAACCCAACAAAACACCAAAAATTATTTTAATTTATGTTGATATGCTTTGACCAAAAAGTGTAGAGGAAAATAATAAACAACAGAAAAAAAAATCCACCACCAATTTTGTGGATGTTTCTTACTGTTTCTAAAAGGATACTGGGGATGCAACAACTTCCTATAGAGCTTTAATGCCTACAGTAATTCTGGTAACATTAAACTTTGTTGGCTGTTTTAATCACTTTGTCAATAATAAGTACACCAGAGCATAATTTTCCCTTGATAAAAATATGCAATGAATATTAGTACTAATGGATTCTATACATGAACACAGAAAAAATGTATGTGATTCTTCATGCACACATGAAGCAGCTCAATCATGGCAAAACCAAGTAATAATCACAGGTAAAGAATTTACCACAGCCCAACTCATCAAACACCATTGCCACTGATAAAAGAAATGACTGGAAAACCAATACTGGAAAGAGTTCAAAGAAATAGATAAAATAAAGTTATAACCCAACACTGAGAGTGTGATCTTGCTCACAGTGTTCCCAGGCACTGCTTTTAAGCACACAATCACAGCAATAGCTTTAACTACACTGCAGAGTAATATACTAAATAAATACATTTAAAGGGCCATTGTACACCAAACAAATAAGCAAAGTTTCTTATTGCACTTTAATAGAATAATTGGATTGCTTCCCAGTTCACTTGCAAAAGGAAAAATTCTTGATATTTTAAAGTATTGGCATTGCTACTGTGAATCACTTTTTTTCCTTGCAAAAGTTAGTACAACTATGTTCAGAACTACATTAGAACAGACGGTGTATTGTTCAAAACATGCATGTGGGCAGGTTTGCTTGCAGAGAATCCAAGAAATGCAGACTGGCTACCTCTCTGGGCTGCCTCATCCTTCCTGCTTTATCCATCTCTGATGTATTCACATTGCAAGTTTTATTTTGCCTTGAGTAGGTTTTAGATCAACCTTTATGCTCAGATAGCTCTTCCCCTCAGTAAAAGGCAAGACTATCATTACCAGCATGTTTTCCATGATATATAATATATATAAAAGCATATTCACATCATATTCTCATCTATACATCACCAAGATATTTCGTTTGATCCCAAAATACTGTGGGATTTCTTTGTTCCTACATATATTCTAAAAATGAAGGAGCGCTGACATTTCTAATTTAAAAGTCCATAGACTGGAAAGGGAGAGACAAGTGGGAGCAGGGAATCTGCCATGAGTATTTCCACAAGGTATCTGCAAGTAGAATTATTAAAAGAACTTTGATCCTCTGTCAAACATTCAGTTTACACAATTTTCAAACACCTGCTTATGCAGTTGAAGAATGCACTAGAAACTTTACCTTCATTTCTGTGGGATAAAAAAATTTCTTGGTACTGTCTTGAGTGCCACTTTCCATTTTCATCACTCCTCCCTCTAAAGGAAGGCTTTTTCTTTTTTCTTTTTTTTTTTGTTAGATTTAATTAACAAATTAGTTTGTAAGATTCTTTATCACAGGGGAAATACTGTCTTGTCCTGTATCTCCCACTGGAACAGCATGCTAACAAACATAAAACTTTTTCTGGCAAAATTCTTAAACACAGCTCAGCCTTAAGTGGAAAAAAAAATATTTTGCCATTTACTGCTCAATTCTCAATTCACTTTAAGTTGTCCACAGGAGCAAAAGTCTACCTGATACAACAAACAGCTGAGATCAGATGCCTAATGATCTAACCCAAAATAAAAGTTACTAACACCTGCTTTTGTGGCTGCTCACATCAGAGGCTGCCACAGGAACTGCCACTTTTTAAGCTCTGGATTAGGAACATGCCCGAGCTGCTGTTATTTCTCACCTGAAGTAGCTGTTTCTCCAGAAGCTGAGATAATGTTCAGTGACATCTAAAGCACTAATTTTAGAGAAACCAAGGAGGAGTGGTTTGTTTAACTACGATCAGACATAAAGACCTTCTGGCAGCGTAAATGGGAAGAACTGCTCAGAGTTGTAATTTGCCTCTGTGTTGCTCCTACTCCTGGGAGTTTAATCCAGAAATGAAGGTGAGTCACAGAGCTGCCACGGCACAACTCCATGAACACCAGCAAATAACATGGAAAAGAGTTGATGTCTTAGGTTTTAACTTTTATATTTTTCAAACCCTGTACTGCTAGTGTAACTCTGAAGTTTCCTGTAGCTCTTTAAATGCTGTTCTCTCTGCTAAGATAGACATAACAAACCTCTCTAGCTTGCTCTCCAAGGACACCCAGACCAAGAACTGTAAACCATTATTTTGGGGAGAGAGAGGCAAGCTTGAAAAAATTCCATCATTGCCTGGGTTCTAGTTGATGAATTTATGTTGATATAAAAGTGTGAAGCACTTGTGACCTGTCATCCATTTTAAGATCCACTAAGGCAAAACCCTCTAGAACCCAAAAGCATACATCTGAAGGCCTTTCAAATAAATACCACCTTTTTTCCTTTATTCCTGTATTCCTGTCTAGTCTCTGTTTCTAAGTAACCATTTAAGGCATCAGAGTCACTGGCCACATGCTGGGGACTGCCCTGAGGCACAACACAGAAGGTGAGCTAGGACCCCCTGACAGCTAAACACACACATGAACTCCTCCTGCAGAAGAGGGGTGGGGTGACCCACTCACACCCCAAACTTTATCTCAAAACACTGCATTTAACTTCCAAATAAGGTTTGATGCTCAGTGGCACAGCTATGTTTTATTAATGACAAAAATGGGTTAATCTACAGAAATTTTACTCCTTTGACTGTATTTAGTCAAGAGGAAAAAACTCTAATTACGAGATTGTGCTGTCAAATAAATGCAAATTCGCATCGTTCATATTCTGGGTTAAAAGCTCAAACTCAGTCTATTATAAATTAAAATCAATACTTGAAACATTTCAGCTTTCAGTAATAAGCAGCAACCAAAAGAATCAGGTTATGAAATATACTGGTAGAAGTAGAATGAATTATTAAATAAAACTTGGGAGAGTAAGGCATTTATATTGCACCCATTTAAATATCAATTAGGAAAAAAACCAATAAAGGATGATGAACTGAATCATCTCTGTTTTACAACCAACCCACTCTAAAATTGACTGAGGGTAACAGAGAAACGAAGCTTAAAATGTAAATTTCATTCAGTTTGAAATAACTTAAAATTTTAATTTATTAACCAGCTGAAATTTACAATCTCAGAGTTTAAAATTAATAAGAACTGCATTTTTAGAAGTAAATTAAATAGAACCATGGTACCTGCTATGCACAGCATGCTAGCTACCTCCTAAAGGAAAAATTCAAGGATCTGCTCAGAGAAAACATAAAATTGCACAGAAAAAAAAACCCAGCAAGAAGTTTAAAAGCTGCTTATTTACTATATTGCAAACCATTTTTCATAGGAGTAATGGCAAGTTATGCATCAATGAAAAGAGTTCAAATCTGACTTTTCTGTCAGTGTCTACCCTCACATTTAGAGCTCTTCAAATCACCACAACCTGCTTTCTGAACTCATGAAAGTATTACAGAAGTTGTACTGTGGAGATAGCAAAGCCTTCAAGCAGTCATTTAGAGATACTCAAGATTTTAAAAGTACCTTGCAAGCTGTAACTATCTCACATCCCCACCACCCTTTTCAAGTAAACTTGAAATAAAATACTCCAGAATAAAATAACTTAAGAAAGAGTAATCTTCCTTTAAACAGCTTAAAAATGGCTTTTTTCCCCTACACTGGAGAGGTTCTAAGTGTGTCCCAGCAGTAGTCACTGTGGATGGTGTTACCCAGGATGAGAGCATCAGCAGTTCTGCTACTTTTGATATCACAACAATTGTTAATATTTATCCAGGACTGATTACACAGTGACCTGAAATCACCAGCACAGCTGGAGCCAGCTGACTGACAAGCACTTGGAAAAGGAATTTGCTAAACCCAAGAGGCATTGTTGCTGCTCAGGATGGATGACTGCTCACGTTGGCTGGGTGCAGAGGCATCCTGCTGCTCCTGGAGGACTTGCTGGGAGAGGACAGACTTCGGCTTGATCACCTCTAGGAGTGTTACAGCCCCTTGCATCACAGAGCTCCAGGCTCCAAAGCTGCAAGGTGGGCAGTCCCAGGCAGCAGCTTCCCCTCAAATCAGGGTTCTGAAGCCCCAGGCTGCCCTCTGCTCCCCAGGTTTGGCACAGGGGGCACATCCAGGCTGGGACTCCCCAGTGAGTGCCTGCTCCTTGTCTGTCCCCATGCCCAACACCCTCACAGGCTCCATGAGCTCCCACCAGCTCTCTTCCTGCCACCTCACACTGTCCCAGAGTCCCCAGTAAAGTTCTTGTCTTCCACTCAAGTAGAAAGCTACAGAGCAACACTGTAGTGTACAACCTGACAGTTGTCTCTAAATCTCAAATGCCGTCCACGGTGCTGAATAAAACCCAGCCATTTATAACACAGCCCAAAAGACAAGAGAGGCAAGATGCAGAATCACAGCTCATTTCCTCTAGGATACATTGATGTCCTAATATGTTAACTTTAATATTAATTGCAGTAAGGGGGAAAAAAATCTTAGAAAATTGGTATGGCAAATAAATCTGTCCCCTTCTCTTCCCCCTAAATTCCCTTTTTTTTTTAAATCCCTTTTTCCTTTTTGTTTGATGGTTTCTTCAATGGAGTAAAGCAAAGATCCCTATACTTTCCTTCCCTTAAGATGAACCTTCAGAGTATATAAATTGCCTGAGTAAATAAAAGAAAGGAGGGAATTACTAATTTAATGCTCTTCTATCTCTTGGGGGAAAAGCCCATGTAATTAACTGTAATGAGATTAAACTAACTTGTTGTTATTAATTTCCCAGTGCTGGGAAACTATATCAGAGACCCATAAGGCTGTGTATTAACCAGTGTTATCAACATTTGGCTTGCATCCTTCAGTTTTTACACCGGTTTTAAAGGAAAATGTCAAACTTCATCGAGTTTGCCACTCTCAAGTAAAAGACTTTGAATTCAGTCCCTTCAGGTAGGGACATGAGATTCATCTGTAGCTGAACACCAAGAATGGGTGGAGCCAAAAGCAACAAATGCTACCTAAACCAAGTAAACAGAAGAATAATTATTAAATTCTTACCAAAACTTTTTTCCATTACTTCTTTCTGACACATATCTTGAACATTCACCGTACAATTCACAATGAACTCTGGAGACGAGCAGTCATTATTTAGCTGGAACTCCTCACACTGGTAACACTGTATTTGTAAACCCAAACCTGGAACAGATAGAGATTTGTTCAAATTCATAAAATGCTTTCTGTTGGAAAGGACCTTACAGATCATCTCATTCCAAGCCCCTGCCACGGTCAGGGACACTGTCTGCTAGACCGGATTGCTCAAAACCCCATTCAACCTGGCCTTAGTAATAGGAGTTGTATTTAAAAAAAACCCCAAAACAAAAACCAAACACCGAAGAAAACCAAACAACCAACACGTGACAGAAATCTTCCTTATCTTGCCCCCTTCGCATTTTGCTGTTCCTAGCTACTCGACGGCTCAGCCAAAGTATCCCTTTGACGAATATAAAGTAGAACCAGCGTGCCGCCTGCTCGGCTTAGGGCCGAGCGTTGCGGGCTCTGCCGATGCTCCTTTCCGCGGGGCGCGGAGCGGCCGCTCCGGCGCTGGAGACGCTGCCGCCAGGAGGCGACGGGCACCGGCATCCCTACCGGCACCGGCATCCCTACCGGCACCGGCACAGCCCCGCAGCC